>PVKB01001097.1:0-493657 GCA_004027205.1 Ctenodactylus gundi
CACCCCCCTCCCCCTTCATTTCCAGCTGGTTGTGCAAAGTTGACAGTTCGCCCAGGCTGTAGGCAAACTTGAGATCCTCCTGAATCAGCCTCCCAGACTGCTGGGTTGACACACGTGGCTAATCGTGGCTAATAGCAGTTTAAACAACAGAAGGAAGTGGGTCAGGTCTTTTCTTTACTTGGGTTCCATGGTTGTGTGTGTAGGCGAAAGCAAGCGACACACGGATGTGGGGAGTTGGACGGAACTCCACAGGCATTTGCGTAAAGCCCTGGCAGTGCAGAAAGCGGGCAGCAGACTGAAGTGTTGTACTTCGTGAATTCTGAGCAGTGCCTATCTCCGTTGTTACTGCCTCTAAAGTAACATTTTGTTTGTAGCTTCCAGCCACTAGATTCTGATCCACACTCACTGGTTGGTCAGTTCAGTTTTGAAGACTGGATTGAGTGTGTCTTGGCTCAGGGTTTGAGGCTGGCCTCCCAAGCTTAGCGTCGAGCTTTCCTAAGATTAAGCCTGCCGGGGGTATAGGAAAGGCTCCCTAGAGCCAGGGAGCGAAAGGAGATTCCTAAAGTGAGGAAGCATGCTGTGTGAAAGTAATTTTTTAAAAAATGCAGGTAGAGCCCACCACTTTCAGCCCAGCCGATGTACCCTAGCTTTCACATGCAGTGACTGAGGGGGGAGGGAGGAGAAAGGGTTTGGGTGAGGGATTTTGAAATCTGTAACATTATGCTGAGCATGCTTTTTTTTATTGTGACCAATAATACCTGTGCAGAAAAATGCACAGCAGATCATAAAGTGAACAAGAAATACAATAAACCAGGTGTGGTGGCACACGCTTGTAATCCCAGCACTTTGGGAGGCTGAGGCGGGAAGATAGCAAGTTCAAGCCCAGCCTTGGAGGCTTAGCAATGTAGTGAGACCCTATCTCAAAAAAGAAAAGAAAAGAAAAGAAAAGAAAAGAAAAAGTTCTGGGGTGTAGTTTAGTGTGAAGGCCTTGAGTTCCTGAGTTCAATCCCAGGTACCAGAAGGGGGTGGAGGGGGAAAAAGAAATGTAACATAGAGTATATGTTTTCTTTTTTGACTTTGTGAAGTCACTTTATTCGAAAAACTACAGAAGGGGAAATGAGGAGGATAAAGCTTCTGCTGGTCAGAAGAGGGACCTGGAAATGTGGGTCGCCCCTGTATTTTGGGAGTATTGCTCAGTCATACAGCACTTGCCTAGTTTTTGTGAGGGCCTGAATTCCATCCCAGTGTGGAGAGAGAAAGGGGGCAGGAGAGAGAATATTGCCAGTTTCTCCACTAGCGCTCCCCCGCATACTAGGGAGGGTCGCCAGATTTAGCAAGTAAGATACATGTGCTAACTATGGCATGGGACCTGTTTATAGGAAAGGATCATTTGTTCTTTATCAGAATTTCAAGTTTAACTGAGAATCTTATATTTAGGTGCCAACTAAGCCCCCCCCCCCCCCCCCCTTTTTAAATTACCCTTTGCCTGCTCTCTAAATGTAACCACTAGCCTGGCTTCAGTATGATCAGATTTTGCTTGCTTTTGAATTTTTTATTGGTGCAAAAATGTGTAGGCTGTTTGTGACTGGCCTTTTAAGGTTGAGACATTTGTCCTTGTGGCTGCCTGCAGAGCTCATTTGTACGTTTGCGGTTTGCGTTGCTTGGTCGCATTCGATTGTATGAGTGGGATAGCATTGATAGGTAAGTGACTTGTGGCAGTTCTTACAGTTTTGCAGTGGCTATTTTTGTTCACGTCTTTTGGAATGGTTATTGGATCATAAGATACATTTGTATGTCCGCCTTTAGTATACAAAATGATTATGCTAAGTGAAGTTCCCACTGACATTCTATTTATATCATATATAATAATTATTTTACTTTCTAAAACCTGACATTGTTACTGTTTTCTTTTTCTCCACCCCCCCCCCCCCTTTTTTGTTTAAGACAAGATCTCACTCTGTAGTCGAGACTGGTTCTGAACTATGTAGGCCAGGCTGTTCTTGAGCTCATGGCAGTTCTCCTGCCTCAGCCTCCTGAGTTCTGGGATAAACATGTACCATCATGCCTAGTTTATGCGCTGCTGAGGAATGAAACTCAGGCCTTGTGCTTGCTAGGCAAGTGCTTCAACTGCTGAGCTATACCCTTAGCTCCTTAAAGTGTTTTACATTTTACTAGACACTTTGGATCACGTATGTAGGTAGTGTAACTATTGCACTTCCCTGCTTCCCAATGAAGTTGAGCATGTTTTACATGCTTCTTGGCCGTTTTGATTATCTGTTTTGTGTAGCAGCTGCTTGTCTAATTTTCTATTGATTTGCCTGGCCTGTTTCTTAGTGTTTTAAGAGTTATATACATATTTTGAATATCTTCTGGTCTGTTGTTGGCCTTTAAGCTCTTAATTTCTTTTAGCAGTTTCCAGTGGCATTTTATTATATTTTATTGGGGATTCTAGGGATCAAACCCAGGACTTTTCAGATGCTAGGTAAGCATTCCCCAGCCCCTTGCTGGTATTTCTAACAAGTTTTCCTGTGGATTGTTGCTTTTTGTCTCCCGTTTAAGAAATAATTACTTACACCCAAGTTATGAAGATATTTCCTCTGTTATCTTGTAGAAGCTGCAGTTTTTACCTCATATTTATATCTACGATCTAACTAGAACACATTTTTGTGTGTTTGCGTGCATGCATGCAGGCATGTGTGAGGGGCAGTTTGTACTACTCCCATATGAATATTCAGTTTATCTGGCACTATTTCTGGAGAAGGCTGTTTTCCCACTTCTCTGCGGAGCTGACTTTTTCATGAATCAAGCATTGGTCTATGTGTGTATCTGTTTCTAGATTCATGAGTGTGTTTAAAACAAGAATTTACTTATTATTTATTTTGTCCCTGACACCAGCAGGAGTATCTGTACAGTAGAGAACAATAGTATAGCTATGCTATCTTGGGCCATCATTCAACAAATCAGTATATTTATTTAGTATATATCTTAGAATGTTCCCAGATCAGTTTGACTGCATGTTAAAAATTGTCGTACTCTGTGTTGCCAAATACTTATTGTAATTTAGAAAAAAACTAGTACTTAAAAAATTGAGTGCCCTCTGGTTTAGAATTGTCAGAAAATCAGTAAAGCCACGTCTGACCTCTTAGTCACTTCCCCGTGCCCTACCCCAGCTTGCAGAATTAAGTTAGGAGGTGAAAAACCCTGGTCACTTGTAGATAGTGTAATTGCTTGGCTGAGCCTAAAATTTTAACATGAGCTAAATGTTACTATTTTTTCATAGAAATCAAAAAGTAACTTGTTTCTCTTTTGCCTGAGCTGCTGTTATGTCATTAGGTAGATAGATACTTCTATCTTAGTGCTTTCTAAAATATGAGCATTTGTGCCACTGGTGACATTAAGATTATTTGAATATGAATTCATTAAAAGCCTTAGGGAAATATTGCAGCTAAATTCCAGGTTCATTTCTTCGTTGTCGTCGTCGTCGTCGTCGTCGTCGTCGTCTTCTCCTTCTCCTTCTCCTTCTCCTTCTTCTTCTTTCTTCTTTCTTCTGTACTGGGGAGTTGAGCTTAGTGTCTGAGTTACATTCTCTGTCCTTTATTTTTTAATTCCAGACAAGGTCTAGCTAGGTAGCTAAGCTGTCTTAACTTGGGCTCAAACTTAGCTCCTCTTGCCTCAGCCTCCTGGAGGGCTGTGATTACAGGCATCTGCGCACCAACCTCTTCTTTTTCTCTTCCTAGCATTTCACATGCTGGATTTGTACTGAGTTAAGAGAATCTTGGGACATATTGTCAAAATGATAAGACATTAAAAGTTGCTGGAAATCCATTCTGTGGTATTTTGGACAAATGGGTGGGTAGCTAATTCTGAAGGCCTCTTTTTTTCTTTTTCTTCTTCTTTCTTGGTACTGGAGATTGAACACAGGGCCTACGTGCCTAAGTTTTCCAGGCTGAGTTGGATTTGGGATTCTTTTGTCTCAGCCTCCCAAAGAGCTAGGATTACAGGCAAGCCTGCGTCACTGGTCCTGGCCTGAATGCCTCTAATGCGTTTTCCCTTTCCTTTTCGTGCTGGGGATGGAACCCAGGGCCTTGCGCATGCACTTTGTCACCGCATTACATCTTCAGCTCCCTCTGCTTTTTAGGAAGCTACCTCCTGCGTGCTCTACAGGCGCACTTCTGATGAGCTATACCCCCGCCCCATCACCTCACCAAGAAGACAGAAAAGTTAATTGGAGTTTGCAGCAGTAAAATAAAATAAGAATGTAATCTGGCATTAAAAAAAAGAAACAGGTAGTAAAAGAATAGAGTAGAACAGGATTTTTAAAATCCAGACTGTCTTGTGTCATGGACTTTGTTTCCTTCCTCTGTGTGTTCGTGCACTTGTGCACGTGGGTGGGTGTGAATTCAGCTGCGCTAAAACACACCTTTCGGTTGGTTGCAGTCAGTGTTAGAAAAACCCTTGTCGGAGCGACCTCCAATGATTGTTGCCTCAGGGTTTTAAATTCAGATCTTCAGCTTCTTCTGAGGCCAGATCTAGTGCTTTAAGAGGTCTAGCCAGGGCTTGTTTAATCAGCTTTTCTCCAGCTTTTAAAACAATCATTTGCTTATTTTAGTACTGGCAGTCGAGCCCCAGGCCTTCACACTCAGCCACATCTGCAGGCCTTTTCATTTTTGAGACAGGGCTTAGCTGAGTCACTGAGTTGCCCAGGCTGGACTCTGAGTAGCGATTCTTCCGGCTCAGCCAGTGCTGGGTTTCCCATCATTTTTAAGGTTTTTTTCTTCTTTTGAGATAAAGTTCATATAATAAAATTAACTATATAAAAATATGCAATTTAATGGCACTTAGTACATTTAGTATTGTGTAATTCTCACCTTCCCCTAGTTCTAAAACATTTTCTCCTGTCCAGATTTCAATCTTTTTGCCCTAGGGAGACCTTGGAAATGCTTTCTTGGGTCTGGGGGACTCCTACGTAAGGGCTCCATGTACAGCCCATGGTGCAGGAGCATGACCAGCAAGTCACACATATAGTAACAGTGATTGTCTGTTTTGGGTGAAGGACGGTACCTTCCTGTGGGCCTCTCGGTTTCATCCAAGCTCTGTACATGTTTTAATCCTTCCCACAGCACAAATGGGAGCATGAGAGCGCAAAGTTCACATTATCTTTTCTTATTGTGAAATTTCCTACTTGATATTTTCCCCTTTTTACCTTACCGCAGCTGGCTTGAAACTTCTCATATTTCATGTTATGGGGCTGCTAGTGATGAGCAAGATGTGGTATTAGGGTATGAACAAGAACAGTTTTTCCTTTATTTAAAAGGAAAAGTGACTTCTAGCCAATTTTGTATGTGCTGTTTTGCTTTGGTACTGGGAATTGAGCCCACCGGTGCCCCATTGCTAAGCCCCAGGACTTGTTTTTGTGGAAACAGAGTGTCACTGAGCTGATCAGACTGGCCTGTAACTTGCCACCGTCCTGTCTCAGCTTCCAAAGTACCTGGTAAGCCATGCTACGGTTGCCAGCTGTTAGCCTGAGTTTTTGAGGAAAGTAAAATAGGCAGTTATGCTTTCCTTTGATTGTCCTTCCTTTTCACACATCTAAAACATTTCATAAATCAGCATAATCCATTTCTGGTAAATCTGAGATGGTTATTTCTATTGCAAACCAAAGTAGGATTTATTCGTTCAAAAAGGTAAATTCAGTTGATACAGTTTAAATAGAGATGGTAAACTCATTTTAATTAAGCCTTTACAGCATGAAAATATGACAGTGTTAAATAATGAGGCCACTGACAGTTTGACAAAGCATCATGAATAAATATAACCTAAGACACAGTCCTCTATAGGACTGAAGAATTAGGTTTTTTAATTTTTTTTTTGCTCACTGACATGGTATAAGCAGTCACAGAATTAAAATCTTGATTTCCTTGGAGACATATGTACATAAGAGTTTCTAAAAAATGAATAAAATTTATCATTCCAGTATGCAACTTATGCTTCTATTTGGCCACATAACTACTCAGTTCTGGATTAAACTTGGGAGAAACACACATGGATCTTATTTTCAACTGAAATGAGATTTCTGGCCTCCTTTTCAGTATCTATTAAAGAAAGCTCTGCCTACACATATAAGAAGTGAGCATTGCAGCGAAACGGCCATTGCTTTTCTATGAATGGCAGGAGACTTGACTTTCACAGAATTTGGAACTGGCTATCTGGTAGATGAGTGTTTAACTTTTTAAGCAATAGTGCAACTCTCTTCCATTTTGTACTCCCAGAAGCGATGGAAGAGAATTCCTGTTACTCTGAATTCTCATGAGAACTGCAATTGTTAATGTCCTGAGTTTTGGCCGGTTGAATACATGTATAGGGTGTCTTGGTTTTGATTTTTACTTCCCTGATGATGGTGATGTTCAGTGTCGTTTCATGGGTTCCTTTGCCATTTGTATGTTTTCTTTGGTAAAATGTCCATGCCTTCTACTCATTTTTAATTGGGCTGTTTTCTTACTGTTGAGTTTTCAGAGTTTTAAAATACGTTCCGGATACAAGTCTATTGTTAGATATGTGCGCTGCAAATATTTTCTCCCAGCCTGGCTTGAATTTTTCTTCTTTTAAAACAAGGCTAGAAAATATGTACATATTTTTAAAGTAAAATACAATATGCGTTCAAATGGATATTTCCAATGCAAATTAAGGAGTATAGGGTTTTTATTTAATGTTTGATTTTTGTATTTATCTTTTACTTACGTGGGAAATACTTCCTCACAAGGACATTAGCGTACTTACTCTATCCGGCCATAAATAAAGATATATCCATATGATAGTTTTTGATTAATAATAGCATTATTAGCAATTTGAGTTTTTAAAGCAGTTTTCTTTCTGTTTTTAGAGTATATCCTTCCAGAAATATACTATCAAATTTCATTGAGATGATTGCTGGGAATATAGTTAGTTTTCATTCATTTCATTGTACTTTTTATTTTTTGTGGTTATGGGTACATTGAACCTTTGGGAATGCTCTATGACTGAGCTTGATGTCCAGCCATTTTTTATTTTATTTTCTTCATCTTGAGATGGACTCCTACTAAATTGCCCAGGCAGGACTCAAACTTGGTATCTTCCTGCCTCAGCCTTCCCTTGGTGCTGGGATTACAGATGTGATTGATTTTTAATTTAGAATCTTTTGTTTCATTACAGTATAAAAAACTTGTGCGCTTTCAAAGTCAAATTCTCAGAATAAGTTACTTTCAGAAGAGCTAGTTTTTGTCTCTGAATGTGCAGCCTTGTACCTTCCTTCCCTCCAGGATTTATTGGCTTCGTGTTATTTAGTTAGTTATGAATTACCCTTCCCTCTCCTCTTTTTAGTTTTTAAAATAGCAAATTGTTCAATATATTTCCATACTTTGCTTTATTAAATAAATGGTAGCACACTCTGCACATTCTCTTGCATCTTTCTTCATTTCAGTGGTGTATTTTGGAGATCACTTCATAGGAAATACGGAGCTATTCCTTGTTTCTTTTCACAGCTACGGGGCTGCTCTGTTGGATAGACCTACAGTATAGTTTATTCAGCCTCTCCCTTTTGATGTGTAGTTATAGTATTTCTATTCTTTTGCTAGTACAAATAATGCAATAAAACCACCCAAGTTATACTTCAAAAGACACCATCAGACAAGTAAAAAGACAGAAAATTTATGGTGTGGGAGAACAGGTACAAAGTATGTATCTGATAAGGGAATTATATTGGGAATGTATAAAAAACTCCATCCTTAATCATAAAAAGCAAGTCATACAATTAAAACTGGACAAAGGATCTTAATAGACATTTCCTTAGTAAAAATATATAAATAGATTATCACTTATATAGGTAGCACTAAAAGATGCTCAGTATATTTACTTATTAAAGATGTGCAAATTAGAACCACAATGACATTAACAGGTCATATCTATTAAGATGGCGTAAACAAAATTAGAACATTCATACATGCTGCTGCTGTTGTGTAAAACAGTTCCTTGTGTGGTTAAGCATGGACTTACTATATGACACAGCATTCCTAGGGACATACAAGAAGAGAAAATGTATGTCCACATAAAAATATGTACATGGATGTTCATGACAGCATTGTTCATATATATAGGTTCATATAAATAGGTGTGTGTTGGGGTTGAAATCGGGACCGTTCACGTCGTGAGCACCAGTTTCACCACTGAGTTGTGCCCCCATCCCAGTGTTCTCTGTACTAGACAAAAATGGAAACAGTGCACATGTATAATCAATTGGTGAGTGGACAAATAAAACATGGTTTCTATGTACAACGGAATATTATTTGGCCATAAAAATAGAGAACTGATATGAATTATGTGATTGAACTTAAAAGTATTATGTTAAAAATGATTTGTAAAGGCCGCATATAATCCCATTTATGTGAAATGTGCAAAATAGGCAAATCCATAGGGAAACAAAGTAGATTAGTAGTTGTCTAGGGCTGTGTGGGGGAAGGGAGGAAATTCCAACTGTCTGCTAATGAGCCTACAGTTTCCTTATTGTTTTCAACTTATTTTCATTTATTATTCTTATAATGAGTTTTATTTCTTGAGGAATATCTTTTTTGTTTTTTTCCTCTGCACTGTCTTCTTGGTTCAGGAACAACTTGTGTTTTTTCAGTAAGGGTCATCTCAGTATGGTGGAGAGGTTATGGTGGGCACACTTTTGTATGCCTGATTCTAGCATGTGCTCCGTGACTTCCATACTCAAAGGAGGCTTTGAGTAGGAACTACCCATTGTCCCTCTCTACCTGCAGCAGCCATGCTTAAAAAGTATATCGAGCTAGGCACGCTTGCAATCTTACCACTTGGGAAGCTGAGGCGGGAAAATTGCTGTGAGTTCCAGGTCAGCCTGGGCTACTTGGTGATTTCAAGGCTGGCTTGGACTAGAGAGTGAGGTCCTGTCTCAAATGCCCCTGCCACCAAACAAAAAATTCTAAGCCCCCTACCTCACGAACTAGACAGTGACAAACACATTTTGGGATTAACATCTTACTGCCACCTTCCACAGTTGCATAATACAAAATAATTCTCATTTTAGCAGTGGTGAATATGAAGGAAAGTCATGTGCTTTGTGGCTTAAATAAGCTATGAGGCTCTTAGGATGCTTGGCTTATTATACAAAACCCAAAGCAGCATGAAGATGTCACCGCGCAAGCTGTGACTCAAAGCTTCTCTGTGGCCTATTGTGCCGTGCTGAGAAATATTTCTCTCACCCTCGTGGGCATCCTGTTTGGCTTTTTCTGGAAGCAGCAGGTTTTTCTTTGCGCACGCACCAGTTAGAACACGCTAGGAGGCCAGTCTCTGGACAATAGGTTTCCAGATGCACTAATAGCACATGCAAAGGTATTTCATCTGGGTTCCTGGGGAGTTTAGCCTGTTCTACGGTAACCTGAAGGGAGGCGGTGGGGTGTACCCCAAAACAAAGAGAAATGAGAGGTGAACATTGTTACCTTTTCTTTCCCCGGGCTCCAGGGTGCTCAAATTCATTCTGAAAACTCTACTGTGACAAAGTGACCAGCCTGGCCAGTTGCCTAGGGAGGCGGGGGATTGATTTCGGGTCCCTTGTGGCACTGAGCTAGTCCTCAGCCCTTCTTCATATTTTGAGACAGGGTTTCACTATGTGGCTGGGTTGCGCAGGCTGGGCTGTAACTTGTGATCCTTCTGCTTTAGCCTCCCGGAGTGCTGGGATTACAGGCCTGCATCACAAGGCCTGGCTTTTGCTTTTCTTAGTGATAGGTTTCATGTCCTAAGCGAGGACATGGTTAGGACTGTCAGATTTTAGGGCAAGGTCAGGCCAGTCACACGATTTAGTTAACTTAAACTACCTTTTCTTTTTAATGACCTCTTAGCAATTGAAGCATGCTGTTGTTTCAGATTGCGGCCACAATATTTTTTCATCATTTATAGAATTATTTCCACATTATATCTCTTAGAATTTAGTCATTTATTACTTTCCTGTTTTCGTGTTTGCACTGAGCTACGTACACAGCCCTCTTTTATTTTTGCTGCTGGAAAAAAGTTACATAAATGGAATTATAATTTATGTGTTTTTGGAATTTTTTCAAGTTGTCATAATTCCCTGGAGGTTTATCCAAGTTCTTTCATGAATCAACTTTTAATTTAAATTATTTTTATGACCTAGTTGTATTCCATGTGTGTATTACAATCTCTCTAATCATTTGTGTATTTTTTATGTGGCTTGGGAAACATGTATTAGGCAGAAATTCAAGGTACATGCTCAGTGACATAGACCGCGACACATTCAGAGCATGACATGCAAGGGACTTAGAAGTATACACTCTAGTAAATAGAATGCAAGCCCTCATTAGGTGGGAAGAGAAAGAGAGGCGAGACACCTCAAAATACACCCTGAAATAGAGTGGCCCCTCCTCAGATGGAAAGAGGCAAGGGAAATAGAGTGGGCACTCTCAGGATGGTGGGAGAGGTGCCAGTCATCTGTCTGTTGAAGGAGACCTGGGCTGTTTCTCGTTGTTTGGCTATTAAAGAATAAAGCTGCTTTGGGTATTTACGCAGAGATTTTTTTTTGTGTGTGATTAAAAAGGATAAAGGCCCAAGAAGACCATTGTGTGAGAATTACACACATAACTGTTAAGAAGACTATCAAACCATTTTTGAGAGCAAATGACCATGTTACAGTCCTGGCTGCAAGGTGTATGTGATCTAGATTTTGTGTACCCGGGACCTCACTTAGTGCCCCTAGGTTTTGTTTTAGCTGTCTCATGGGTGTGTGGTGATTTCGTTACTGGAGCGAATGGGTTGAGCAGCTTTTCACGTGCTTACTTTCCGTGTGTACATTTGCCATAGTGAAATGTCCGTCTCTTGCCCGTTTCCATTTTAGTCCTCTGTCTCTCAGTCCATAGCAGGTCTTTCATCCTGTTAGCAATGTGTTGTAGAACAAAAGTTTCCAGTTTATCAATTTTGTGGGTTGTTCTGCATGTATTAAGAACTCTCTGCCTAGCCTTATATCCCAAAGATTGTTTCCTTTTTTTGTATTAATTTTTTTTTTTTTCACTTCTTGGCAGTTTTTTTTTTTTTTTTCTTTGAGACAAGGTCTTGGTCTATAGTTCAGGCTGATCCTGAACTCGCTGTGTGGCCCAGGCTGGCCTCTAACACACTGCAATCCAACCCTTCTGCCTCAGCTTCCCCATTGCTGAGATTACAGGCCTGTGCTACCATGACTTGTTTATGTGATGCTCGGGAATCAAACTTAGGGCTTTGGGTTTGCTAGCCAAACACCTTAACTCCTGAGCTATGCTCTCAGCCCCAGCAGTAAGATATTTTTAAATTTTCACTTTTGCATTGTGTATTTACATATAGGGTCCATTTCAAGTTAATTTTTGTATAAAATGGGAGATTTAGGTTGTTAATGCCTTGACCTAAGGAGGCCCATTTCCTCCAGCACCCTTTGGATTGCTTCTTTTCTTTTTTCTTTTGGAGATTGGTTCTCGCTGTGTAGCCCAGGCTGGTCCTGAACTCACTATGTAGCTCAGGCTGGCCTTGACCTCACAGCAATCCTCCTGCCTCAGCCTTCAGAGTACTGGGATTACAGGTATGCGCCACCATTCCTGGCTTATGTGGTGCTGGGGAATCAACTTTGGGTACTTAGCCCGTGTCTTAGTGCTTGTCAGGCAAGTGCTTTAACCCCTGAGCCATTCCTCAGGCCCTGCTTTTGCATCTTTGTAAAGAATTATGTGAGCATATTTGTGTTACCTCCTGGGTTCTCTTCTGTTGCATTGGTTTGGGTGTCTTTCTTGCTGCCAATGCCACACTGTTTGTTTGTTTATTTATTTATTTAGAGACCTGGTCTCTGTAGTCCAGGCTGGTTCTGAACTCACTATGTAGCCCAGGCTAGCCCTTGGACCCACGGCAATACTGCCTCAGCTTCTTGACTGCTGGGATTACAGGCGTGCGCCACCATGCCTAGTTTATGTGGTGCTGGGGAATTGAACTCAGGTACTTAGCACTTGTGTAGTGCTTGCGAGGCAAGCGCTTTAACTGCTGAGCCATTCCTCCAGCCCCACATTGTTTTTATTACTGTAACTAGATAGCAAACCTTAATATCAGTCATTAGTTTCTCCCCTTTTATTTTTGTCAAGCTACTTCTTAATTCTCAAATTTTAAAGAAAGTTAATCTTTCCATCACATAATAATTCCTCCCCATCAGAGACTGAACCCAGAGTCCCACACTGGCTAAGCAGGGAAGCTGTCTACCACAGAGCTACCCATCCTATTTTTATTTAATTTCATCTTGTTTTATTTATTTTATCATGGTACTGGGGCTCTAGCTCAGGGCTTTCACACTGAACTATATCCCCAAACCATTTTTATTTTTATTTTTTGAGACAGGGTCTCACTCTGTACCGCAGGATGATCCATTTTTATTTTGGATTTTGAGACAGTCTCTCGCTAAGGTGCTCATCCTGGGGCGGAACTTGGAATCCTGTGGCCTCAAGCTCCTGAGTAGCTGGGATTGTAGACAAGTGCCACCATGCCTGGCTACACAATCTTACTTTGTTAAAATAATTAAGGGCTGGGAGTGCGGTTCCCTGGTAGAACACTTACTTGCCTATTTATTATGTGCCACACCCTGAGTTTGATTCTTGGCACCAGAAAATAATGACATAAAAGTAAAAGAACAGTTCTTAGACACTGCTCGTATTAATTTTAATGCCGTCTGCTGCAAGAAATGGAGCATCTGCTGAGTAGCGATTTTCAACAAGCAGGGATATTTTTCCCCTCCAAGCAGGAAGCCTGGAGGTAGGTGATTGCGGGCTGGGCTGGGAGGCTCCTGCCTGCGACTCCAGGGTGGACGCTGCTGCTCCAGCAGGGGAAGCCACAGGAGGTGAAATGAGTGGCAGTGGCATCTGCCTTTGCCCTTGGCTATGGAGAGCAGCAGTCTTTTTCCAGACTTGCAGAACAGGATTGTGAAAAAGGCTGATGAAACATTTTCTGTAGTTTTAAAATGGAGACTGTGAAGGGACAAGGAAGTCGGGAATGGAAATACTCAGCCGATTGGGGGTGGGGTGGGGCTTTAGATTTCTTTATTGATACTGAAGGCAATGATGCAACCAGAATCAAGCCACTTGCAGAAATAAACCAAACCTGGGAAGCTAGAATTCGTTATTGATTTGTACCCTTTTTTCTTTCTCTTTAAGACAGGGTCTTGCTCTGTAGCCCAGGCTGGTCCTGAACTCACTAGGGAGCCCAGGCTGGCCTTGGACTCACGGCAGATCCCCTGCCTCAGCCTTCCAGTGCTGGGATTACAGGCGTGCGCCACTACATCCGGCGTAAGTGGTACTGGAGAATTGAACTGGGTACTTAGCGCGCTTGATTTAGCGCTTGCTACGCAAGCGCTTTAACCTCTGAGCCATTCCTCCAGCCCCTGATTTGTGCCTTTAAGTTGAATTATTTAGAGAAAAAAAATCATCAAAGTCTTATAGAAGGTGCTGCACATTTCTCTAGATTTTGTTGATTTAAATTTTATTTTCCAGTCTACTTTTTAAAGTGCATAATTAAATAGCTCAGTCTTAGTGTTATTGAATTAATGGTGAAAAGTCACAACTATATGCTTTTCCAAGTTAGGTTTCCAAAGAGAGAAAAATTAGCCTGAAAGTATTTGAGGCTTCCTTTGCCATGCTTTTTTATTTACACACTTGAGTTTATTTTTAGAGTGATTTAGCTTTATTAATAAGTAATGATAGCTTTCACGCTCTTAGCGTCTTGAGCTCTAAGATCTACTTCACCAGAGGCAATTGCATTGTCATTTTCTCTGGGAGGTTCACAGTATCTGCTGAATGGTTTCTTATTCATGGAGTACAGAAAAGAAGAAGAATTTCAGAAATAAATATGATATGAAGGATTGAAAAAGAACCCTAAAATCTTACACTATTTTTGGAATAGAAACTAGTACAGAACCTGATCTGTACTAGGCAGGCATATGTAGGCAGGCATATCTAAGAGTGATAGTTTTAGATATTTCTGTATAAATTTTTCCACTAACCTTTAAAAGTAGTTTGAAAACTAAGCGTAGTTAATGTTTATTAAAAGAACCAAATTTCCCCCATTTGCTGGGAAATCAAGAGCCTCACAGGTGCAGGAAAACCCTCCACCACCGAACTACATCCCCGGAAGTACGAAACATTAGCTGTCTTTCTCCAAGTCCCCATATTTCCAGTAATGGCTGGTTGCTGTAAAAAGATTTCTAAGGCACTGTCTTCTCATACCTGCACTGCTTTTAAGGGATTGAGTCTAGATTCAATTACCTGACCTGTTTCTTCCCTCCCAGGTCAAGGTAGTCATTTTTGCTGTTATATTTGTCAAAGCAAAAATAGCGATTCAGCCCTGATTACTTAAACAAGGGGAGATCTGTTACTTTTCTCTAAGAGGTTGCAAAGAATGTGAAGCCTAATGATACGAGCTCAGGCATTGGGTTTGCATCCTGGAGTCACCACTCACATTACTTGAGTAATGTCACGCGCACTGAATTCTGTTCTTTAGAATTCTCATCTATCAAATGGGGATAGTGACGGACCGTACCCAGATTTCCTCTTGGAATTCAGTGTTTAATGCTTCCAAAGAACTTAAAGCAGTGCTACAAATATTAACATGTCATTAGTTATGGTGACAATAGAAGTGATATTCACATCTGCAAAGATTCTTCTAACTCATGGTGGCTCTGTTCCATTCCAAGTTCTTTGCCTGCTTTTGCTATGAGGTTGTCAAACATATAGTTGTTTTTGTTTTTGGTTTTGAGACAGGGTCTTGCTCTGCAGTCCAGGCTGGTCCTGAACTCAATATATTATAGCCCAGACTGGCGTCGAACTCCTGGCAATCCTCCTGCCTCAGCCTCTGAAATGCTGGGATTGCAGGTGTGCACCACCACAGCCAGCTTATGTGGTGCTGGGGAATTGAACCCAGGGTCTTGAGCTTGCTAGACAAGCACTCTTAACCACTGAGCTATATCGATGCTCCAAACATCTGGGATTTGGAATACAGCCGTGAAAGAAACAAGATGATGTGCTGGAGCTCTGAAAGAAGTTGTAAATCGATCAATAGCTCCTGGTGCTCATTGAGTTTTGCATGCTTCCCAGTTGCAGCTAGTTTTGTTTCTGTTGTGGCCCTGATCACTTACTGGTTGTGAGATTCTGTTTTCCATCTGTACCACTGCTACGCTTTCAAGGACCTCATCTGCTAGTATTATTATGATTTTTAAATTTATTGTGCTGTATTCTAAGTACTGTACCTGGCCCAGTGACACAACTAGGGGATGATGGGAAAGTACATAAATGATTAAAGACAGGGTTCAAGATTTTATTACATGTGTGTGGGAACAGAATGTTCCGCCTCCCTCCCACAGCTAGGGAAGGTTTCAAGACGAGATGAGGGCTAGATGATCTTTTATTTATTTCTTACATTTTCCTGAGCTTGGGTTATTTTAGGGAAATTATAAATACTAGAAACTCGAGAGTTTTGATTTGCAATGCCTTAGCCAGGACTATTCAAAAAGCCATATGGTTCACAAGATATTTCTGTCCCTGTGACTTCGCCGAAACCCCCCTCATCAAGGTCACGACCATCTCCATGTTGCCAAGTCGCCAAATCTCAAGCCACTCTTCATTTGACTTCTCCTCAGCCTTTGACCCCAGTAATCGTCCTGCCTTCCTCGGACGCTGTCTGTACAGTTTCTGTGACACAGAAATCTCTTGGTTTTCTTTGTGTCTCACCAGGTGTTCCTTTTTGGTCATTGCTAATTCTATCCCATCTGTCCGATTTCGTAACAGTGGGATATTTTAAGGCTTAGTCTTGGACTTATTTCCTGCACTATCACCATTCAATTCTGTACTTAGCCTGTTAGTCTGAAATTCCAGCCACCAACTAAGGTATGGCAGTTTTTTATATCCAACTTTGACCTTTCACCTGAACTTCAGAATGACACGTCTAGCCAGCATCTCTGTTTGTCTGTCCAAGAAGTATTTCAAACTCAGTACATCCTAAGTGTAGAATTCTGGATTCCTGTGCCTGCCTCCTACTGTCAAAATTCTCCTGCAGCTTCTCCCACTGTTCCACATCTTGGTACAGAGCGCTCCATTCAGTTGCTCGGGCCAGAATATTTGGAGTCATTAACAACTCATCACTTTTTTGCACCCCTCATCTATATCACCAAATGGTTTTGCTCTTTCTTCAAAATACACGTGTTAACTCTGATTTGCCAGCTTCCATGGATGAAGAAATGCCTCAGAGATAAATAAAGTGAGCTTCTGGGTGTGTCCAGCTGAGTCATAGGGCATGACCTTGGGTACTGTATGTGGCCTGTTTGCCCACTCCGCCTGCCATGCCCTTCCACCAGGATGTTACTGTTTTGGAGCCAGCTGACTGGGGAGAGAAGCCCCTGAACCTGTGAGCCAAATTAAACCTCTGTTAGCTTTTATTATTTCATTTGCAAGAAAGTAATGCAGTTCAGTATACCCAGTTCTTTGTTTTGTAGCCAGAGATCTTTTGCTCAAAACAGAAACTAGTGTTCTTTAAGCCTCTGTGAGAGCTTCTGTTTACTGTTATCATCTTGTGTGTCAAGTTACGGGTCCCTAGACCTGTCAAAGCTAGAGCAGTTTGGTGTCCTGCAAGGTAAGGCCTAGCAGAGTATTAGTGAATGCAGGCAGGAGGAGAGGAGAAAGGACTGATTGCAAGCTAGCGTTTTGAAAAACAGGAAAGATGCAAGGTGTGAAGAAGTAAGAGACAAAAATGGAAGTGAAGACAGGCTCAGGGCCAGAGAAGGCTTGCTCCTCTGAAGTAAAACTGCAGTTCCTTCTTATGTCTAGGCAGAAGCTCCTGTGGGAGGGAGGAGTCAATGATGGTTGTCGCTGGACCAGAGATACAAATCAGCTATAGCAGCAGGACTTGATAAGCGTGGGGATTGTGAGCTGGCTGCAGTCATTCCACTTTGCAGGAATGCTGTGTGGTTTTCTCCCACTTGCCCCCTTCGGGCCGGAGCCTTCTCTGCATCTTGGTCCACCCTCTCTAGAGCCTGTTCATGTCCTTTGCGGTTCCCATGGTAATCCCTGCACCTTCTTCCTTGTTCTGCGTTTGGGCTCTTGAACACACCCGAGGAAACTGACACAGCTTCTTGGAGCCTCATTGCTTCCTGGGTCATTACGTTTCTCTCTGTCTCATCTGCCCAAGTGCAAGTTTGGATCCATTTTTGTGCGCACAGGAGTTGGTTTTGGGGTTCAGGGAACTAAGGTGATTATGATGTTCATCAGCATTTTTACCTACAAGTAACTTTGAAACTCCAAAATGCCTTCCTATCCTTTCCATTGCACAGTGCTCCCTCAGGGGCCTTAAATTATTTAGGAACCTGAGTAAAGAAGCTTAGAAGAGACGAGTTCCTAATTGAAAACCAGGTTTCTGCCCAAGATGGGAGGGTCTTTGAGGACATTTCTCTTCCTGATACAATTGGGCCATAGGTTATGCTGTATGCTTAATTCTGGATAAAGATGCTGTATCTTTGGGTAAGGCAACCTGGAATGTGCAGTGTGTAAACCTAAAATGTCATTGTGCTCCATGGAATTTTTTTAGGTCTATGGTCTATCAAATGATTATAAGCATATTATACATTGACATCTTTATTCCTTTACTTAAATACAGTATTTTAGATTCCCCCTCTCGTTCCTCAGGTCTGCTTTTGTGTGACTATCTTCCTGTCAAATCTTTGTCAAGTCCAGGGCAGCAGTGACTGGTTGCTGTTGTAAGAATGAGAGCTGTGTCTTGCCCCAGGCTGCATGGGCAGAGTCTGTAAAACTCAGTACCCAAAGGATGCTGTCCAGGTGCTTGGGAGAGGGTTGACTAAGTAGTGGGAGAAGGGAGTGCCACCACATCTGGTTTATGTTGTGCTAGGCAAGCACTTTAACCACTGAGCCATTCCTCCAGCCCCAGGTTGAGGTATCTTTTTTGCTATTGGCAAACATTGAGATTGTTGACGTTTTATCAGTCTTGGAAACACTTTGTAACTCTAATGGCCGCGAAACACACATACTTACCGCGCCAGGAGTTGTGATATCTGCCCCTACAGTGGCTGCGCTACTCGCTACTCGACTTTCCCACCAGCAGTGCTAGACAGGTGATGTTGACCCACCTGGTTGCCACCCCTTGGTGGTATTATCTGCACCTTCATCTCTCAGTCCAAATTGGAGAAGGTGGGAGGCAAAGTTTTATTACTAGAAGAATGTCAGCTCTGAGGGATTCCTGTTATGCTTATTTTAACAAAGATAACACTTTGTTTTCTGTTTTGATGAAAGTATAAAGACTGAAGACAACTGTAGAGTGATTTTTTTTCAGACATCATTTTTACTCTGGACTATAGGGGTCTTTTTTTCTTATTTACTTGCATTCTTGATAGATGAGTAGGAAAGACCAATTAGCAAGTTAATGTTGTAAATGCTCACTCACAGTAGTTGTTCTCTTGAAATATTTTGGAGAGCCTGGGATATTAGGTTTATTTTTATTTTTAAAAGTTTGGAATTTGTCAAAATGAATTTGAAATGTGACACAACTTTTATGGATGAAGATTGATCATAATTATTTGCCACTTCATATGTATTTTGTGATGGAAAAAAGAAATGATGAGTAAAAAGGTGTCGATTTGAAAACAAGTCAGAAAGAGTAACTTTGGCCATTTTGTGATGTTTTCTGTGCTCCCAGGTGGGCAAGGAGAAGTTCCATAAGTCCCAACACTGGGGCTTTTATAACAATATTCGGATGCTACTGGGTGAAGACAAGCCTGGGATAGGTGGAGAACCACTTCGTGGGCAAAAGGTGAAACCCAGATTCAGCACATATCTTAAAGATGAAGGATTCAACACACCACCGTGGGAAGCTTTTGATAAAAAGGTAAGTTACATGACATTGCACTTTTAAGGTTTTATGTGTTCATTTGAGAAAATTTGAGTCTTCAGTGTAAATGTTAAGGGTACTTCTTTGTTCTCCTTCCTTCCTTCCTTCCTTCCTCCCTCCCTCCCTCCCTCCCTCCCTCCCTCCCTCCCTTCCTTCCTTCCTTCTTTCCTTCCTTCCTTCCTTCCTTCCTTCCTGACAAGGTCTTGCTTTGTAGCCCAGGCTCGTCCTGAACTCACTATGTAGCCCAGGCTGGCCTTGGACTCACAGCAGGCCTCCTGCCTCAGCTTCCCAAGTGCTGGGATGACAGGTGGTGTGCCACCACACCTGGCTTATGTGGTGCCGGGGAATCGAACTCAGGTATTTAGTGCTCGACTTAGCCAAGCACTTTAATGGCTGAGCCATTCCTCTAGCCCACTTCCTTGTTTTCTTTTCTTTTGTCTCCCTTTTTCTTTCTTTTTCTCTCTCTTCTCTCTTTCTTTCCTCTCTCCCTCTCTCTCTCTCTCTCTCTCTCTCTCTCTCTCTCTCTCTCTCTCTCTTTCTCTGGTTGTTCTTGGAGTTGAACCCACAGCCTTTGTACTGAACTATATCCTCTTCCCATTTTTAAAATTTTATTATGAGACAGGGACTTATTAAATTGCCAAGTTGCCCAGGCTGGGGACTTGAACTTGGAATCCTTCTGCCTCATCCTCCTAGAGTGCTGAGCATATAGAGCCCTTTTTGGGATTCATACTTACTAATTACTGGCTTTACTTTTAGTGTTTCTCCCCTTTTAAAAATGGTAAAAATTGTATACAGTGGTCCTCTGCATGTCTGTTGGTTCTACATCTGGAGTCACCAAACTGATTGAAAAGCTTTGAAAGAGTTGAGGCTGTCTTGAACATGGACAGACTCTCCTCTTGTCATTAAGCCCCGACTATACATGGCAACAGTTATTTACCTGCCATTTACATTGTATTAGGTATTATAAATCAGCTAGAAATGATTTTAAATATATGGGAGGATTTTTGAGGGATGACCATGTATTTATGGTGTATAAGATGTTGATTTGAAGTGTGTATATGCTGTAGAATGACAAAGTCAAGCTAATTAATGTATGCATTGCCTCATATACTTCTTTTTGTGGTGAGAACATTTAAAATCTAGTCTCTTAGCATTTTTTAGGTACCTTGGTATTAGCTGTAGTCACTATGCTGTGCGATAGGTCTTTTGAACTTAGTCCTCCTGTATGAATTTTTATATCCTTTGACCTAGGCTGCTTTTTGGCTAGCCATAGGCAAAAATACAAATTAGAGAACAAAATATCTTGAAGAAAAATCATCCTTGCCCTGCTGTTTCTGACCAAGTACACTGGTTACAGAATGCCAAATACCCATCCTTTTTGGCTAATACCTGCAGCCTTTCATTTCCTTCTGTTGATAGGATGTCCTGTAGACATTGTGATTCTGACCGTAGCGTTTGCTTAGTGAGTTGCTGTTAACTAAATAACTTTAGTTAAGTTCTGAAGTGGTGTTAAGTACAAGCAGAAAGGGGTTGGGGTGTAACTTGGTAGTAGAGTGCTTGCCTTGCATGTGTCAGGTCCTGGTTGGAATCCCAGCACCAAGAAAAGAAAAACGAAAAGCAAACTTCCAAACCAAAACCGGTAATAAACCCAGAAAAATACCTTGTCTTTTCCCCATCCTAAGTATGGTTTCCCGTCCCTCAGGACTAAGGGGTGACATGTGAAGAACTTCACAGAAGTGAAGGGAAAGGGAGCCATCATTGGACAAGAACCTGATTTTTGTGCTTGTTGTTTAAGAAGAGGGTCTTGCTGTGTGCCCCGAACTGGCCTCAAATTCACTATCTTCCTGCCTCTGCCTTCTGAGTGCTGGGGTTACAGGAATACACCGCAGCGCCTGGTTTGTGTATGTGTTTTTTTTTTTAAATACACATTTCTGAAAATAAAACACACATCCACACTCTCCTCCAATGCCAGACATATCTACAGTTGAGAAAGGGAATGCACTTGAATACTTTTTTCCCTCAGTGCTGATATGAAACCCAGAAACTTGAGCATGTAGGCAAGTACTCCACCAATGAGCTGCACTCAAAGGTCTCAGAGTATCTTAAATAGGGACCAAGATCAAAGGAACACAAACTCAGGGTAGACAATTGTTTCCTATATGGATATGCTGTGTTTGTCAAACAACCCTATGTGATAGTGCCATGTTATATTATTTAAAATAGAACCTGCTGTTAGATTATTTTAGACTCTGTAATTAAAAGAATTCAGGACTAGGTAAAGAATTGAAATTGTTGGGCTGGTGGAATGGCACAGTGGTTAAAGTGCTTGCCTTGTGAGCACAAGGCCCTGAGTTCGATTCCCTAGCATCATATAAAGCTGGGCGTGGTGGTACACATCTGTAATCCTAGCACTCTGGAGGCTGTAGAGGCAGGCAGATTGTCCTGAGTTCAAGGCCAGCCTGGGCTACACAGTGGGCTCAGGATCAGCCTGGGGTATAGAGTGAGACCCTGTCTCAAAAAAAAAATAATAAAATAAAATCATACTATGCTAAGTCTACCAAGTGTTTTTTTTTTTTTTTTTTCATTTTGAGAAACCTTTAACATTGATTGATTGGCAATACTTTGATTCTAATTAAAATGTCCTTAAATATGGTAGAAGAAATACATCCCTTGTCAACTACGGTGAGTACATCAGTTACACTGTACCGTTTTTGTTTTGAAGCAGAATTCTGATACTTAAGGAGATCTGACAGAACACAAGGAGGTTTCTTTCCTGGGAAACCATCTCTACTTTCAGCATGGATGTCTCTTTTTTATTAGTATTTTCAGTAGCGGGCTCAGTTAGTGCTGGAGCTAGAATCCATAAGCAGTTTCTGGACTGACTCACTTTGGGTCATTATATTTACTTGCTTTTCTGTTATTCTCAGTCCTAGATATTTAACTTACAAGGGCAAGAGAAAGATTTTTTTGACCTCTCGTGTCAAAAAGAGGTTATTGACAATATTTCTAACTAATCTACTGCTCAAAAGGTACTGATAGAGCACAATGGATTGAACCAGTCTTCGCGTTTGAAGTTGAAAATTCATTTTATTTCATGTTTTCCTCAATATTTAAGGAAAGATAGTAGCCTCTTTTGCAGCCCTTTAATTGCTTATAAAACTATGTAGAGTATTTCATGAAGTTGGAATAATTTTAGCTTCAGACTACTTGAAAAAATGAAGAGCTTGCTCATTTCAGATCTAGCTAAATGCCACATAATTCTTTCTGTTATTTTGTTGGTCAACTTCAATGAAATATTCATTGAACTTTAAATGAGACCCTAAGTTGATGAAATATTTATGTGTCCTGACGAGATTGTGAACTACAGACTAGATCCTAGTTAATACCTAGAGCAAATTATAAAGCACTTTCTCCATTAGTGGTGCAACAAAACAAGTCAACACCTGTTAGTCATTTTTCTAAGAAATGTGACACTTTCATCTTGACGCCAGTTTTTCCAGTAGCTCTTAATCCTGGCGGTACATCTAGGGTTGTACTCTAAAACAATGTAAAATGAAAATAATGGCTGATCTTTGCAGGGTGTAATAGATATTTGGTGGCCACCATGCAGATCCATGTTAGGGGCCATGTGCCCATCCCCCATAGGAAGCAAATGCTTTGTCAGTAGCATTTGTAACTCTCTGGAGACTTGCTCTTCTTGGCTGATGGGAATTGCAGCTCTTATAGACCCTGGGAAAGTGACACTGACCCCTCTCTTCCAAGGGTGAACAGCCAGTAACTGAGTGATTCATCACGACTTGCTAAGATTTGCCTCAAGGCAGCAACCCTACGGGATTCAGACTCCTTAGTCCCTCCTGCATCCTGCCAGGTCGTAACCTGAGAATGCATCCTTGCTGGGCCTATTTCCTTTTCCTTTGCTGTTTCTACCTCACCTTCTTACAGGTTTTGTTTTTCCCCAAAGTGTACTCTTATTTTTGAGACAGTGTCTCGCTCTGTAGTCCAAGCTGGTCCTGAACTCATTATGTAGCCCAGGCCGGCTTCAGACTCATGGCAGTCCTGCCTCAGCCTCCTGAGCACTGGGATTAGAGGTGTGCGCCACCATGCCCAGTTTATGTGGTGCTGGGGAATCAACTCAGGGCTTTGAGCTTGCTGCACCATAACCACTGTGCTATTCCTGCAGCCCCTGAAAGTGTGTTCTTAATAAACAACCCATGCTTAAATTCCTGTTTCAGCTCTGCTTCTGTGAACTCGGTGTAGGTTGACATTCCAAGTTTTTTCCTGATTCTAAAACTGACCGTCAAAATGCATTGCTCAGGGAGACTACCAAATTCCTGTGGAAAAAATGGTATTCTAGTATTTGTTACCCTGCATGGCCTCCATGGCAGGTAATTCTTGTTGTTTCTCCTTCATTTATCGCCACGCCCCCCGCCCCCCCTTCCACGTTTCTTCTTTCATCCTCTCTTTTCCTCCTTCTCCTCTTCCAACAGGGTTTCTTTGTGTAGTCCAGTCTGGCCTTGAATTTACAATCCTCCTGCCTCAGCCTCCTGAGTACTTGGGTAGTAGGCAAGTGCTGACTTGGGTAACAGATGTGTCCCCTCCTCATTCCTGGCTTCCCCTTCATTCTTACAGACAGAACAAGACCAAGTTTGAACTAGCTATGTAGCCAAGGTTACCCTCACACTTGTTCTCCTTCTGCCTCAGCTTCCGGAATGCTGCTATTAATGTGTTTATCTCCTAGGCTCCTGGTAGCCAGGGGTGTCTGTGCAGTTCACCTGTGGCCACTGACAGATGCATTAGGGTTTATTGTGTGGGGTTCCTGAACAGTTAATGTTTCTCTCAACTGGTGTAATTTTCTTGTTCTTCTCTCTCCTTCTCTTTTCTTGGCTGGAATTAGAATGTGATTCTTTGGGACCCGCAGCCATCCTGTGAGTACTGCAAAGATCAATGGAACCTAGCCTTTTGGGAGTGGGAGGGGCAGGATCTCACTTTCTAGTCCTGGTTCTGAACTCACTGTGTAACCCAGGCTGGACTTATTTCAGAGATTCTTGGTCTGGGGCATATTTGGGAATATGTGGACATATGGATTGTTGCGGTGACTAGGAGCAGGATCAGACCTAGGGAAAGGCCAGCAAGTCACTTATCTTGGATGCAACATTTAAGAGGTGGTCTGAAATTTAGTGACCAAGCTAGATAATATTTCAGTGTAAGTTTTAAAAATAAAAATTAATGCAGGAAAATAATATGCCAGGATCAATAATTAGTCTATGTGAGCCATATTGGAACCTGAGGCAAAAGAGAAAATCAGTAATATGGATCCCATTATTATGTACCCTTTAGGTATTTTGATATTTTGCTCATCATTTTTTTTTTTTTTTGGCATTAGTTTTGATGCGTGACTCCCTCACCCAGGGGCTTGCCGTTCCTGGGAGGTGATGTTTAGTACCTGGGAGCCAAGTGTATCCTGTATATCCTGCTGCATGAGGAAGCAGCCTCACACTGAGAAGAACTATTCTAACAAAGGGCTGATAATAGTCCTATTGAGAAACACTTACTTGAAACTCCTAGCACTGAGAGGGGATTTATACAAATCGACGAAATAATTTGACCTGATAATGTGCCTGACACCCTCCACCCTAAGACGAGCGATGCTTTTCAGTTCAAATATTTGGATTATTTTTACTATTGAAATGAGTGGCAAAAACACATTGTGCGATGTGGATGGAAGCATGGGTCCTCCTGAATGTCCTCATGGGCGTCACAGTATGATTGATGACCTTCCAGTCCCCCCAGCACTGACTGATCATAAATTCATTTGGAAAACCCACAAATTCAGTATGAGTGGCACTCCAGAATGGCGTGTACCTTATTGTACTGCTAGAAAGAAGACTCGAGAATGGCTGTCACCTTGACACTTTGTAAAGACAGTGAAAATCGATTTCAATATATGTGTAAAGTGTGGGGTTTTTGACATATTTGCACTTTGACTGCTATTAAGTTGATAAGTATTATTTGACCACAGGAAAAATAAAAGAAGGCCACGAGACCAAAACAAAAACAAGTCCCACTTTCTGGTCAGGTTTGAACACAACAGGAATGTTGTCCAAGGCACACAGTGGGGAACAAACAAGCATAGTGTCCCTTCCTTAGGAAGGTACTGCGGTGATGGCCGAGAATAACTGATGACTGCCCTCACTGTGTAAGTGAGAACTCGTTCGTTTTCAAGAATTAGAACAGGGGCCCGGGTATGAGGTTGGGTGTTAGAGGTGCTGGATCTGCACCAGCTTTGACATTAACTACTACGTAACTGTAGTGTCCTTGATTTTATGGACTGCAGGGGTGGCGTGCTGACTTCTAAGACCCTTTTGCCTTTAGCAGTCTGTGTCTTTAAGTCTTGACTGAAGTCAAATTTAGCTTGTTTATCCTAGAGCCTGAGCCCAGACCGTGGATCTGGCCTGAGGTTGTTTGTAATTATACCAGGCATCCATTCATTTATTATTAATTGAAATTTGCTACTTAGAAGTTTATGATGTGCTGTGGTTGCTCTTGTATATTATTCTGTGGTTAGCTGCTTTTATAAACAAAATCACAATATTTAGAAATACACAAATGACTGAATATTTTTATATGGCTTTTTTGTGGGTGGTGAGCACCATTTACATAGACTCTACAATTTTCCTCTCATTTCCCTCCATTTGTCAGTGGCTGCTACTTGGTTTAATTAGTTTACTGTGCACCAATGGTTGTATTATAGTAAGGGCCAGGATAAAGGTCAATTTGACGGGGGTATGCATGCATTTAAAAATATTTTACATCTGTTGTAAACATAATTTGTAATCAAAACTACTGGCCACAGAATTATAATTTTAGTAACACTGAGTTTGTAGGGAGCAGGTTATTTTTGTAGTATTGGGTGAATCTGTATCCTTTGAACAATACATAATTTGGTGTCTTGAGCCACTTGATCTTTTTATTGTTTTTAGTTAAACAAGGTGATTTATTATTCACTACAGTGAGGGAAAACACCTTGAGCAAGCAATCAGGTATGTCTAAGGTAGCAGGAGCTAGGAAAGGTTTCTGATAGGAATCGGGCTGGTGTTGGGTAATTTTGGAGAAGGCTTAAGGAAGTAGGATCTTGTTCATGAATGTGTGCTTATCAGGAAGCTTGAGTACCTCCACAATTTTTTTTTTTTTTTTTTGAAGCAGTGTCTCACTCTGTAGTTCAGGTTAGTTAGGTACTCATTATGGAGCTTTGGCTGGCCTTGAACTTAAGACAGTCCTCCTGCCTCAGCCTCCAGATTGCAAGTGAGTGCCACCATACCCAGCTTTATACTTGGGTATCTTATCAAAGCTCATTTGTAGGGCGAGCTGGTTGCTTGAATCAATTGCTGGAGCTGGGAGAAGAGTAACCAGCTCACCCATGAACCAGGGCAAGGGAATGTTTGGTATTTTGCAGCTCCCACATCATTCTTATTTATTTATTTATTTTTTGCCTGTGTTCAGGTACGATTATGGAGTCATTTTGGTTTTGTTTTTACATCACAGTCAAAGAATGGCCTTGTCTGATGGTGAACCCCTGGAACTTTTCTTATTCAACAGGGGACACCAAGGCCAGCTTGTAAGAACATGAAAGACAGCTGATAAGAGCCAGGCCAGCTTCTGGGTATTGGGTTGTTTACTTTTCTCACCCCAGTAATAGCCAAAATTTTAAATTTTTCTGAAGGGTGGATTAAGATATGATGAGGTACATTAGAATACCACATGATTTGCAAAGAAAAATATTTAAATGGGTATTTTAAAATTTTGCCTATAACCATTCAGGGATGTTATAAAATTAGAGTATATAAATATAAGATGCAATTATAGCTTTAAAAATAACTAGAAATGTTTCTGATATTATACGAAAAGTTTCAAAAGGAAATTTTCCATAGGATTATGTCATTTTTCAGATTATTAGACTTCCATAATGTGCATTATTATAATGCATTTTAGTTGTAGGTCATGGCCATTTTAATCCTATGTTTTACATCACAGTTACATACATCTGTAGCTATTTAGCTTTAGAGAAGTTAAAAGCTTCCTGAAATCAAACATGTCATGCCCCAAATTCTCAGTTGTGAATTGAACGGAAATGAAGCATTTATCACCAAGTGAAACACAAAATTAAAGTCTTTAAAGTGATGAACTTTTTAGCTCGTTACAGTATAGGGTTCTTTAATGTTCTTTTGAAATTCAAAATGTTTAATTAATATAATCCCAAAATCTGGAACAAATGGTTTTCGAATAAAAAGAGTAAAGTTCATAAATGAAACTTTTACTAAAGTAGAGTTTATCTTCTGCTTTTTTCTAAAACCTAGAATTTAGCTAATAGAATTTAGATGCCCTCTCCATAGGCCTATACCTTGTTGTTGCTGGTGTGTGTGTGTGTGTGTGTGTGTGTGTGTGTGTGTGTGTGTGTGTTTTGGTCAATAGGCACATGGCTTTGGGTTATCCTTATTAGCCCAAAGTTGAAAGAGACTTTTCGAGCTGGAACTTTAGTAGATACCTGTACATCCCTATTAGAATGCCTTGAATTTAAGAAAGTTGAACAGTACCTACACATAGGATAAGAAAGATGAGGAATAGTATAAAACTTCACATATGCCTACTAGGATTGTAAATGGGACCACTGTTCTGAAAGACAGTTGGCAGGCCGTTTCCTACATAGTTATATACTTACTACGTGACCCAGGAATTCCACTCCTAAATATCTAAGAGAAATTAAAATGTATTCACATAAAAACTTGGAGATTTCAGGACAGCCTTTTTCATAATATCCCACACCAGGAAAACAACTCTTAATGTTTGTCCATTAATAATAGATAAGCAAATGATGGTGTAACCTGTAAGGGGTACTATTCAGCAAACTATTGATGTGTGTCAGAACGTGGGTGGGCCTCAGAACTGTTACACTTAGTGAAGGACACAGACTTCACATTGCTCACCTACATGAAATCTTGGAAGAAGGCAGCAGAAGCGAAGGTTACACCACTAGGTGCCGAGGGCTGGCAGTGCGAGATGGCACTTTCCAAGGATGATAGGAATATTCTGTGCCAGGTTAGGTTGATCATTATATACCTGTATGAACTTGGAAGTAGCCACTGAATTGTGTGCTTGCAAAGTGTAGATTCTATGGTATATAATATCGCTTAATACATTAGGTTTTATCTGTTATTTTTGTCATAAGTAAACACTACAATCTGTGTGGCTTAAACAGCACCAATTTTTCCCACAGTTCTGGAGGTTGGAAGTCCAGTGTCAAGGTGCCACAAGGCTGTTTGAAGGTTCTCCTTGAGCTGGTAGATGACTGGCCTTTTAATTTTAAAAGCTTCTCCTAATTTTTATTTTTTGTGAGAACTATCTGGTTGTGTTGCCCTGAACTTGCAAATTCTGGCCTCGGATTTCTCATCCTCTGTGTCTTTTTACGTTGTCATCCTCTTTGCACACTGACTTTTCTTCTTTCTCTGAGCATAAAATCCTCATTATTTGTAACATTTTAATAAGCAGATTAGGTACTAAGATTCTATTTGATTTGTTGACTTAAATTTTGCTCTAAATTTGTGATCTACAGAAGTCATGGCTGTTTATATGTACTTTTCCCCTGTGAATTCAAAGCAGTTGTAGACTTATTTGGAACATTTAAAAATTACTTAGCCTTTGGTTTTGTGTTTGCAGGATTCTACCCTATAATAAGCTCATCCCTTCGCAGCACTGATCTGGCTGAGAGTATGCAAATACCATAAAATCTAAGTGTATTGTTTTTCAAAAATGTTTTTGAGGTAATTTTGTACTCTCTCTCTCACAAGTCACAAAAAAGTACAAAGTTCTTTTGTACCCTTTCTTTAGCTTTTCCCAGTAATACAGCTTATATGACCATAGTGCATTATCAAAAGCAGAAAATTGACATTGGTATAATAGTATTAACTAAACTGCCAATCTTATTTGGATTTCAGCAAGTTTTATATGCATCATCCTCCTTGCCGGCCCCAGATTTTTTAGTTCTGTGGAATTTTATCGCATGTACAGATTCTTGTAACACCCACCACAGTCAGGATGCAAAGGACCCTTAGTCCTTTAGAATTTCACTGTTTTTGAGTGTTGATATTTTTTGTCAATGTCCTTGAGCCAACTTGGATTTAAAAATCAGCTTTATTGCCATCTAAATGACATAGAATAAAATGGATCCCTTTTAAGAGTACAGTGTCAGAAATTTTTGTGACTAATGTATGCACCTGTGTGACTACTACTGGGCGTCACAGAGAAGATGTCTGTTAGCCTCAGAAAGCTCCCCCGTGTCCCATTGTTCTGACTTGTCTCTCTATACCGTAGTTTCTCTATACCTTAGTTTACTGTTCGGGATTTAATATTTGAAGACAAAGTTCTGATAATATGAATATAAACTGCGAACAGCAAGTTCATATAACAGACCACCATGTAAAATTTCTAGGTACTGTGCAGTTTTTGATCTTATAGATATCTCTTTAGTTTCAAACATTTTAGTTACAGGTTTAAAAATAATTATTCTTCTAACCTCTTCAGAGGTTTAAAAAACATTTTGAGATATTAAAGTTGTCTGTATTCTTCTATTTAATTATTATCCTCTATTTAAATATTAGACATTCATTGAGACTAAGTTGTTCATTGTGCTGTGTAGTGTGGTAATAGTTCGTTTCACAGAGAGGCCTCTCCAGGGACACGTCACCTTCATGAACGTTCTATCAGAGGTGTAAGTAACTGAGGGAACAAGTTTTTCATTCCAGGACATCAGAGATGGAGAGATTATTTCGAGATGCACAGAAATGCTGATTTCTATTTCCTTGTCTTCTATCCACCCCTCCCCCCCAAAAAAAGCTGGTCTTTTTCTTTTCCATTCTTTTGATCTTTTTTCTGTTTTTTGTTTTCTTGTGCCGGAATGCTGCCTCTTTGTCATTCTTCTTACTTTCTACCACTTTTTTCTTTTTGTATCTTTCACTGTGAGCGCCTTATTGTGACTTCCTCTCTTTTCCTACTTGTGTTCCTGTATCCGGCCTGCTCTTCTTCCTCACCACAATCATCAGCATCACTACTAAGGTCTTTCCCTTCCTTTTATCTGGAGGGTTGGGCCCAGGATGCATATGTCTCCCTGAACGGGACATAGTCTGACATTAACTCTGAATATAGTTAGTGGCTAGGCTGACCTTTGGGCACATGAGCCTGCAACTTCCATTCCCCACCTCCAAGGGAAGTGCTTCCTGTAATGGAAGAATAAGGTTTTTCAATTGGACAGATAAGGTTCAGAACTTAGATTTACCATTTATTACCTATTTTGTCTTGGATATATTTTTAACCTGTGTTGGCCTTAGTTCCCTCATCTGTCAAGCAGGAATAATAAAACCCACCTTAGAAGTGCTGTGAACGGCAAATGGGTAGTGCCTGTCAGGTACCCCGCCAATAGTAAATAACGAAGAGGAATTAATTAATTCTCATACTTTGACTCAGGCCTGTCTCCTTGCACTAGGTGCTGGGAGAGCAGTGTTCCCAGGCATCACTCACCCTTCAGGATTCCTGCAGTTTCCTTGGGCATAAATTGTAGCACATTCCAGCAGACTGTTTAAAGATGCTGCCACTCAAACCATTGTGTTCCAGAATGCAGGCATTAAACTTTGATGGAATGTTCTTCCTAGTTATTCCGGTGTAGTGTGACTGCTTGGAGTCTTAGAGTGGTTTTAAAATATTCTTTTATAATTTAAATGAGATTCCAGCAAATGCACTTCAAGGGGGGAAGGGGACACATAACTACCTGTTAAAAGTATTATTTTACTTTTTTCATTATTCAGAACAAATAGTAATAGACCATGTGTTTACATCCCCCTTATTCATTCAGAACTTGTATTCATACATTTTACTATATTTAGGTTCAAGAAACTTCATGTAGACAAGTAAGTTGTTTAATCAAAATCCTGCTTCCTTTAAAATCAATTTTGTGTTGTCATTGTGTTGTTATGTGTCCCCCCTCAACCTCGGGTGGCTTAAACTATTAAATCTGCTTTGAGGATATTTCATTCTGTGTGTGTGTGTGTACACATGTGTGTGTATGTATGTGTTGGGCAGGGTATCTACCTAACATTTCAGGGCGTTTATTTTGGCATTTATACATGAAAAGAAAATCAGAACTGTATTTTCAGTTCTGGTTTAGTTGGCTTTAGGGTAGGGGGTTGTGGTTAAACCAGGGCCACCCAACCGAGCTATGTCTGCCGCTTTTTATTTTTTTGAGACAGGGTTTCGCTTTGTCCAGACTGGTTCTGAACTCATTATGGAGCCTAGGCTGGCCTGGAACTCACAGTAGTCCTCCTGCCTCAACTTCTCGAGTGCTAGGATTACAGGTGTGCACCACCACGTCTGTCTTTTGTAGTGCTGGGAAATTGAACCCAGGGCCTTGTGCTTGCTAGGCAAACACTTAACTCCTGAGCTATACCACCAGCCCCTTAAAAGTTTTGAGACAAGGCCTTGATGAGAAAGTGTCCAGGCTGACTTTGACCTTGTGATCTTTTTGCCTGAGCCTCCTGCACAGCAATGATTACAGGTGTGCATCACCAGCCTATTTGTTTTTTACAGTCAACTTTAATTGAAGCTTTGGTTCTCATTAATATGTCATGAGGATATTATTCATGTGTGTGTTCCCAACTTTCTTTTTGCGATGCTTGTCTCTCTCCTCTACATCTTCCACTGAGCAAGAGTGGAGAGTTTGTGCTATCAGGTGACTTGGCTAAGTTGGAGGCCTTTGAGGCCAGGCAGCTGTCCCATTACCTTGAAACCTTTCATAAATTACTTCTGAAACTTTGCTGACTTCTGTATAATGAGGATCACCGTGTTACCCACTTTATAGGCACAAATGAAGTAAGAATACAAAAGCACTTAAACCACTGCACAATTAATTTATTACAAGTAGTAGCCAGTGTTGGCTGTTTCTTTTTAGCTTTGAATATTTGGAGCCTGGGACAGTGCCTGACACATGGAAGGCATTGAGCAATACTGCATGGATGCATGGATTTAAAACAAAATCACTGAGTTTTTCCTCTTGGCTTTTAGCTTTATCTCTGATGCATTATAATTATTTGGAGGTATCTACCCTGCTTTGCGGTTATTTGCATGTTGTCTTATCCTCCTCCTTGGTTGATATCATAGTCCTTGTAGGTGGAAGTACCATGTTATTGAGTAATATACCCACCACAAAGAACCTGGATCTTAGCAACTGGTCTGTAATGGGCTGGTCTAATTATTTTAATTTAGTAAAGGAGACTTTTAGCATCAGCTATCTCTTTGGTGATCATGGTTGTTGATGAAATCGTAGCAGTAAATATACTTTGGGATCAATAGAATAACCAAGTGTAGTAAGTGGACCAAACGTGTTTATTGAGTAATTACTAGGATTATGGAATAAATTCTTCGAATAAAAGGCAATGTATACAAGGAGTGATGGAAAGGTTTAGTGAATGTCTAAGAAAAACTTGCTATAAGACATACTGCCAAGAATATTATAGAATGTGTTCAAAGCGAAGGTGGAAAGTATTTTGGGGCGGGGCATTAATGGCAGTGCCTTTTGCTCTAATTTAAAACATCACTTTTTTGGTCACATCATACTGATCAATTATTTCAATTATTTACAACAATCTCTTGTGAATTAAAAGTGTTACCCATCTACCTTGTTCACTGCATCTGTGTGAATTCTAGCTCTTCCCCATAGTTGTAACGACCAAGAAAGGTAAACATTTGGAATTGATTCATGACATTGAGACCAGGGCAGTAGTACTAAAGACACTCACAACATAGGACTTATGGAGTTGCTTCGAAAAGTATACATACCAGTAGGAGTATTTCGAGGGGGATTAATGGCAATGTCTTTTACTGTAATAAATTTAAAAAATCACTATGTATTTTCATCATACCATATAAAAGTAATTTTCTTGACTCTTGGGTGGAAATAAGACTTCTAAATATTTTCCTTTTTTTTTTTTTTTTGAGACAGAGTCTCACTATATAGCCCAGGGTAGCCTCAAATCTCCTGCCTCAGTGTCCAGAAAGCTGGAATTGTAGGCATATACCACCACATTCTCAGAACCTACATATCTCAAAATAATGGCACAAAGGAAGCATTTTTGCCCTGGTTCTTGTATTATTCCTCACCACTCCGTACAACCCTCCCACTGCAAGTTGTGGACCAAGGACTGTTAACCGAGGCCTGTGGCCTTGGGAGGATTTGGCCCCAGACAGAGGAGCAGGGAGTGGGAGGTGAGCTGCGAAGCTCCACCTCCTGTCCAGGAGCTTCCTTTAGGTTCTAAGTTATCCTCTTGCTGCTGCTCAGCATTTCAAAGCTAACCAGGTCCTTGGAAGAAAGGTCTTAGGGACCACTGACTTTATAATATTATAACAATGTAGTGTGCAATTCTCACACATATCATCTTTTTCCTTAAAAAAAATTTTTTTTTGTGGTACTGGGGATCTAACCCAGAACCTTTGACCCTTGCACTGAGCTATATTCCTCAAACCACTTTCAGTTTTAATTTTGAGACAAGGTCTCATTAAGTTGCCTAGTCGAGGCTCCATCCTCCTGCCTCAGCCTCGCAGAGTGCCGGGAGTACATACTTTCACCTCTATGACTGGCTAATACAATTTTTTATATGGTAGGTATTATTTTTCTATCTCCCACATTATGTCAGTTTATTAATACTTTATTGCTTTTGAAACTCTTGGCTAAGGTGTCTCCTTCTAGTCCTATCCCCCATTTTCTAGGAAGTATGATTTTTAAATAATATATGAACCTTTTGTCCTTGTGATATCAAGTGTTTATACTTGCCTTTCTCAATAGACTCCATAAAGATATGAAAAGACTTTTAGATACAGTTTTGACAGTAGTTTCAAGCTTCCAACTTAGCATCTTACTCTGATTTATGTATTATTCAGTATTTTTATGCATTCATTTTTCTCCCAGAAGCTGAGTTTTAAAAACACACATGCCCACATAAACACACACACACACACAAAATCCTTTAAATAGTGCTGCATTGTCATGTACTCAGTGTTGATTTTCTAATTTTTAACCACTGAACGAACAGTTATGTAGTGAAAAAGCACTAAGAGTAATATTGTAGCATTTTATCCACTTCTCTTTCCTTTTACACATCATAGTCATATCTTTTTTCTTTTCTTTTTGGAGACAGGGTCTCGCTCTGTAGTCTAGGCAGGCTGGTTCCAAGCTCACTATGTAGCCCAGACTGACCTCAAACTGAGGGCAATCCTCCTGCCTTAGCCTCCTGAGTGCTAGGATTACAGCCATGTGCCACCACAACTAGTTTATGTGGTGCTGGGGAATCGAACTCAATACTTAGCACTTGCTAGGCAGCGACTTGACTCTTGAGCTATTCCTCCAGCCCCATAGTCATATCACAGACATAGAGAGGTAAAAATAATTTCATGAATGTTTGTACTGTCTGTACAGGTATATTTCATCTTTAGCCATATGTTTCCTTATAAAAATTAGATCATGAATAGATTTACGGCATCTTTATAATTTAAAAATTCCTTGGGAAATTATCCTATGATGTATCCTTTTTGCCGTTCATTTATTCATTTGCCATACCTTTATTATCTCTTAGCTCAGCAAGCTAAAGGAGATTCAGGTTTGTGTAACTTGAATTTTATTAAAATAAGGTATGCCTCTTCAAGCACAGTATTCATAGGAACATACATTTATCAAAAAAATGAACTCAGAAGAGAGAGTTTTGAGTAAGATTACAACTTGAGCAATGGTATTCAGGTGTATACCCACCTCTACAATCCCAGTTGAAATGATGGAGAACTTATAAAATATGGAAAAACTGTATTGGTGTTGCCAGGAAAGGGTTGCATCTTCATACTGCAAACTGAATGCAATGCAGCTGGATCATAGTGAAGAAATGACCAAAACCGAACTGGATGTTAGGACGACCTGCAGGGGCTTTTACCTGGTGCCACTAGGAGGTCCAATAATATGACTGAAGCAGGCACACAAGGATGGGCCCTTCTATTCTGGAATGGAGGTGGTTACATGGAAAAATCTGTTTTGTCATGCTGTGGACTATGTGTGGACCCAGGACCTTCCCTAGTTTCTTCACATGCCTTATGTGAATTTCTAGCAACTGGTTTTCCCACTGAAAGGAGGAATCTGAGAACATGAAGGGAAAGCTAAAATGGAGTGGAAGAGAACTCAACCACTATTTTGGGGAACATCAGCCTGGATAGACGTGCTCTTTATTCAAGAATGAACAACTCAACCCACATGAGATTTCTGGACACTGCAACATAAATGGAGAACATAGGATCCAATAGAGAAAGGAAGAAAAATATTTAAAAGTCTATTTTCTCTAGGAAATGAATACTTCTGGTAACAGTATGCCTTGTGTTTTTTGTTGAGTACGAGGAAGTAGATAGGGACTGGAGGAATAGCAGTACCTTCCTAGCAAGCTCAAGGCCCTGAGTACAATCCCCCAGCACCACAGAAGATGGGTGTGGTGGTACAAGCCTGTAATTTCAGCACTCAGGAGGCTGAGGCAGGAGGACTGCCGTGAGTTCAAGGCCAGCCTGGCTTCATAGTGAGTTCAGGATGCTGGACTGCAGACCAAGACCCTGTCTGAAAAAAAAAAAGAGAAAGTATATAATACAAAGTAAGCAGTGAAAGCAAGACTTGCTATTTCAAGGAGAAAACAGAAAAAGAATAATTAAAAATACTGCTGTGTGAGACTGTAGGCAAAAAGGCAAAGAACTTGCTGAAGAAGAAATGTATAATATCCCAAGAACTGTTTAATTATAAAACTATCACTCATTATATGAAGAAAAACCTAAAACTGGGGAGAACTGAGTGATTTTTGCAATGGCAGGCATGAGATATTCTCCCAGAAATGTAGAAGAAAAAGTTAGATATAAGAACAAAATTTTAAGGTTGGACAGGGGACAGAGCACTAGCATGCAGACAGTTGTTCCTAAAGTATACAGCCTAGGTTAGAAGCAGCTAAACAGATTAAACATACCATGAGAAGACAATAAAATAAAAACAAAACCAACTTTCTGGACTGTATAAAGACATAGATCAGCAAATGGAGTACTTAATTGCACTAGAGGAAAAACATAGCAAAGAACAAGACCAATAATTAGATATGTCCTTGCAATGTATATATATATATTAATTTCAGGGTGAGGTAAAGAAATTATCAAATACTCTCATAGAAAAAAGTCGCACAGCCCCTGAAATAGACACATTGCAGTATTAGATGTGACAGGACAAAGAAGCAAACTGGAGGAAAATGCTTGTGACCCCGAAATTCTAGATTCATTGTTTTTATTCATTACTGAAAGCAGCAGAAAGATAATCTCCATCATATAACTTACCATAAATGTGACATCCACATACTCTTCCTGAGAAAACTGCTTGAAGTTCTATTCCAGCCAATTAAAGAGATAAAGCAAATTAAGCAGTTCAAGCATGGCGAAGTCAGGAAATAAGATTAGTGGTGCACAGTGGAATGAAGTATATTATAGCTAATTGTGAATTAGAAATAAAGTTCAAAACAAAATGTAATTTTAATTATTTATTACAAGATAAAAGAATTAACAGTAATAAAAGGGTCCCCAAATACAAAATAGAAACAGAATTTAAGTTATTTTTCTTACTCAGGGGAGTTTCAGTAGATAGTAAATTTTGAAATAATTGAACCTTTTTAAAAATTAAAAATTACAAAGCAAAGAGTTAAATATCTCCCAATCAGAAGAGCAAAAAGAAAACATCTGTCTGGATATCATGTTTCGTTGTGATGGGTACGTGTTCTTCATGTAACTCTGCTGATAGATGAACAAATAAACTTTGTATTTGTAGCTATGTTTTTGGAAAGACCATAATTAAAAATATATCAGTATACCAGAACATTAACTTTTTGTCTTAATTTTTGTTTTTTTGTATTAATTTTCAGTTAGGTACAAATATGATTGACATTCACAAAATATGATATTTAAAATAGTCCAATTAATTTAGTCCAATTTATAAAGATATCAACAGTCGATTCTAGCCTGTTTCCATTTTTATGTTTTTGTGATGGATGTGAACTAGTATTACAGGAAAAAAGTAAACTTTATTAAAATAAAACCTACATATTCAGCAGTTATAACCACAGACAAATTTATGGTATTGAATATTTTCTTTCCCTCCAAATTAAATTGAACACTTTGCTTAAGACATTTGAAAACAGCAAAATACAACAGCCATCAAAGGCAAAAAAAAAAAAAAAAACTTTCAAAGTTTAACTCTTACAATTTAGTACACAGAACAGACTTGAGTAATGAGCACAAGCAGTCTCAGTCATTTAAAACACCAGAATTAACAAATGCAGCTTGTTTGCTTAGAAAAACAAAGATACATAAATTTAAATCAAAGATTTAGAAGTTAACATAAAGCTTATCCCAATTATGAAGTTAATACAGTAGTAAATTTCAAAACTGACTTGAATACAGTGCTGGAATTACCAATAACCGTGGGACTGCTAGAGAAAATTGCCTGAGTGCTACGCTGAATGTTAAGTGATTGTCTCAAAGGGGTAAGATCATGGGTTATTTTTTCCCCTTTGTTCTCTTCCAAAGTCTCAAACTCTACAATAAGCAGGCACAAATTTTGAAGTTAGATATGAATAAAGACAAAATGCAGAAGCAAAATCCTTCCATTTTTTAAGAAAAAAAGTGGTCAGTTTGCTCCTTTTGAACTTTAAAGGTAGTAAACAGCAGGCTTTTTACCCACCCCACTGCAACTGCTAGGAATGGAAACCAGGGCCTCCTGCATGCTAAGCACGCACACACGCTGCCCATGAGCTACTCCCTAGCCTTGCCTTTGTAAAGTTTAAGTGAAGCAAAATATTGATGTGCCCGCAAAGGACTGCCAAGGTTCAGGGAGCCTGTTAATGGACTTGGAAGGCCCTGTGGCTCTGGTCTAATGGCCTAGGGACCCCTAAAGGCAAATTGAATTTCTAGATCACTGCCTGCTGCCATGGCTGTCACCTCTAGAACAGTAGAGCAGATACACCAAGTGCCATACGAACAGATAAATGCTAGATAATAATTCTCTGAGGCTCAATGCAATGTTTATGACTTATGTCTATCTAATAAAAAACTATTTACAAAGTGTCTCAAATCTTGCACATGTGGACTCAAGACTTTTTGCCAGTAACATGGAAACACGAACTATTCTGTGCTTTTTGTTCATGAAATACAATGAAGATTTTGAGTTTTGATTTAGGCCACTCAGACAGGATCACATTGCTCCTTCCCAGTCCTAAAGCTAGTTCAATTATGGCAAGATGCTCACCTGTGTTAGAAACAGTGCTGAGTATAGCGCATGCGTTTGCCATAAAAATGTAAGGAGAGAACAGAGTAGAAAGTACTTTTTCCCATATACAAAGGGAGGTTCTCTTTTGAGGAAGAAGAGTAGCCTTAATCATGTGTCTAGAGCATATGTATCTTGTTGAATGTGTATTTGAAAATAAGTTTTTGGGGGTGCAGGGTGCCGGGGATGAACCTGAGGCCTTGCAAGCTGAGACAGGCACATTTACAGGCCTAAATGCTATTTTTATTTACACTCATCTCTGATAGTGGATTGGTGAGCTGAGTATGATAAGGACACTGTAACCCGGAGCCTGCCTATGGTGGCAATTCTTTTGCTCAGGTTGCCAGAGAACCTCAGCCTGTTAAGTTGTACTTTACATTGGGTACTTACAGTGCTTACTAGTATATCAAAGAAAAGTGAGATCCTAAAATTAAGAAAAAAACAACTTGTGCAACGATGTACAACTTAGTGCTTTCCTAAAATATGTGTCTATGAAACCCTGATTTCTACATTCCTTAAAACAAGGTCAGGGTCTCTGAGTGGTGCAGGACACACTTTGACCAATGTCTTTTTAAAGCATACATTGCCTAGGAAGAAAAGGCCTGCTAGCTTAAAATACTGAGTATTTTAAGACTTTTTTCTCGAAAAACATCAAATCATACTGTTACCTCGCATTACTTTCTGTCCTATTAATGGAAAATGAAGCACTATGATCTTTTTTTAAACATAAAACTTTTCTCAAAAGACTACTCTTAACAAAAGGTAAATCTGTAATGCACCCAACTATTATTTATAGGAAATGACTATCAGTTTCCCATTAAGGCTTAACTTTTGATTTTGTGTGACACCTAACAGGTTGTAAATGGCTTTTAATCTTAGCCTTGGCTTTTAAATTGGATAGGAGTGTTGGACGTGTGTGACTTATTTCTCCGCTTTCTTCCTAATATTTCCCTCTCTGCAAGTATTGTTATTAACCTCTCAGGTGTTAAAAGTCATCAGTTATTCATTCATACAGAAATTCAAGAAATCTTTACTTACTGACTGCTGTGCTCCAGGCTCCATTCTAATGTCAAGGATTGAGTGGTGAATAAGGCTGTCAAGCTTGTAAATCGACAAGCAACCTAGCTGGGGAAGATAACCAATGAACATAACAAACAACAGTATATCAGGCACAAATTAAAAAAAAAAAAAAAACCAGAATGAGCCAACAGGTCCTTTTTCTCTCCCAGACTGATGTTCATGGAGGACTTCTTTGTGGAAGCAAGTTCTGAGATGAGCACCAAATGAGGAGGAGGCAGGTCATTTTTCTAGATGTAGCTAAATGAGTGCAAAAGAAACAAGTCCGAGTAGTCTCTTTCTTCTGATTCAGTTTTCAAGGGTAAAAGAGATTTTCCAGTTTTAAAGTGGCAGGTACTTCTCACCCAGGAATGGAGCTTCTGGAACTTCAGAACTCAGATATTTCCCCTAAAATGTGAGTTCATTTTCTTAGAAGTCAGCAGTCAGTTTACCAAGCAGGCAGCCGAAGCTCCGTATGTTCATTTCCCAGGGATGCCTTTGAAGCCCTTCTGAAGAACAGTACTTCGAAGTGCTACATATTTGTGCTTTAACAACTAAAACATTTTAAATGAACAGCTACTATCATCAAATACTGGTTATCAGAAGAGTATTAAAATTACACAAACATTAAGGGTTTAAATTCACAACTCAAGACATCTCAGTGGCTAAGATTCAAGCATACGTGGCTCTCTCACTCTGCTCGTCACATCTAAGTTAGTTTCCTTTTAAATGAAATGCTAGTTTTATCTTTAGAAATAACTCAAATTGAATAGCCACTGCATTTATGAAATGAACAAACTATGGATTATAAATTCTTCTACATTTTAGGAATAAACAGAACAAACGACCTCTATGTCATTTAAAATTTAACATTACTTTTTGTTTTTTAGAACACAAGTAGTAGGGTAACTACAATTACCAACTGCTCAAAAAATAGGCTAAAGAGAAAACTCTCACGTACTATCTCGTATTTTGGCTGGAAGGAAACTTTTTTTTTTCTTTTTGAGACAGGGTCTCGCTCTGTAGTCCAGGCTGGTCCTGAACTCACTATGGAGCCCAGGCTGGCCTTGGAGAGTCAGGGCAATCCTCCTGCCTCAGCCTCCCGAGTGCTGTGTGCCACCACGCCCAGTTTATGTGGTGCTGGGGAATTGAACTCGGGTACTTAGCACTTGACTTAGCGCTTTAACCGCTGAGCCGTTCCTCCAGCCCCTGGAAGGAAAACTCTTAACAACATCAAAGGTAGCTCCCTTAGCCCTCCTCCCTCCCTGCCAGCCAGAAACAGAAGTCCTATAAAGAGGTTTGAGGAAGAAATCTTACCCAGTTTTTTCCACTTCAGTTGTCTTTTGAACACAACCTTTACCCCTGACACAGAGTTCAAATCCAATTTTTGTTCTGTCAGGCCTCTGGTTTTGTCACCCCTTTTTTGGAGATTCCTATGTCCTTTCTGCTTAAAGATTGTACAGGCGAGTAGTATTCTCATGCAGGGTGTCTAAGATGCGAGACAACGGTTCTTGTCTGACGTTGGCAATCTCTTCTACCGTGTACAGGGCCATACCTGGGTGGCAAAACAGACAGAGGCTTTTGGGGACCCCGTATGGACGAAAGTAGGGTGCATCAGTTTCAACGACAATTCTTTCCAATGGAATCTTCTTCAGAGATTCTCGGATTTGCCCAGCAGAGGTGTAAGTCAGGACTGCTGTGAAGCCCACAGACATGTTGGGGAAATAGTTCAGCAGTGGCTCAATGACTTCGTAGCTGCCGGTAAAGCAATGCCTGTGGATCTTGTGGTCAGGGGGCACATGTCTTTTCATGATCCTCAGCAGATCTTCATCCGCATCTCGGCAGTGGATCACCAAAGGCTTCCTGAGAGAGACGGCCAACTTCAGTTGTTCCTCAAATACCCTGAACTGGTGTGGGGTTGACGTGGTGCACTTATGAGAGTAATCCAAGCCCATTTCTCCGAATGCCACAGCTTTGGGGTGCCTTAATGCTTTCAGGAGATCTCTTTCTTGATACTTATCATAGTAACGTGCAAAATGTGGGTGACAGCCAAAGGCCCCCCAAACCAGATCTTCTTTCAATAGCTCCTCCCACAGGCCATTGCTTAGGGTACGAGGATCACAGAAATTACTGATGCAGCCCTGAAATTCTTCAGGGAAGGAGGCCTTATAAAGTCTTCTGAAATCCGCGAAAGTTCCTTTGAAGGATAACTTGGAATACATCATGTCTAAGTGACAGTGGCTATCAATGAAACCACGTACCGGCTTTGACTGCCTCTGGCTCCTCGGCACAGAGCCCAAAGCAAGTTCTCTGTAGAGATCCACCAGCTCCTTCTCTTGGTAGGCTGAGCCTGCTGTTGAATTTCTGGAGAAATGGTATGAGTCAGAGCACTGGGGTGTGTTTTCTGTCATCTTTGTCTTTGTGGCCCAAATGTTTGGGTCCACTGCATAGCGGGAATATTCATGCTTCTTCAGCCATCCCCCCTGAAAAGTGACAGGGGGGCTGTGGGTGCTGGAGAGATCCACAGAACGGTAAGGACGCTTGGTTTTCTTGGTCCCACTGCTAGTGCGGTATTCCCAAGAAATGTGCTGTGAATTTGACTTGTCAACGACATAGTCAGCACCTGGGGATGAAACACCTGAAAACCCTGGGAGATTCAGTGAGAATGGCTCCTCCTCAGGGACAGTGCCCCTGGCAAAATTCACGTCAGTCCAGTCACTTCCTGAAAAGGGATGCTCCACGTACACCTTTCCTCTAGGTGTTCGCATTTCTGGCCAGAGGCGGTAGGCACCCACATTTTCCACTCTTTGGTCACCACATGGCTTCTCACTTAATTCTTTAGGAGGCTTTGCAACCACACTCGTATTACTGAAGGTGTGGGTCATTGGGGCTACATCTCTCTGAGGATCGGAGGAGATGTCATTCCCAGCAGGTATTATGCCAGAGTTAGATGGTTCTGCTCTGTCAGGATATGCACTGTAGGCAGCCCCCTGTTTGCCTTTTCTGAGGATATCCTGGATAGCCTCCTGGTAATCGGGCTTAGTTTTGGGGGAATTCCTTGGCTCCTCAGTCGTACTCTGAGGCACAGCTTCAGCGGCAAATTCAGAGCTGTTAGATGTATGGAAACTCTGATAGGAATTACAGTTATTGGCATCCCATGGAGAAGCCATTTTGTGGAAACCGGCTGGTGGCGTGCACGGTGGATCCCACAGACTCAATAAACCGGAATCTCGGTCTTTGGAGGCTGCTCTCTCCACACCTGGGCCTGCACAGGAATGGGGGAAGTTTCAGTGGCTGGACGAGCCTTCTGGCCACATACGGTCCACCAAGTCCTTCTTTTACAAGGACGGGGATTTAAAACCCCGTATAGCCAGAACTAGCCCTCCCGTGGACTTTCAGGCCCCAGGGGCCCGTGGGCCCCGAGCTGGGGGCCTAGGAGTTCCCGAAGTGTTGACTTTGCTCTGGGGGCCTACCTAAGTGCCGCTCTGGTGTTACTGTCCCGCAGAGTCAGGAACTCTCCACCTTTTCCCTCCACTGCAACCCGCAAGTTGCCTGGAGAAGTCTCAGCTCCCAGGGTGGCCTGGAAACCTGGAACGGGCCGCCTTGCGACCGAGCTCGCCACAGGGCTTGCGACCGAGCTCGCCACACGCTTCCCGGAAAATGGCCGGAGCTTTCTGAGGCTACTTCCTGATAAAGCCTGTTGGCCTCGGAGATGGTATGTACTTCCGTTTCATCAAAATTGCGACTTTCGGTTTGGAAGCCCTTCCGAGATGTCAGAACTCTGGATTTGACTGCAGAATGTTATAGATATTATACAGAGGGCACCCCTGGGTCTTACAACTGTGGTAGAGGGTCCTTGATCCCCAAAGGTCAGCACAAGGATTGGGTCAGTCCAGTTCCGGAACCGAGGAGGACAGCCCACCCGGGCATATTTTCACTCACAATGTAGGCCTCCCCGGAAGTGCCCTTATGGCTCCTCCCATTTCCTCTGTGCAGAAATTGTTGCTGCGCCATCGGGATTTCACCGGCGCTGTCGCCATATTGTGCGTTCTGTCCCAGTTTGCCGTTGTCTCTTAAAAAGCGTTGTAATGGTTTGTAGTTTAAATATACGTATGTTAAAAAAGATAATTGTAATATAGAACCAGTTTTATTTTTGCTATTTTCACTTAACGTTACTACAGATGTGTATTTCTTATTGCGATATCATTTCAAAAAAGCCATACCAATGCTTTTTTACTATTCTGTTGCTATATATCCAGGTGCCATCTTTTACCAAACCCTTCTATTTTAAAAACTTCTTCCAGTCTTCTATATTTTTTCTATAATTATAAAAAATGCAACAACGAACATGTTTGAACATTTATGTTTCTCCACTTTGGCTGTTTCTTTGGGCTACATGCCGAGAAATGGAGCTCCTGAGAGGAAGTGCAGGAATTTTTACATGGTTTCTCGTGGCGCTCTGTAGCCTCACTTATTTTGGAAATGAAAATTCCACGCGAAGCTGGGAGCTGTGCTGCGCCACTTGTAGTCCGAGCCATTCCGGCGGTGTGGCGTTTGGAAGTCGGAGCTCCGGATCGGCCTGCGCAACATAGGGAGACTACTTCCCCCAAACCGCATATGCCCACGAGGAAGGATTTGCTTGATAGAAATACCCATAACCAAACCAGATGCCTTACCTTAATTTTAATTTGTGCACACCTCATAATTTCTTAGATTGAACATTACATTTTGCCACCCCCCCCACCCCTTTATGGTCCTGGGAATTGAAGAGAGGGCCTTTAATTTTTTTATTTTTTATTTGAACACACCATCTCACCAAGTAGTTAAATTACCCATCTTGGGCTCGAACTTTGATCCTCCTGCCTTAGTGTCCCAGAGTGCTGGGATCACAGGCTTGTGCCACTGCCCGGCTGTTTCCTTGTCCCCTCTGTTCTAGCTCACTTGGTCCTTCTCTACTAGCCCTTTTTATTTCGAGAGAAAATCTATGTAAATATTCAGGTTGGGCTTGAATTTATGATTCTCCTGCCTCAGCTTCAGAGAGTGCTAGCATTAAGTGACGTTGTCTGCTGCTTTTATAGTCTTTAAAAATTAAAATTTTCTTGTAAACTTGTCATTTCCTAAAAATCTCCATTAGTATATTTTCATTTATGTTTTAGTATATGCTAAAGTTATAACTTGTTTCTGGAGTCAAATTTTAGTTTTTCTTTCACATTTTTCTCTTCCTTAAATCTAGTCTGAGGCATTGGCATGTGTGGGTGGTGTTTATTTTATTTTATTTTTCTTCAGATAGGGCCTTTCTGTGTAGCCCCGTGTGATGTTGGACTCACGGAAATCCTCCTGCCTCTGACTCTCGAGTGCTGGGATTATTATTGTTAGTTTTCTTGAGTGTTAAAGATGTTGATTTGTTACACTGAAACTGATGATCAATCTGGTGTTTAGGGTTAAATTATTGTAGGTGCAGGTACATATCCATGCTTTTGCGAGTTCTTTTTTTGTTTAATATATGATTTCTGTTTTATTATGCATTAAATTCTTGTACTTTATAGAATGTATTGTTTATCTATGTTCTCCACCTGTTAGTATCTCTTTCACTCTGTTGCGTTGTACTCTTTTAATAATTGAAGCAGTATATTAATGAATAAAAACTGAGAGAGCTATGTTTTATTTTTATAATTGTTTTTATGGGCTGACTTGTTTATTTTATCAGCTCATCTTTTAACTACCATCAGCACAGCAATGAACTATCTTGAGATATTTGGCATGTTAGTTTAATCCAGAATATACTTCATCTGTCCTTTATTCAAGTTCTTCTATACCTTCTAGTAAATATTTTGAGTTTTATTTGGGTCATAGCTTCAATTGAAACTACTTTAAAGTATTTTGTAATTTTTTATTCTGTTGGAACATGGTATTTTTAAGCTGTTTATTGATAGTATATAAAAATGTTTTTGACTCATTTGTAGCTATTCTGAAATCTCTTACTAGCTTTTTACTTTTTGTCTATGCTTTTATCTTCTTATAATGATAATTTTTCTGTCTTTCTCATTAATGTTTTTACTTAAAATCTTTTCACATAGTCCAGGATTTCTCAAAATGATACTAAATAATGATGTTGATGGGGACATGATTCTTTTTTTGATTATGATGAGCATATAGTTAAGTATAATGTTGGATTATTGAGGATGCGGTTTTATTTATTTATTTGTTTGTTTGTTTGTTTGTTTTGTAGCCCAGGCTTGTCCTGAACTCACTATGGAGCCCAGGCTGGCCTTGGATTCATGGCAGTCCTCCTGCCTCAGCCTCCGAAGTGTGCTGGGATTACAGGCGTGCGCCACCACACCCGGCTTGAGGATGTGATTTTAAAACAAGTGGTTTGCAGTTTTCTTAAGGAGTTACCCTTGCATTTAAAAATACATGTAGTAGGAAGTGGTTTGAAATAATAACATTTGCGTTTACTTTGTAATTTGGAACTGTCCTTGCATGTGTGAGGAAAATGCTATTTTCTTTGTCTCCATAGGTTATAACTATTATGAGCTATTCTGTTTTAGTGTATTTCAGGTAGGATCCTTCTTCTGTAAATTCAGAATAGGGAAGTTGTTCTGTTTTGGTAGTTTTCAGCCTTAGAGAGCTTTAAACTTCACTGATGCCTGCGCCTATTCTGAAGTTCTGATTTTATTGTGTGTGGGGTGGAATGTTCACTTAGGGATGTGGCCCAGGAGCTAGTACATCAAAGGCTGTTTGGGTGATGGGGTTTTGCAGCCAGGTTGAGAGCTATCACTACTTCAGCACTGGAATTTACCTTTGTAGCCTTCCGTCCTTTTTCGTATGGCGGGGAGTGATCAGTGTAGTAATTTTGTTTTCCTTGAAAGTTTGAAAGAATCCATTGAATCATCCTGGTGGAAGCATTTATTGGAGCAATTCCTTGGTTTTAGCTTATACGTTATGTTTTTGATGTTGCAATTACTACAGAAAGTGACTTATTTGTGAATTTCAAGGTTATTTTCATGTAATTTGTCTTATTCATTACATCAGTCCTGAACGGTCTCATTTCTGATTTTATACATATTCCTTCATGATTAGCTTTACTAGAATATTACCTGTTTTCTTTAGAGAGCTCTTTTATTTATCTATTGTAATTTTCCTCCATTCTGCAGTGATACCAGATAGGGCGCAGTCAGGATGGTATGGCCTTTGGACTTTTTCTCCTTTCAAATTCATCTGTTAATGCTTTTTGTTATTTCTTTTCTTTTCTTTTCTTTTGGTTTCTACTTGTTTTCTATTTTGTGTTTTGGGCAGCACTGGGCATTGAATCCAGGCCCATGGAACTGAGCGGCCTCCCCACCTATTTTCTTTAGTTTTCATTTTGAGACAGGGTCTCACTGTGCAGGTGGGGCTTGAACTCTGTCAGAGTGCTGGGATTACACGTATGTGTCATCACGTCCAGCTTTTACTTCTTTATGACAAATTTTTACAATGTGAAAAGTTTTGTTTGAACTCCTATTCACTGGTTCTAATCTCTGGCTACTTGTCAACATCAGTTGGGGAGCTCGGGGGTAAAAAGTAATCTTTTTCCATACCCCTTACAAAGTTCATAGCTGAGACCTCTATAACAAAATGAAATTAACAAGAGAAAAGTATACATGCTTATTTGATAAAAGTTAATGTGACTCAGAGCCTTCAGAAATGAACACTCAAAAATATAGGGGGAGAGCTAGTTCTTTCTCTGGTACTGGGGATGGAGCCTAGGGTCTTCACACCGAGCTATATCCCCACCCTACTTTAATTTTTATTTTTCAGATAGGGTCTCACTAAGTCATAGAGTTGCCCAGGCTGGGCGTGAACTTGAATTTCTCCTCTTTCAGCCTCTCAGCGTGGTGGATTATAGGCCGGCACCACCAGTCCCAGCTTAAGGAAAAACTTGCAATTTTATGGATATTTAAGAAGACGACGATTGGAGGATAAAAGGATATGATCTAGCCGTAGTTAAATATGGGGAAGTTAGGAAGATCTGTTTTTTCAGGATCTTTATCACTGTGTGACAGTCCTCACCTGGTTACTTGAGGGTTGTCTGCTGTCACTTGAGAACCTTCTGGAAAGGAGAGAGGGAAAAGGTCAGAGCCTGACCTTTATATTTTATGGCCTGCCTCAGGGGAGAATGTCAGAGGAGCATTCTTGCTTTTGATTACAAGAGTACCATATTTTGGGGAATTGTTAGTGAATTTTGTCAATAGCTTAAAAATATCTATATCTTAACCTTTCTCTCCTCAAAGATTCTGATTTAAGGCAGGTGAGTGCATACCTGTACTTCCACCTACTGTGGAGGCGGAGGCAGAAGGGTCAGCAGTTTGAGGCTAACCTGGGCAACATCGGGAGACCCTATCTTAAAATAAAAAATAAAAAGAGCTGGGTCTGCAGGTTAGTGGCAAAGCACTTCCTGGCATGCCAAGGCCCTGGATTTGATTCTTAGTATCACTGGAAAAAAGTTCTGATTGAAATTTTTATTAGGTTTTATACTTGGTTTTTTGCATTTTAAAAATCACTAGAAGACACAATTTTTGTTTATAGTTATATCACTCAATTTCTAATTGTATTAGTCATCAATGATTATTACTGTTTTACAGTTTTTCTTAAAATTTTTACGAACATAAATTACTGTAAATCTCTGATTATTATGTATTAAGAGCCATCTTCCATATGTATAAAAATTATCCTTGCTTATCCTAAGACTAATCAGGAGGAAAACTCTTGATTTAAAAATAACTTTTTTAGGAAGAATAAATAATACTGCATTAAATGAACATTTTTATTATCTAACTTACCTATAAAAGCCTGCATTTGTCTTTTGTATTATAGTACTTAACCAGTTAAGGCTGAGCCTTTTTTTTTTTTTTTTATAAAGCAGGGCCTAAACAATTTACTTCATTGTTTTGTGGTGCTGTGGTCCTAAGCTGAGGCTTCCTTGCGTGCTAGGCAAGACCTCTGTCGCTGACCTGTGTCCCTAGCCTTTCTCTATGCTTTTTGAGTTGGGGTCTTACTATGTTGTGAAGTCTTGTTTCGAACTCCTGTGCCCAGCATTCTAAACATATTAGATTCAGGATGTTCACCTCTTTATAAAATGTCCAGCTTTACTGAACCCTACTGATACTCCATTCTTCTCTATCAGCTTTTCTAGGCATTCAACTGGGAGTTGGTAACATTTTCATGCTTGAGTCCTGAGTAGTAGTCTAATGACTCATATATTGATAACAAACTTCCCATCTTTAAAAAATCATGTGTTTTAGCCTTAGAAATTAGGCTTTTTGTTTTAGATTTAAAAGTGTGTTGTCTAAACTGTGAGGAACTTCTGTCCATATACAATTTTGTGTGTGTGTGTGTGTGTGTGTGTGTGTGTGTGTGTGTGTGTGTTTCAGTGCTGTACTGGATCATAATCACTTTCATAACATTTTGAGCGAAAATTAGCAATCCAAGTAAAGGCCAGCTGTTTGGACCATGCAATGCAAAACAAGTGATGTGGTTGACGTAAAGATAGGATTAATTCTCTTCCCTGGAAAGCTGAACTTACAGCATACATTAAGTTACATCTATTTGAGTTTGTTTTGGCTTTAATTATGGAAAGATCCCGAGTTCAGAAATAAAAACACTTAAATTTTTCTTTCTTTTTTTACCCCCTGCCCTGGCTTCAGCCCAGGGACTGCATAGTGAGCTACATCCTCAGCTCCCCTTCTTTTTTTTGATACAAGGTCTCACTCTGTAGTCCAGGCGAGTCCTGAACCCAAACTGGCCTTGAACTCAAGCAGTCCTCCTGCCTCAGCCTTCCCAGTGCTGGGATGACAGGCATGTACCACCACACTCAGTTTGTGTGGTGCTGGGAAATCAAACTCAGGGCCTTGTGTTTGCTAGGCAAGAGCTCTAACACTGTGCCGTTCTTCTAGCCCAAAGAATTTTCTTTCCTTGTAATGACTCTCTTGGGGTTTTTTTCTTTGATTTGGATTGTGTTTTTTATTATTTATTTATTTAGGTACTAAGGATGGAACCTATGGCCTTCACACTGAGCTACATCCCTAGCCCATTTCTGAATATTGCAATATTATTCATTTATTTTGAGGTAGGGTCTTCCTCTGTAGCCCAGGCTGGTCCTGAATTCACTATGTAGTCCAGGCTGGCCTCCAAACCACAGCAGTCCTTCTGCCTCAGCCTTCTAAGTGCTAGGATTACAGGTGTGTCCCACCATGCTTGGCTTAAGTGGTGCTAAAAAACAAAACTCACAGCTTTGAGCATGCTAGGCCAGTGCTCTGACTGCTGTACTATTCTTCCAGCCACGCCCTTGTGTATGGACTGCTCCCCCCCTTTGACTTTAAGACAGGATTTTGCCAAATCCTGTAAATTGTCCAGGTTGGGCTTAAATTCATAATCCTTCTGTCTCAGCCTTATAGAGGTCTTAGATTTCAATTTATAATGAGGAATTTATGTAACTTACTTACAGCTAATTGATTTTATGTTTTATATCCTCTATGCTAAGGTTAGAGTTCTACATTCCTTGGGATTCAGGCAGATAACCTTGTGTAATACATAGTGTTAGATCTGCAGAAGCCTATGTGGAATTGAAGATCACAGCCGCTGCCAAATGACATTTACATTCCATTTTAAAGAAACTGCAGCTAGTTATGTCTTGTAAGATCTCATTTATTTAGTATCTGCTTGACTCACAAATTACAATCAGACCTTGTATCCTAATTATGTTCCTACCAAGTTTTCTTTCTATTTGATGTTAGGTTCTTTTATTTAGGAGTTTAATACATCAAGTTCCATTGTAATTCAGTCATTAGTCTTTTAATCCACTTTGTTTCTCTTCCTTTACATTCTCCTTTGCTGCAGTTTAGAATTATCCTCTCCTTCCTTTTCTATCTTTTCATCTCCACCATACTCTGAGTTGCTCTGTCTTTCGTGTTGGAGCTTGTCAGTCTTGTATTCCCTTGGGACTGGAACATGAAATACCAGCCTGTTTCTCTACTGGCTATATTGAAGTCCAGCCTAAAATAATATCTTTCTTGTCTTTACTGTATTTTTACCTAGCATTTTTTGTGTTTTAATTCATCATTTGACTGCCATGTAGTGTACTTATTTTCACAATCATTTTCACGGTTGTGATACATACTCACACATTAATTACATGTTGCTTGGGGAAATGGTGTACGTATATAATGCTTTTTGATTTTTCCCTCATCCCCGTTCTTAGGTCTCCTTCCCCTCTCTGCAAAGCCTGCCTCTTTATTTCCTGTTGTCTCTTACTTGGCTCTTTTGGTCATTTATATTTCAGGTTTCTCATGTAAGAGAAACCATGTGGTACTGAGCCTTTTGTGTTTTGATTTATTTCATTAAACACTGTGGTCTCAAGGTGCATCCATTTCCCTACCAATGACTCAAATTTGCCTTTCTCAGTTGCAGAGTAGCACTCCATTGTGTATATACCACATTTTCTTCATCTGTTCATCTGCTGGTGAACATACCAGCAGCTTCCAAGATTTAGCTATTGAATTGTGCTGCCGTAAACATGGGTGGTGTGTGTGTGTGTGTGACTGTTGTAAACATGTGTCACATATAAACAAATTTGTATGTCACTATAATATGCCTAATTCTTTCAGAAAGATACTCAGAATAGCTGTATGTAGCTATATCAAATGAGATTTCTGTTTTCAGCCTTCTCAGGAATCTCCATAGCGCTTTGCGTAGTGGCTCTACTAGTTTACAATCTCACCCAGGAATATAGAGGGTTCCTTTTCTGCCACCTTCTTGCCGGCATTTGTTGTTGTTTTATGAGTTAGTGATAATAGTCATGCTTCTTGGAATAAGTCAAATGCACTTCTTTAACGTTCAAAGATGCTGAACATGTACTTCATCTTTTGAAAAGCATCTATTCATTTTAGTTTTCTAGTTTTGATTAGGTCTTCTGTTTTGGCTTTTGGATTCTTTATATATTCTATTAGGTGGCGATTTTGTTTTCTGCAGGATGTCTTTTCATGGTGTTGGTTGTTTCCTTTGCTGTGAGAAAGCTTTTCAAGTTGGAATGATCCCACCTGTTGATTCTTGGTGTTATTTCTTGTGCATTTGCTGTTCTGTTTGTGAAGTCCATTCCTGTCATGTCTTCTGGGTTTTACCTATTTCATTTTCTAGTAGGTTAAGTGGTTTCATTTTTAATCTAGCAAGGTAAGTTTATATATATATATATATATATATATATATATATATATATATATATATATATTTAATGTCTACACTTTTTTTTTAGAGACAGTTTCTCTTTCTCTCTCTAGTCCAGGCTGGTCCTTAATTTAATATGTAGCCTACGCTGGCATTGGGCACACAGCAGTCCTCCTGCCTCAGCTTGGCATTGCAGGCAAGCACCACCACGCTTAGCTAAACTTTATGTGGTACTAGGGGATCAAACCCAGGGCCTTGTGCCCACTGGGCAAGGCTCTTTGCTTTAATGCAGGATGAAATGTAGGGGTTTAAGTTAATTCTTCTGAATACGGATCACCAGTTTTCCCAGCACTGTTTGTTTGAGAGTCTGTCCTTTCTCAGTGTTTTTTGGTGCCTTTGTGAAAGATTGAAGGGCCAAAGGTGCTCGGAGTTGTTTCTGGATCTTCATTTATATTCCGTTGATCCTCTCCTGTCTACTTTTGTTTGGCACATATTTTAATGCTTACATCCATGACAGTTGTTGTCAATTTTGTGTGGCAGTTCATTCAAAAATGTGTACAGCCACCTGTGTGCCACGCTGTAGCTGCACGCTGCGTGGCTCCTACAAGCTGCTGCAGCCAGGAGCAGATGGCTGCAGAGAGTAGAACCCAGTTGAGGCCTCAGGGCTGAGGCAGATCTGCGTGGTTCTAGCTGTGGGAAGGGAGGAGGAGGGTAAAGCTGCTGGGGTTAAAGCGACACATTGCGAACAGTTCAGGAGGTGACAAGTTTATTTCATCCTCCCTGGGAGCCACTTGGCACAAAGTGCTCTGGTGCTCCTAGGAGAATGTGGGGGCCAGTTCAGTTGACTGGGCTATGACAGCACAGGGCCTGTGCCCTTGCCCGCAGCACCCTGCCAGGTATAGAAATGGAGCCTGCTTGACCATTTCCCGAGGGGCCCATCCTGAGGGTGAGGGATGCATAGGGAGCTGTTTCTGCTGATGGCATTGCTGTAGGGGTTCCCGGTTTGCTGCTGCCCAGATCTGCCCACCTGAAGGTGGTTCATGGTAATCCTGGGCTTCTCATCGTGGAAGACAAACCTCTAGAAAGGTCAGCCTGGTTGGGGACCCAGAGCTCTTTCTGCTGACCAGGTATAGATATGTTCTGGCCTTGGAGGCAGACTACCAGCTTGGAAGTTGGTAGAGGTTAATTCGTGTCATTGCTGTCACCATATTCTAACACAAAGAGTCCATATGGAACCCTTAGAGGACTCGGGCCAGTCCCAGGAGTGGAAGACACCTTTCTTTTAGGTGCCCCAGCAACCTGGACCCTTGCCCTTGGGAAGGTATCTACTATCCTTGATCTCCTAAAACTTGACAGAAAGTTCTTCCACAAGAAGAAAGTTTCTCATAGATTGCCTGCTTAGTGCTGACTCTGAGAATAGAGAGCCTACACTATGATAAAAATATTCTGCTCTTAAATTATATTACTAACAATAAAATATTCTGGCACTATTTGGGAGAACACGCCCCCCATATATGCTAGCAGTTAACACTTAACACATAAGAGTGAGTGAAAGCTGTCAGTACTCCCTCCATGTTTTTCTCCTACCTGATAGCAGAGGCAAAAAAAAAAAAAAAAAAAAAAAAGAACTTAGACTGAAAACTCACTATTTTGCAAGTCCTCCTGCCTCAGCCTCCTGAATGCTGAGATGACAGGTTTGCACCACCATGCCTGTCTTATGTGTTGTTAGGGGATTTGAACCCAGGGTCTTGCACTTGCTGGGCAAGCTCTTTCACTGCGGAGCTACCCCCAGCTCTGTTGAAACCTTAATGAAGCCCAGCTCCTTGTAATTTTGATGTTCAAATACCCCCTCCATCTTTTTTGTTGAACTATAATTAATGTAACCCCAAATTTGCTTTTTTATTTTTAAAATATTCTCTCTCTCTCTCTCTCTCTCTCTCTCTCTCTCTCTCTCTCTCATGCTGAGGATCAGATCAAGGGCTGACACGGAGCTACATACCTGGCACTCGCGACCCCCCATTTTTTTTGAGACAGGGACATAAGTGGCAGTTCTTCTGGCTCAGCATCTAGACTACTGAGGTTTTACAGGGTGTGTTGTAATGCCTGGGAGAAAATTCACCACTTTTAAAATGTCCAACACAGTTCAATATATGACATCTTTCTTGTAATTGAGGTAAAAGTCACATAACCTAAAATTAAGTTAGCTATTTTTTCAATGTTTAATCATTTTAAAATTTATTGCAGTAAAAGACACAGTGCCATGAATTCCTCTCAAAATGTCCCCTTCACTTAAAATACAGTTATCCCATTGTTCTTGCCCTTTTTTTTCTTACATCTCTCTTTTATTTCTACTTTTTATAGTTTGGTTTCTCATTAGACAGACTATATAACATTCTGTGTCTCATTTATTTTGTTAAGCATGATAGCTTGAGGGTGCCTTCATTTCCTCCAAATGCCATACATTTATCCTTGGTTATGCCAGAGTAGTACTTCATTTTGTAAACATGCTGTATCCATTCATCTGTTGATGGACATATCGGCTACTTCCAAGACTTAGCTGCTATAAGCATGGATATGCGTATATCACCACTGTATGATGCCTTTAACTCTTTTGGGAAGATATTTGGAGGTATATCAAATGAGATATCTATTTTCAGTTTTTTGAGGAATCCCCATACCACTTTCCATAATGATTGTGCCTGTTTACGGTCCTGCCAACTGGGCAAGTTCCTTTTACTCCATAACTTTGCCCTCGTTTATTCAGTCATCTTATTGGAGTTATATAGAACCTCAGTGTTGTTCTGATTTTCATTTCTCTTGTAGCTAAAGTTGTTAAACATTTTTTCATGTATTTATTGGCCCTTTGTAGCTTATCTTCAGAGAACTGTGTTCATTTCAGTTGCCCATCTTTTTTGATTGGGTCTTTTGTCTTGAGGAGTCTTAATTTTTTTTTCAGTTTCGTGTATATTCTAGGTAATAGCACTCTGTCCTACAAGTACCTGGTAAATTCTTTCTTCCTATTATGTTGGTTCTCTGTTCACTCTGTTGATTGTCTTTCCTTTGTTGTGCACACACTTTTCAATTTGACATAATCCTATCTGTTGATTCGAGGTCTTACCTCAGGTTTATTATGTATTTTGTCGAGAAAGTCCTTACCTATGCCTATGTTTGTCTTTGAGAGTTTTGCCTATTTTATCTTCCAGCAGATTCAGTCTTTCCGTATTAACATTTATTATCTTTGATCCATTTTGACTCGATTTTGGTACGTGGTAAAAGATGTAGGTCTAGTTTCACTGTTCGGCATGTGGATAACCAATTTTCCCATCTCTACTTGTTAAAGAAGTTCTCTTTTCTGTAGAGTATGTTTTCGGCTCCGTTATGAAGGATCAGATGCCTTTCAGAGTTTTTGTTGTGAAAAATTTTTGTTTCTCCTTTAATTCGCGGGGATAGTATTGCTGGATAGACCAACCTGGGTTGACACTTGCTTTCCTTTTAGAGCTTGAAAGAATTTGGTCCTGGCTGTTCTGGCCCTTAAGGTTTGCACTGAGAAATCTGCAGTTGTTCCATGGGCTTGCCTTATGTCTGGTTTTCCTCTTATTGCTTTTAATATTTCCTCTCTGAATTGCATTTCTGAGATTTATGATGTGATATAGCCAGGTCTTTTTCTGGTTAACATTATTTTGTGTTCTATATATCTCTTTTTACCTGAAAAAAAATGTTTCCCCTAGATTTGAGAAGTTATCTGCCATGATTTCAATGAATAGATTTTTCACACATTTTTTGTTGCTGCCTGCTCTTTTTTCTAGTGCCATATTTTTGAATTTGGTTCTCTTTGAGTCACCTAACAGCTGTTGTTTCCAGCTACTTTGCTGTCGTGTTGTTTGGAGGGTATCTCTGAATACATCATTTATTTCATCAACCTTGTGTTTATAGTCTGATATCCTATGCTCTTCATGTTTCAGCTGGGTTCCTATGCCTTTATTTGAAATTTTTTTTTTAGACCCTGAATTGCAGCTAGATTTTCTTTTCTGATGTCGTCTTCTGTGCCAAAATGTTCCTTTATATCTTGAATTGCTTTGACTGTACCTCAGTCAGCTGCTTGTTTGTATCTTCTGTAAACTTTCTATCCATTACAGCCATTAGTTGGTAACTTCTTTCCAAGTTCTCCGATCATCCTTCGGATTTGTTTGGCCTAGTCTTCTTTGTTCCTCTTCGTATCCCTCTTTCCTTTCTTCTAAAAGTTCCTCTATTTCAGGACTCATGGCTTCTGGGGAATTAGGCATTTCTGCAAGTTTCTTACTGTGTTTGCTCCTGATTCTATTGCTGAGGGATGTGGATCAGTTAGGATTTTTAAAAATCCTCTCTCACTAAAAGAACAATTTGTAGGAATACATAATTTTTTATTGTGTTGAATTATTTGGACACTTACTCTCTTTCCTTGTCTTGGGATGTTGGTGGCCACAGTCACCATAGATAGTGGAGGGAAAGTAGTGATTGACTGGCCAGCTGTGGTTCCCTGCTCAGCCTTGGCTGTGTGTCTGTTGATGACATCTGCCCTTGCCTTTCACTGCTTGAATTTGCAGAAGTGTGTCTTGCGTGAGAGACTGCAATTCAATGGTCAAGCCTGGGCATTTCTCTGAACTTCTGTTAGGGTAGTTAGGGGAAGATGAAAGCCTGCTGAGTTTGGGCTGGGAGTAGGCAGTAAGAGGGGCCCTAACAGTCTGGTGGCCTTCAACACGTCACGTTCATACCCAGCCCCCTGTCTGTCCTCTTCCCTCCCGAGTGAGCAGGACTCTGTCTTCCCAGGCCTGCTCTCTTTCTGCTCCGAACTGTGCAGGCAGGCAGCTGCCTATTCTCCCTTTGCTTTGCCTCTCTCTTATGCCAGCTCTTTTCCTGGCATTGGTTAAGAGTGTCCCCACATTTCCTGGTGTGTGTCCCATCTGTGGCTTCTTTTACCCCAAACATTTCAGACTGATCCCTTTGCAAAATGGCTCCTGCTTACCTCACTTCCCAGTAGATTCTGCCAAGACTCCCCTTGAGCTGCTCTGCTGAGGTGCCGGAAGGCTTTCTCAAGGGGAAGGCTTGCAGTGTGCTTGCAGTCGCAGCCGCCCGGCAGGCTTGCTTCTCCTGCAGGCTAGGGTAGCCCAGCGCTCCCAGCTCTCTGCACTCACCTTGTATCTCACAACCCTTTCGAAGGCAATCTGGGTGTCTTCCCTGTGCTGGTGTGTTTTTCATCCCCTGACACTTCCTTGAGGTTTCTGTTTTTCTTTTTTCTCTCCTAGTTCTTTTTTTTCATTTTTTTATTTAATGTGAAGCGCTACAACTTACTTTACATGTTAATTATATACATCGAGGGCAATTTGTGCCCGTACATACCACTTTTGACCACTTTTTTCCCTTCCTTCTCTTCCCACACTTTTCCACTCTCCCACCTCCCAGGTTTCTTCTCTTTTCTAAGCAGTGTATTTCCGTGTTTCCAATCCTCTTCCTTACATTAAGGTCTTTATATTTACGCATGTATTTTCGGCAGTCTCATGTAAGAGATACCATGCAATACTTGATACTTAATCTTTTGTGTTTGGTCCATTTTACTGAGCATTATTAATAATTATCTGAATTATCAAAAATTTGGTTCCATAGTTGTCAAGCAGGTTCCACTATTTTTAGGCAGTCAGCAAAGCTGATGCAGCTTACCACCTTATGGAAGCTAGGAAGCGATGAGAAAAGGAAAGCGTCAGACAGGAAAGGAACGGAACAGATACACTTCTGCCAGCCACAGCCCAGTACCTACTTCCGTAAACTAGGCTCTAGCTTGAAGTGTCTATTACCCCCCAATAATGCCACTGAATAATTATTTCATCAATAGATTGACCCTGCTGAACTTAAGTGTCCCCCAATCTTGTCACCTTCTACCTCTGAACAGGAACTGTTTTTGAAACCATGAGCCAAAATACATTTTTCCTTCTGAAAGTTGATTTATGTCAGGTATTTTGTGACAGCAGTGATAACCTAATGCAGCAGCCTTCTAGCACTGGGGATTAGCTAAATTAATTGGAGTCATGCCATGTGAATTCACGAGGATATTGCTGCTGAACATAGAACTATTTTTTAATGGAGTCAAAAGTACTGTTGTGAAGGGTGTGGATATCTGAGTTCACTAGATTCTTAGAACCTCTTGGAAAGGCTGGTGGCTCATAAATATCGGTTGCTGCTCTATGCATTTTGAATATAGTCATTTCGCTCTTAACTTCTGATATCATTTTTGGTAATTAACAAAGCTTTTTGTGTTGATTAGATATTTTGTTAGCACCGTCTGAATTACGGGTTACTGATAGAAATTTACTGAACTCTTCTGGAATGTATGTATGGTAACTGACTACCCTGGAGGGAAGATTGATATGTGTCTTGTCCGTGTTGTATAACCCTGGAGTAACCCCATACGTGCAGTTAACTTTTGCTACTTCAGTTATAAAAACTGATCAAAAGTGAAAGGCAAGTGGAATGTTTAAGAGGAATTCTCAGGAAGTCTGCACCCAGGTCAAGCTTGTAGTATTAGTATACATATAATGTTCCTGTGCTTGTTCTCAGCCACCATCTACTCCTTAGTGTGTGAGTAGGTTCCCCGGTTGGAAGCGATTCCAGAAGCTAAAGATGCATCTTCATACCTCATGGCACATGAGCACAATTGCTATTTTGGCTGGTATTTAAGAAGAGGCAGATGGTCATCTAGTTCAACATAGAGGGAAAAAAGGATTATGCTTTACTCTCTGAGAGATAGAATTTTGTAAAGTCTTAATATTTTTGACACTAATTTTTGTCAGCATCTCCGTGTTTCACCCCATACAATGTAAGATGAGTCTGGACCTGGATTTTAGCTAGGTCTTTTATGTTCTTAGGAAAATATGATGTGGGGTGTTAATGCTTTGGAATGATCTGCCTGCTTAAATTGCTTCGTGGCAAGCGATCAAGATAATGGAGAGTCAGGAAAATTTTATCCCAGAATGAAGTTTGCTTTGTGTAATTTTTAATGGGAAGAATAACAAAAGTTAATGTTCATTGTATGAGAAAGAATATCCAGTCTGTAACATGGCATTTATAATCTACTATGAATTTCCAAAGATGGACTGTAGTTTAGTTTATGGGCTGAATGATTTTTTTGTTTGAATATCATTTCCTTGTACTAACCATATAGTGATGGAAGTATAAAATAATTTTCTTTGGGGCTGGTGGAATAACTCATCGGTTAAAGCATTTGCCTAGCAAATCCTAAGTGCCTGAGTTTGATTCCCAGCACCGCATAAGCCAGGTGTGATGGTGCATGCCTGTAATCCTAATACTTGAGAGGCTGATGCAGAAGGATTGCTGTGAGTTCGAGGCCAGTCTGGGCTACATAGTGAGCTCAGAACCAGCCTGGACTACAGAGCAAGACCCTGTCTCAAATAATTTTTGTGAACTGTAATAGATTTTATAGTCCTTTTCCTAGCTGATGTATAGGATGTTTTCTCAGAACTATCTCTTAAACCTTTTTCTCCTTATATTAACTAAAAGTATATGTATGGTTGGTTGGTAGCTAAAGGTTTTCTTGTTAATTTGTTAGTTTTCTTTTCATAATTTCTAATTATCCTGACAGGTATTATCTTTTGATGCCTATATGGGAGAAGAAACGCATGATAAAAGAGAAGAAAAGTATAGAATAAGATACTACAAAATCTACTTCTACCCTGAAGATGACACAGTTCAAGTGAACGAACCACAAAAGAAAAATAGCAGACTGCCTCAAGGTATCTATTTACAGCAGTAGTGTATTATCTAACTTCTAACTCCTACCATTATATACTGTCTTTAGGCTTTTAGAAGGCCCCCTGTCAATACTTAGTTATCTAGTGTGTTGCCATTGGTGAGTATAAATGTGCTATTAGCGGGTAATAGTAGTGACTTTGAGCTCTGGCACGTCACCATTGGCTATTGGCTGCTTTAGTATAAGCAGGCTCTCATATTCCATCGACCTTGTTTCTTCCCCCATTTTTTTATTAGTATGAATATGCAATATACAGTAGTTACATTGAACTTGAGAATTTTGTCCACACAAATATTGTGTCAATTTCACCCTCTCTTCCCCTCCCCACTTTTGCGCTCCCTCCTCTTCCAAAATCTTGCCCATTTGATCCTCTGACCCTGTTCTCAAACCCTTTGGTCTATTGCTGAGGGCTGTATCCCTTCCTTCCTTATCGCATCCTCGGGGAGGAAGAGAAAGCTGTTTTCCAATTTTACTTCCAGGCTGGTATTCTCTCGTTTCCCTTGAATTCTTGCCTTTTGTTTCACCGGCCCTATTCTCATCCTCATACCTCTTAGCTAACATCATTTATGGTGACTAACAAAACTTCTTAGTTTCCATTGTCCCTGTTTCTTAGCCCTACACAAACCAGTTATCTTTTCCTGTGCTGTGCCTCGATCACAGATAATATTTAGCTCTGTAGTACGGCCGCAAGTAAAGTCACTCTTAGGCTGTATTATTTATTATAGTGGAGATCAAAGAGCATCACTGGTTTCTTTATTTGTGCTTGGGCACTTCCTCTGGCCTGATGCTGAATTGTGGTGGCCTTCAGGGAAGAGTAATCAGCAGGGTGAAAGGAGTGAAAATCTGTCATGTGCTAGACTGAATATTTAAAAAGGATGTTTGTTTATAATGGGAAGACGTCAGTGTACTTGAACATAGGTTCAGCTGTCTAAGAGAGTGTCATGTAAGAGGGGGTCCTTGTCTTATGTATTCTCATAGATGGGATCTTGGGGTCAGAGTTCAGGTCACTTTGAACCTTTTTTTCTTTTTCTTTATTTTTCCCCACTATTTTTATTAATATACAAATGTAATACATAGTATTTACAATGAATTTGGGTGTTTCGTACATCTATGTATCACATCGACTTCACAATCCCTTCCCATCTTTTACCCTCCCACCCCCACCCTGTCCCTTCCCCCGGCTCCAGCTATCACTTCATATGGTTCCAAGGAATGTCTGTGTTCTGGGTTTTCCAAGTCTGAGAAACCATACGGTGCTTAACATATTAATCTTCCGCGCTTAAGTCATTTCACTTAAGTCACCACTCTACCCCAGCTTCCTGTTCCTCTAATGGGTTTGTAGTAGTCAAATCTTGATATCTCCTCTCTGAATCTAACCAATCCCTTCCTTGAGATATTCACCAAAAGTTTTTTTTTCTATATTTTGCTATATCTTTGTTGTTATTAAACCTGGCCTTACCCACCAGTTCACATTAGAAAATAATTATAAACATGTAGTTCAAAAGGCTAGTTAATTTGGGAGAGAAGGGAAAAAAATAAATGAAATTCAATTGCCTTAGCTGAATACTGGAAGGTGCATATTTGTACATTCACAAGGTTATCTTTATATCAATCAGTTTCCTTAGGATAAATTTTCATTAGTGACCTAATAAGTGAATTGCTACAACAAAACAAAGTCAAAACCATATCACATTGCTACATTAAATGAACTTAAATCTATACCACATAAACGTTCTTAAAATGACAGATATGAAGGCAAATCTAGTTATTTCAGAATTTTCTAACTTTTGTTATCTTATTTACTCATATTTCACTGATTACTAACCTACTTTTTTCTCAGCTCCTTCTCCTCTAGCTGTTGTCACTTTTTCTCTGGGGTCATTGGTGCCGCTGGTCTCCCTTTCACTGTCCAAGTTTCCTTTAAGTATTTTCTGCAATACTGGCTCAGTGGCTGCAATTTCCTTTAAGCTGTCTCTGTCGTAGAAAGTTTTAAGTTCTCCCTTTAAAGTAAAAGATAATTTTGCTGGATATACCAGTCTTGGTTGGCATTTATGTATTTTTAGTGCTTGGATGATATTGCTCCACGATTTCCTTGCTTTTAGAGTTTGGATTGAAAAATCTGCTGTTATCCTGATGGGTTTATTTTTATAGGTCACCTTCTGTTTTTCTCTTACCGCTTTTAGTATTTTCTCTTTGTGTTGGGTTTCTAGAATTTTAATTATGATGTGTCGTGATGAGGATCTCTTCTGATCAGAGTTGTTCAGTGTTCTATATGCCTGCAATAGTTCCATGTTCATTTCTTTTCTTAGATTTGGGAAATTTTCCTCCATTATTTCATTAAACATGTCCTTTAAGCCTTTTGATTTGTCCTCAGTCTTCTCCTCAATTCCCATAATTCTGAGGTTATTTCTCCTTGAATCATCTATCAGTTGTTGTAATGATTTACTTTCTTTCTTTATTTTGTGTTCTTCATGGCCTGTATGTTGCAGCTTAGTCACTTTATTTTCTAGGTCTGACATTCTATTCTGAAGTTGTTTAAAGTGGTTGCTTATTATTACCTGTGTGTTTTTCATTTCCTGAATATCTGCATTCAATTTTTCTATATCTCTGTTGTGTTCTTCTCTATTTTCTTCTTTTGTCTTCATTATCTTCTGGTATATTTCTTCTCTGGTCTCCTCTAGTTGCTTTTCAAGGCTTGCTTTTTGCATATCTGTGTATTGGTGTAGCTCTTCTGCTGTCTGTTTTATTTCCTGCTTTAATTCCTGTTTTAATTCACTGAATTTCTGGGCCCAGAAGTTGCCATCATTTTTGCCATATTCATCTTTATTTACCCTGACTTCATCTCCTGAGGTTTCAGGTCTTTTTGTAGGAGATTTGTAACTGCGCTTCCCCATTTCTTCTTTGGTCTCCTCTAATTCCTTTTCAAGGCTTGCTTTGTGCTTAGCTAAGTGTTCTTTTAGCTCTGGGGCTGTCTGTTCTATTTCCTGCTTTGCTTCCTGGTTTAATTCCTGCTTTAATTCCAGTTTTAATTCACTGACTATCTGGGCCCATAAGTCACCATCCTTCTTGCCCATCTCTTCTTTGGGTTCTGGAATTTTTAGCACCCCTTGTACCCTCCTCTGGGGAGTCAGATCTTTTTGTATAAGATTTGTTACCACGTTTCCCCATGGTTCTACTACCTCTGACTGTCTCTGGTGTGCAGGAAAGAGAACAGCTCCTGCTGACATCACTGCCTACGACGGCTCTTGAGCCCCGTTTCTGATCTGGTCCAGGGGCCTTTTCTAGGGGAAGTGCACGCTGCGTTTGTAGTACACACACCTGCGGGTTGGTGCTTCTGAGGCTGGGGCCACCCACAGCAAATGGTTCCCACCTGTCTTGATCCTTGCTTATCTCGGGCTGAGTTTCTGACCTCCGGACCTTGTGATCGGTGGGTGCCGGCAGCACAGGGCGGCGCCTAGTCGGCTGCTTCTGACCCGCCCACAGCCTCTTCTCTCGTTGTTGTGTGCTCCGTCCTCTCCCAGCTCTTCAGTCAGATGTTCAGGTCCCCTGAGCTTTCCTCCGTCCACCACTGCCTGCCATTTGCCACCGGCTGTGGCGGCTTCCTGGACTGCGGGGACTTTTCCCCCCTCTGGTTTTGATGATCCTTCAGAGTTTCTGGCCTCCCACTGGTCGCCTTTCAGTTTTGGGGGATGCTCCTCTCTTTCCTAGCTACACCAAACACGCTTTTCCTAACCATCTTCTTGTTTTTTTAAGTGAGTTGATGAGGAGACATTGTGCAGTGCTGTTACTCAGCCGCCATCTTGACTGGAAGCCCCTTCCACTTTGAACTTTTTATCAGAGAGTTGCTTGGCGTTGAGACGAATGTTCTTGTTTTCCTTTCTGTACCTTCTACAGTTTTTTTCTCTTTGACAAACACGTTGTTGCCTGAGACAGCATCCTGATGCAGTCGTAGTCTTTAAGGCAGCCACATAGGCTCTGCTGGAGGCCACAGCACAGAAGGCTTATGGGCCAAATTAAAATACAGGTGCCTCTTGATAGATTAGGATACTTCAGAATACACAATAACAGCTGAGACTATAGGTGAGCGGTAGAGCACTTGCCTAGTATGCGTAAGGCATGGGTTCCATCCGCCGCACTGGGGGGAAAGAAGAATAAAAACAAGACAAAACTACACAGTGAGAAGAAAGTTGGGAGAGACAGGGTGGGTTTATATACCTTTGACCACCTTTACTCCTGTATTATGTAATAGGTAAATAGTTCCTGTCTCTTTCTGGTTCACTAGTGTCGCCTCTTAGTAGTCTAATGTGGATACAGAAGTTGAAAGTCAAGCAAGGTGAACCTGACAGCAAGGGCCCTGGGCCAAGGGCACATACTTGTACTACTAGGGACAAGCGTGCCTGGGCCACAGCTGTAGCGTGCCAGTAAGTCTGCTGAATAGTCACAAGTTTTGTTTGTGTTTCTTGTGCAGAGGACACATGGGGCCAGAAAGGGTGTTGCCAAATGAATGAATGACCAAATTAAGGCCTTATGAATATTGAATACTAATGAATATTTAGTGGTTCTTGTATAGTGCTTCATGAATATTTAGAGTTCAGGTACCTCGTGTATATTTAATACCTACTAGAAATTTACATTTCTTGGTCCTTCTGTCCATTCCTTTTGATGTTTATCATATGCATATCCTACTAACTATCTTCTTATTGTTATTTAACGTTTTATGATTTCTGCCTATGCTGAATCAAGTTTTTGTTTAGTTTTTGTTCTTTAGGCCCAATGCTTTTATAGTTATATACCACAATGAGAGATAAACAGAAATTTGGGGACCAGGAGCCCCAGAGAAAAAAGATTCGTGTACAGCTTTCTTCAGTGTGCATAGGACTTTCTTCACTGCTCATGTAATCAAAGCAGGTTGTTTTGATTGGTTTTTTTTCCTTATTTTTGTTGTTGTTTACTGTTTTGTCCCCATGTATTCCTTGTGTCCAGGTCTCGGGATGAGGAATTTGGAGCCAGTCAGCATCACTAAGTAATGTTTGCTGAACACCTACTGTGTTCTATTTGCTACTCTGGGTTTGGGGAAAATGAGTAAGCCTGACACATCATACTTGAATGCCATGAGTTTATAGGCTGGATGGTTGGAGAGGCCAGGAAGCATGATGTATAGTCTAAATGTTTAGCTATTCTAACTAGAAATGCTGAGTGTCCAAACTAGAACAGTGGTAGTACCAATAGAAAGCAGAAAAAGAATTTAAGTGGCATGTGGTTGGCAGAGTTGATAGGCCTGATCCAGTGATTAAACATAGGGGTCTGTCTCCCCAGTGACCATCTAAAGTTGTACTGTCTTTGTGAGCTTTTACCATAAATGAAACAGGATCAGGAAGTTGATTTGCTCCATTAGGGGTTTTTGTTTGTTTGTTTTTGAGACACAGTTTTGCTAAAAATCCAGGCTGACCTTGAATTTGAACATACTTTGTAGTCCAGGCTGGTCTTGAACTTGCATCTTCCTGTCTCAGCTTCCAGGTGCTGTGGGATCATAGGCATGTACCACCACACCTGGTTTGCATCTGGTTCCCCTCCCCCACTCGTATTGGAAATTGAACCCAGGACCTCCTACATCTTACGCAAACAACTCTACCACAGAGCTATACCTCTAGCCCCATCTGGATCTTAACCAGTTTCTCAGAGTTCCCTGTGGTCTATACATTTGTAAAGTTCAGGAGTATGGAGCAGAGCTGGGATTTGTTGCTGTGATTTGTGTGTATGTGGATGCATGAAGCATCCGAAGGAGTGTTGGCCCATCTGTGTAGTGATGTCCTCCAGACAGGTGGAAACTTATCATGTTTTTGGGAAAAAGGTCAAAACTAAATTGAAAATCAGGGGTGTTTAGGTTTGGTCTGTTCTGCCACACGGGAGGAAAAGCATAGTTGTAGTTGTGCACAGAGGACAAGAACTAGAGTAGTACCTCTGCTGGTTTCCTATTGGAGGAATAAAGTGTGGAATGATACAAGGAGGCAATATGAGCTGTCCTCATTGTGTTGTTCTTTGCATTGCAACTGACAGACTATCTTGAGTCATTTTATTTGGAGAATTTGGGATTACATGTTAAGTCTGAGGTGTGAGGAGAGGTGTAATATTTAAAAAACCTCACAGACTTTAAAGGCAATGTATCATTATATCATATTTTGTGAAGGGTTGTTTTTTACATACATAAAGCAGACCAGAATGTATTAGAAAGTGTTGGAAGAATTACTTCAGAAAGAGAAAATTTATAACTTTTCATTTCTGTCAGTGAATGAAAGTGGCGAGGGGACTTCCTAGATGGAGTAAAAATACTTTCTTATAGGTTTGAATTTAAACCTTTCCTATTTCCTAACCAAGCACTGCTTATTTTCTGATTACTCTCCATGATATCAAATTTGCCAAAATGATGGACTGGAGGTCATAAGCCATCTCAAACTTACATGAGTGGCCTGGATGATATTTATATTATTATGAGTAAGTGAAGGCTTTTGTTTCTGTAGCTCACTGGCTTCTGTCCAGAGTTCTGTCTAAACTCTGTGGAGTTTTCTTTGTTTTGTTAAACTAAGAAGAAATACAAAAGATAACCTCTAGGATGTCGAAACCTCAATTTTCTCAGCCTCTTCATTTCAGATCTCACTAAATCAAGTTGAAGATAATTATAATGATATACTTAAAATCATTTTTATATAAGGAGGAAAAAAATTTATTTGAGACAGGGTCTTGGTATGCAGTCCAGGCTGTTCTGGAACTCACAATGTAGTCTAGATTGGCCTTGAACACACGTCAATCCAGGGAAGGAAGATTGTTACTCATAAAGACTCAGGAGAATAGTACTCCATTGTGTACATATACTACAACTTTTGTATCCATTGGTCTGTTGATGAATACATCGACATCTTCCACATTTTAGCTATCGTTAGTTGTGCTGCTATAAATGTGTGTGTATGTGTATCTCTATATGTTGCTTTTAACTCTTTTGGAAAGATAACCAAAAGACATTATCACTGGATTGAATAGAATCTTTATTTTCAGCTTTTTGAAGACTTTCCAGACTGCTTTCCATAGTAGTTGTATTAGTTTACAGTCCCATCAACATATCATACTGCTGTTTTGATTTGCATTTCTCTAATGGCTAAGGATGTCAAACATCTTTTCATGTATTTGCTGGCTATTTGAACTTCATCTGAGAACTGCCTATTCTTTTCAGCTGCCCATTTTTTATTTTGGTCTTTGATTTTGAGGGGTCTGGTTTTTTTTCCAGTCTCTTGTATATTCTGGTTATTAGCCTCCTGTCTGAGGTGTAGGTGGTAAATATTTTTTTTTCCATTCTGTCAGTTCTCTCTTCACTCAGTTGTTAGTTTCCTTTGCCCTGCAGAAACTTTTTAATTTGATATAATCCTGTTTCTTGATTCTGGACGCTATTTATTTTGACTCAAGTGCCCTATTTCAAAAGTCCTTGCCCATGCCTACATCATCTAGAGTTTTGCCTATTGTGTCCTATAGAAGATGCAGTGTTTCTGTCTTAGTATCTAGGTCTTTGATCCACTTTGATTTGATTTTAGTGCATGGTGATATGTATATGCAAATTCATTCTTCTGCATGTGGATAACCAAGTCTCCCAGCACCATTTGTTGAAGAGGCTATCCTTTTTCCAGTGTATGTTTTTGGCCCCTTTGCCAGAAATCAGGTAGCTGAAGTTTCTTGAGATTATCCTTGAATCCTCAGTTCTGTTTCATTGGTCAACCTCTCTGTTTTTGTGCATTTAGGTTTTTTTTTTTTTTAAATCACTGTTGCTTTTTAGTATAACTTGATGTCTGGAATTGTAATGCTTTTTTTCTTGTTACTTAAGATTGCTTTGACTATTTTAGGTCTCCTTGAGTTCCATATTAGCTTAAAGATTGTTCAGACAGGAGGCTAATAACTAGAGTAACTATATCCCAAATATTGTATGGGGAATACATTGAACACTTACTGTTTTTTTTTTTCTTCTGGAATTCAAGTATAACTGGGTGTTCTGTATTTCAGCTTGCTAAATCTAGCAACTTTGGAAGGTAGATTTTGGGGAGAGAAATAACACTAAATGGAACAGTGTAGAGTTTTAGAATGAAGGTGAGTTGCTAGTCTTTGAAGATGGGTACGTGGTGCTTGATGACTGCCCAGTAAATAAATATGTGTGAAAGAGTGATAGACAGTGGCAATGGCACAATATACAGCCATCATAAATGCTACCGTGTTCTATAACTTAATGTATAGGCATCATAAATGAGACCATATTCTTAAGGGATCAGAGGAGGAAAAGCCATATCTATTAGCAAAGATACATTTAAGTGGTACCTCAAGAGTTTCCTCAGGATAAAGGTGGATGAAAAAGGGAAAATGGTTGAAAGGAACAATGTCTTAGTTACTTTTTCGTTGCTGTGACTCAATACCTGACATCCACAAATTTAGGGGAGGAAAAGGATTATTTTTCACCCACAGTTTCAGAAGGTCACAGTCCATTCAGGGGCAGCTGGCAGCAATGGAAGTACATGGCAGGGGTGGAGGCAGCTTCTCATGATTATCACCAACAGGAAGTCAAATCAAGGCAAGTTGAGACTAGTCCTTCAGGAAGGCAGGAAGCAGCTTATATATCCTTCCAAGTCTCATCCCAGTGATCAGCGCCTCCTGGATCCAGGTGTGGAAGGTGTGATAAGCCCCCACTACAAGCCTGTAATCCACCCCTCCAGACTAAGCCCCAATCTCTCAAACAGCACATGGTTCCACAGACAATTCTAACATTCAAATACATGAGACTTTTGGGGAACATATTCAGATGCAAACCACAATAAACAACATAAGGTGAGAAAGTGGTAGGGCAAGGAGTTGGGAGTTATGGGGCATTAGGTAAGTGTATGTGAAGAAAACTAGACAGGAAGATGGTGATGCTAGGGTGTGTTAGAGTACCTACTAGACTGTGAGTTTGGTGCTTATGCAGTACAGCTCATAGTAGCTGAGTCTCAGAAGCAGCCTATATGCTCATCAAAAAATGAATGGATAAAGAAAATGTGCTATATGTATTCAATGGAGTACTATTCTGCCATAAGGAAATAAGGAAAAAAATTGAGTCAATTTTGAGAAAATGGATGTACTTTGAGACCAACATGCTCAGTAAAATAAATCAAGCACAGAAGGTTAAATACGGCATGGTTTCTCTTATGTGAGAAATACAAATAGAAATAAACAGAGCAAAATAAAGGAGTTGCTGGAAGCAGCGAGTAGGCTTTGTGGAGATTGGGGAGGATCTGGGGACACGGGGGAGGCGGGGTGTAAGAGGGCCAGAAGGGCAAAGGGAGATTAAAAATGTTCAGGATGTGATATGTCTGTGTACATGTTCTTCATGTTAAACATAATTATAAGTTACCACAGAATCATACTAATGAAAAGAATAGTTTTGGGAAAAGTGGGGAGATATTTAGTCTTATTATTTCTTATTGTCAGGGATATGGAATTTTAATGTTTTATTCATTTGTGGCAAGGCATTTGCCAGATGCTATTATTATTTTTTGTAAATTTTTTGAGACAGGGTCTCTCTCTGTAACCCAGGCTGATCCTGAACTCACTATGGAGCCCCAGGCTAGCCTTGGACTCAAGCAACCCTCCTGTCTCAGCCTCCCAAGTGCTGGGATTATAGGCGTGCACTATCACGTCCGGCTTATGTGGTGCTGGGGAGTTGAACTCGGGTACTTAGTGCTTGACTTGGTGCTTCCTAGACGAGCCCTTTAACCGGATAGCCATTCCTCCAGCCCTGCCAGATTACTTCATTCCATAAAATTTATTTCTTTGAACCTAAAGCGTCAAAGGTGACATTTTGAAAAAATGACAGTAAAACTGGAATCATCATTTTAGTGGAGTAATATAGTGAACAAAGAAAAGAAAAAGATACTTCATCATGTCTGATGGTTAAGGCTTTTAGTATTTCTAGGATGGAAATGTAGTAGGCACGGGACAGAGGGTACTTCTAGCTGTATATTTCTTCACTGAAGAAATGCTACCTCTAGTCTTGGATGTACACTGTACAGCATTACCAAAATGAAAAAGAAGAAGAAAAAAACTCCTGAGAGATAGATCTTAGAATCTTAATTCTGGAAAGTGAACTGCAGAACAACCGAAGTTAGTGGTTTGAGCAAATTCTAAAGCAAATCTCAGAGGAAAGACATTAATGTAACTGAGTATTTGGCTACTTTGATCTCAAGCACAGGGAAATGTCAGGAAGTTGGGGCTTGCAGAATATACCCAGATAGCGGGGCTGGTGAAAGTGAAGAAAGAGAGGAGGCTAGACAGCAGATACCTGATGCCTGGACTGAAGGAAGTCCCAGTTTCTTTGGGGGGTGGGGGGAGAGGGTAGCACAGTTAGAAAGAAATTTAAAGGGATAGTATGGTGCCTTTTTTTTTCCATTTTGAGACATCGCTTTTATTTATCTCGATGATCTTAATACCTCAAGGATGTGGCATCCTGCCCACTTTTTTGATATTAAAAGACGTAGTTGAAAGGTCCCTGGAACGTATTCTTTGGAAAGCTCTCACGTGTGCCTGTACATTTCAAATGACCCAAGTGAGTTATTTGATTAATGTGAGCTTATGATGTTGGATTTTTTGTTAGCGAAGTTTCCTTGTTTAGCGTTAGACCCACCTTCTTTTCCAGCTCGTAGATAGTCAGGACTCTTCTTTTTGTTACCATGAAGAACCTCCCTTTCTTGTTCTGAGAAGCATACAGTGGTCCAAGTGTTGAGACAGGCAATTTCCAGAGAGTGGCAGGTGACCTTTTGGTGCTGGCTGTGTGTAGGGTGGGGGCTGCTCCAGGCCAGGGTGCCTTTCTGGACATTGGCCATTTGGGCAGAGTAGGGTCTTCTTTGGAAAGAGTAATTTTATCTCTAGTCTGTCTCCTTCTCATGGTGCCTGGCAGCTGTAATGCATACTTTTGTCCTGTGTGTCTGTGGCTAGTCCTTTCCTTCCCTTAATTTGTGGCCACAACAGAGTAACTATGGAAATAATATTTAGGTGGAGTCTGAAATCCCAAGTTCAAAATCTTCTTCTATTTATTGAATATGACCTTGGCACGATGCTTTTGTACTCTGGGTTTTGGCTTTGTCATTTATAAACTGAATATTCACGGGATTATTGAGGATTAAGTGGTAATTGCAAATGAAAGTCTCTTGTAGGGCTGTGATGATTATCGTTATTATTATTTAAAAGCCCAGTGGTTGGGCCAGTTCTGTGCACCCAGAAAAACACACGATTCCTGCTCAGTCTTACTGAAACTTGTTTATTTGAATTTTTATAATAAAGTATAAATGCAAGATGGATGGAATTCTTGAAGAAGCTCCTGACTATTGAGTAAATCTTACACATTTTAAAAAACTGTCATGATGTAAGTATTTTTAAAGGTATACATAATGGTTCCTTGAAAATACCCATCCTTTTATAGATTTTTCAATGTGTAATTTCTTGTAGATGTCTAATCTTAAATGATGAAATAATTTGCATGCTGTTTAAAGTGGCATGAATTAAAGGCTAATTGAAGTATATTTTTGCAGTAAAATTATATCATTTATGTAGTATGTTTAAAAATATTCTAGGCCAGTTCTAATTTCATAGTTTTATTATTTTAATTTAATGTACCAAGTAATTAAATGCTGCTACAAAGAAAAGCTGAAAATGATTTTAGTTAATTTCCTCTGAACAGTGTGACAGGGTGATAAGTGGAGGAATGGAACAGAGCCTAACACAGTTCCTGGCATATAAAGATACTCATTAGATGTCTCCTGAATAAATAGGGAATGAATAGTTTCTTTTTTTCCCCAAGCTTTTTGTTTTTATTTTCTAACTATTATTTTTCATTATTTTTTGCAGTGTGTGGCGGTAAGCCCAGGGCCTCTCACATAGTTAGATAAGCACTCCATCGTGGAGCTATACCCCCAACCCATTTCTGGTTCCACGTTAAGTTTTGAATGTCTTACCTCTCCCACTCATCTTCAACCTTGTTTATGTAGAAATGTCCCAGCTCAATGTACTAGGTATTCAAAATTTTACATTTGCCCATGTGGTGTTAGAGAAAGTATTTTTGCTCCTTACAATCACAATTTCGTGAGTCATGAAAATCAAAGCTAGTGGTATTATTGCTTGTAAAATTTGCTGAAGGTACGTTAAACTCATAGGCAGAGTACCCAGAAATGTTTCAGAATTGTTGATGGTATAGTATGTCATAGCGCAGCTCTAGTTTCTTGTGTAATACATATCATCCAAGATGACATTGAGGGGCTCAATACTATCACGTTTCTTCATGCTTACTTTTGGGGACCTACAAATGTTTGATGTACTTGTGGTACATGTATTGTGATAACATTTATCAAACCCAAAATTATGAAAGCTAAAAGAACACAATTTCCTCAAGCTTATTATTTATTTTAAAGTCATAACAGTATCAGATTAAGTTATTCACTTATACCGTATGTTGTGAGGAGTGTTGGGGCTTGTACCTTGGGCCTTATGCATGCAAGCAGTGGCTTTACTACTGAGCTAGGCTCCCAAGTCCTTCATTACCTTACATACGTAGCAGATTGTCAAGAACAGAATTTTAGTACTTCACATCTAAGCGGTTTTTATTTCCACAGAAGACATAATTGTTTGTGAGTCCTTATCTTTATCGGTCTTTTCTTTTAATCCCACTGCATCTTGCATCCCTTTGCCCACACTGGTTTCTTCTTCGTTGGCATTTTCTTTTCCTATAGCAGGCACACATTCAACAGTATGCTTGGACTTGGTGTAAAACTTACTTGTGTCAAATGTATTTTCCCTGTTGATCGCTTGCCAAGGTGGAGGAGACAGAAAAGAATTACAGGATGAAAACCCTGCATTATTTTGTCATTTCAGTCCTTTACAGTTTGTATGCACACCTTTACATTGCACTGCAACAGTACGGACAGGGTTAGACTTTTGAATCTGTTTTTCCTAAAATACTGGACGTTTTAAGAATGTTCTTGTATGTTGTTACCCAAAGTTTATTGAGCGCATACTTTGTGCTTGGCATCCTTTGGAGCTTGGGGAAAGTGGCCGAAAAAATGGAAATCTTTTCCATAATGGAAGCTATATTCTAGTGGAACTGAATAAAGATACACACATAGGACATTTGCTTTTGGATATTAAAGTTTAAAATTAAAGGCTCTGATTGTTCTTTTGGTGATTGTGCTCCTTGCTATTGCTGAACATTTAAGGAATGAAAATTTTTAAAGTATTTGTAGACTTTGAGGAAAGGCACCATCCCTAGCAGTATCTGAAATATAAATAAGATAGGTTGACCTCTTCATATTAGAAGAATTTTGTACAGAGGTAACAGAAACCAACTGTTGAGTCCTGTGGGCCTTGAGGTTGTTCTATTTTCCTTTTCTCTTGGAGTAGGTTCTCAGGCCTAAATCATTTATAATATAGATGTTAAAAGATCCTTCTCCATGGGTATTTTGCATTTCCGTGTCCCTTGCAAGCAGACACTCTGTATGCTCTTTGTTCTGGACTGTTTATTCAAGGGAGTTTATAATATGCAGATAACTTTGGAAGACAGAGAATGTAACCCTTTAGAGCAGGAGTGGGAAACATCTGGACTGTCATTTCGTCCACCCAGGCCAAGTCTTCCCCAAAGAAGCAAGTTTCAGCCATCACATTAGGGATGGTAAATTCAGTATTTCTATAAACATGGAAAGCTTTTTTTGATACAGGGTCTCGCTCTGTAACCCAGGCTGGTCCTGAACTCACAGTGGAGTCCAGGCTGGCCTTAGATTCATGGCAGTCCTCCTGTCTCAGCCTCCTGAGTGCTGGGATTATAGGTGTATGCCATCATACCGAGCTAAAAAGCTAACTTTTATGTTGGTATTTTTCTATGGCTCATGAATGATCATAATCATTACCCAGTCCAACTCTAGAGCAAAGTACACTTTTTCTTATAGCTTTGGAAGATAGAGATGATGTCTTCTTCTATCTTCTAGAACAGTGGTCTTCAACCTTTTTTTCGCATCGGAGACTACTTTAGCTGAAGACTATTGTGGTTTGGCTTTGGGGTGTCCCCCAAAAGTCTCATGTATTTTAATGTTGTGGATTATCTATGAAACCATGTGCTGTTGGTGGATTGGGGTCTAGTCTGGAAGGGTGGATTACAGTTAAGTTAGGATAAAAGGCGTGAAAGTTAGGATTAAAGGAGTGTAAGTTAGGATTAATGGTGTGTAGTGGCCACACCTTCCACACCTGGATGCAGGAAGGGCTGATCACTGGGCAGAGACCTGGAAGGACATATAAGCTGCTTTCTGCCTTCCTTGAGGACAAGGACTGGGACTTGGACTGGTCTCAACTAGTCTCACCTTGCCTTCCTGTTTGTGATGTCCTGAGTAACTGCCTCTACCTCTGTCTGCCATGTACTGCCATTACTGCCTGCCACCCCTGAATGGACTATGGCCATCTAAAACTGTGAGCTAAAATAAACCTTTCCTCCCCAAATTTGTGGGTGTCAGGTATTGAGTCGCAGCAATGAAAAAGTAACTAAGACAAAGATCATTCTACCAAGGAACATGGTGGGAGAGGGTGGTGCAGGGGTGCGGGGTGGTGTACTCGGAAGCAGTAAGTTTTTAGAGGATAGCTTTGAAGTGGTGAGCAGCAGCAGGAGGGGGAACTGGGAACAAAGCTTTGCATTTTTCTGTGGCCTGGTAAGGCCACAGGCCAATACTGGTCCTTGGCCTGGGGGTTGGGTCCCCTGTTCTAGAGCAAAGGGAAGATGTGCATACTGGTGGTGCGAACAAGGCTCCTTACTGATCCCTGTAGAACCCTTGGTTCCTCCAAAATCAGGGATCCTCTCCCATCATGTATGAGTGAAGGTGTTATATGGCCTTTTTTGTGTCTCCCAGTGGAAATGGAAGTTTATGAAACTGGTGCAGAACATGCGGATGTTCTATTGCTACTGCTGTTTCTAAACGGGAATAAGCCACCCCTTTGCCTCTCCCTACAAGTGAATGGTTATCACACAGTAGGAAGGAGAGATGGGATGAGATTAAGAACTCTCGGCCCACAGCTCTCCCTAAAACTGAAGTAATTAGTAGTCCTCACCTGATAAGCATGGTTGCGTGGAAGTGCATAGAGGCTGTAGAGGAAGAAGAAGGGGGCTTAAGTTGATAGGGGAAACAAGATTCCATGGGTCTTCAAAGTAGCTTACAGCCAGTCACATTTGTTAAAGTCATAAATTACAGTGTTGGCACCTACTACACTGAAGCTTATTAACTTTTTTTATGAGCTTTCTTACGAACAGACTACTTTGTGCCTTTATGTATTGTTTAGTTGCTCACATTGAATTCTGATGGCTGAATGTATGACTGCTTACCTTAGGAAAAGATGTGGTGACAATGTCGGATTTTTGTGAATTCTCCTTGCGTCTTCTCTCCTTTATTCCCATGAGCACCATCCCAATCTTTATGGTTTATTAAAATCTGTTCCTAATACCATTTAGGCAACTCTAATCTGAACTCTAGACCTCTGGAGTCTCAACTATCTCTGACTTTCTCAGAGATTTTTCTTTAATGAGTGTACTATAGATCTATTAACATGTTAATTACTTAAATATTGGGAAATTTGTGCTTCTGTATATTACTTTTGATCACCTTTCCCGTTCTCACTCTCCGTGGCTCTTCCCTTTCCTCACAGTCCATCTACCCTCTTTCTGCCCTCTTACCTGTTAATATCTCTTATATATCTATTTGTAGCAATCTCATATGGAAGATGCCATGTAATATTTAATCTTTTTTGTCTAGTCCATTTCGCTGAGCATTACTGACTCAAGATGACCTTATTTTCTTGTAAATCCTTCATGTCTTTCTTTCTTTATGGATGCATAATATTTCATTGTTTTATATTCCATTATATTGGGCTGTCAGAAAAGGTAGGGTACATTTTTGTGCTAACACATTTTTGGAAGTACTAGAGTCTGCTGCTTTTATGTTACTGCTATGTTGTTTGACAGCTGACAGTTATAGAAAAAAAAAGAACTGAGCTATTTCGTTCAGTTATGGAAATTTTACAAGTTGAAGATGGAAGACCACAGTGTGCATTTTCTGCATATTTTACTTATGTGTTGGGAAGAATGTGCTTTAAGCTCGTGAAAAGTGACATATAGTTTGTAGTGATGATGCTCTACAAGAACGTCAGTGCCAACAATGGTTCGTGAAATTTTGTGTTGGTCATTTTGATCTCAGTGATGCTCCTTGTTCAGGGAAGACCACCAGATGACGACAGAATAAAGGTATTGATTGATTCAAACCCATGGTAAACAACGCAAGAAGTTGCAGACACATTGAGCATTTATCATTCAAGTGTTCATGACTATCTGGAGAAGCTGAGATATTTGAATAAGCTCAATATTTGGGTTGCTCACAAACTCCAAAGAAGTTCATATAATAGCATATATAAACATCTGCAGCGTACTCATTAAACATGAGAAAAACAATTCTTTTTTTGAAGTGAAGTTGTTAGAAACAGCTTGTAGGAGTTTACCTGTCCAAACAAAAGGATGGACATGAGAGGCACAGAGGATCCAGTGTGAAGCATTAATTATCTTTTTGCAAAAGGGTGACCTTCCCATGTGCAAGTGAAAAAGGATACACTGAAATCCATCAGCCAGAACTTTCCAGAGCTCATTCATTTGTGAGAAGTTGTGTTCCATCACAACAATGCGAGATCACACATAAGTTTGATCCCCTGTCAAAAATTATTGTACCTTGGATGGTATATTTTAGCACACCCAACATTAATTACCTGAGCCATCAGACTGCCACTTGTCATGCTGTCTTCAGAACCCCTTGAGAGGCAAAATGTTCAATTCAGATGAGGCTGTAAATCAGCACTTCATTCAGGTTTTTTTTGTTTGTTTGTTTTTGTTTTTGTTTTTTAGACATAGTCTTGCTCTATAGCTCAGGCTGGTCATTAACTCACTGGCGTAGCCCTGGCTGGCTTTGGACTCAAGTTGGACTCAGGGCAATCTGCCTGCCTCAGCCTCCCAAGTGCGGAGATTACAGGCATGCACCATCATGCCCCTCTTTTTATGTGGTGCTGGGGAATCAAACTTAGGGCCTTGCACTTGCAAGGCAAGCACTTTAACCTCTGTGCCATTCCTGTAGCCCGCTTTGTTCAGTTTTTCACCAGTAAAGGCAGGTCCTTCTGTAAACAAGAAGTTAACAAGCTCACTGAAAGATGGCAAAAAATTATGGGACAAAATGGGCAATAAGTCACTGATCTTTGTTCTTTATATAAATAAATGACCTTTGAAAAACACATCATTAACTTGGGTGGGCATCCCTGACTGAGAGTTGTCATTGAGATCGAAATTACCAGTGTGGAATTTTCTGAACCATCGTTGGCACTGACGTTCCTCCAAAGCATTGTTACTACAAAAACTCTGCAACTTTTCATAAGCTCTATGTATGTTCTTCCCTATACAAAATTAAAACAGTAAAATATGATCAAAATGCACCATGTGGTCTTCTATCATTAACTTGTAAAATCTCTAAAACTCAACTAAAATGCTCAATTTGTTTAGGATAAAGCCAGAACGGTCAGCTGTCCAGTGAAATAGCATTAACATAGATATCACTAACTTTAGTATTTTCAAACATGTATTAGTACCAGGTATTGGAAAAATGTGACATGACTTTCCAGACAAGCAGACAACCCAGTAGTTTCGTTGGGCCCCAGTTATTTCCCTACTTGGACTTGTGGCTGGGTTATCTGTGTGATCCCTGGGAAGGTCATAGCCACTGTTTTCAGTTTATGCAGCCACTGGGCTGTGGTCTGCAGCTTGAGGGGCAGCAGGAGGGTCCCCTCCCTCCAGAGTTTCAGTGTCTTAGTGCTGTCTTCCAGGACAAGCCCTTTGCTCACTGTCTTGTTGCAGGAAAGTAGTTCAGGGTTGTTACTGCAATGTTCTGATTGTGTTTTACTTCATGCCACAGGACCTTTTATTCAGCGTCATCGGATTCCTCTCCCACCTCCTGATGATGATAGGTTTTATACTGCATATCATTTCAATATCAACGTAGATATCACCTTCTATGTCTGGACATTCAAGATTTACGAATGTGATATGTTCACAAAAAACTTTTTGACGAAAATAGGAGTCAAAGTTAATCCTCCAGGAACGTGCCCAGAAGATCCTTATTTGAAGATGCGGGAGGTAAGAAATTGTTGCATCTAGCTGTTCTTGTCTTCACAACAAGAATCCCATAGAGCATCAGTAAAGGATGGTGATATTTGTGATGCACATGTGAAAGAGCTCTTGAAGCCATTGTTACTATAATTGGGCTATTCTGCTTTCAGCTGGAGGGAAGCCTGAGTGTTAGGCTCAGAACAGGATTGATACTTTCTCCAGAGTTCTTTCTGTAGAGTTTTCCCTCCAGTAGTAAGGGTATTCTTTAGCTACTTAGGTTGGGCAATTTCAAGGAACTTGTAATTGCTTTCAGGTGCTGGCAATGTATGAGTTGGGCCTGTACTTCCTTACCTTGTCTTTTTTAGTCTCAACTGTGTAACTTTAGCTGGGAAGAATCTTTGTTTCTGATGGAGTAGCCCTTTTTCTCTTCCTCTTCTGCAGTCCCAGCTCCTCTTAGGGTAGCATTGGATGTTGAGATACTCTGGAAGAGTGAAGGGGACCAGGATTATAATATTTCCCTGTTATGAAAGGATGCTTTTCCTTAAAGTCTGATTCTAATTAGTATAGGAATTAAAGGCTCATTATTACTGCTACCATCATCATCATCATCATCATCATCATCATTATAATTGTTTGCATCTTTTTCCCCTCTCTTTTATTGGGAATCAAGCCCAGAGGCTTCACACTGTGCTATATCCCCCAGCCCACGATTTTGGTTTTGATTTTTAGAGAGGATCTCACTGAATTGCCGAGACTGTGCTTGAAATTGTGATCCTCTTGTCTCAGCCTCCCAGAGTACTGAGATTCCAGGCCTGTGGTACCAGGCCTAACACTATACATTTTATAAATGACTTGTTGACCCAAATTCTTACCCCCCCATTTTATTAAATATATATATGATACATAATATTTACAATGAACTTGAGTGTTTTTCGCACATATGTATCTAGAAAAATTACAGTACCTTTCCTTCTCCTTTTTTGGATTCACCCACAATTTTATCCCCATCTATTTTGTTTGTTTGTTTTGAGACAAGGACAAGGTCTTGCTCTGTAGTACAGGCTGTTTTTTTTTTTTTTAAACATACCACCTTTCTTTCTCCTCCCCTCCCTCTCAATCCCACCCCACTTTTCTCTTTACTTCTCTAGAAAGACCATCTTCTTACTTTCTTCTGTGTCTCATACATTTATTATGGTTCGTTTTTCTCCTATTAGAGAAACCATATTATATTTAACTACCTGGATATAATTCATTTCACTGAGCATCATGGTCCCAAGGTACATACATTTTCCTAAAAATGACTCAAATGTATTAATATTAATGGCAGAGTACCACTCCGTTGTGTATATGTGTCATATCTTCTTTTACCAGTCATCCATACTTGGGCATATTGGCTTCTTCCAAAATTTGGCTAATACCTCTTGTGTTGGTATAAGAAAGACACTCAAGTTATCATTACATTAGTCAGTTTTCTTAGGCTAAACTTATATCAAAGACCAAATAAATAAATTGCTACATTAAATGAACTTAGGTCTATATCACAAAAGTCTACTACACATAAAGCAATAGATATAGTAACTTACTTAGTTACTAAGTTATTTCAGAATTTTTAAAGAGCTCTTACCCAAAGAGGAGCAGGAAGAAAAGAGTAAGATATTATTATAAATTTAGTTACAGAGAATGAAATTGAAATGTAAAATTTAAGAGTCACAAGTTGAATTAATAGCTGACTGAGTTCTTAGCCAATGGACTAAGGTTGTGTGATTTTTTTAATATTTACCACTCAATGAGAGCTTCAGGGAAAAGACCTCAATAAACACTTACTTACCAAATCTTACTGTTTTTAAAACTAAAAATATCCTTAATCCAAATTACTGCCTTCTACCATTCCACCCCCCAGCTAAATATCTATACATGTCATATACATAAAAAAAAATTTCAGGTTGACCTTATACCAATATCCCATGTTAAGTATAATTATTATGTTTTACAAAGTAATATACTAATAAAAACAAAAATTATGGGGTAAATTTCACAGATCTTATGAGAAAGCTGGTACTGTGTTAGTGGAATACTAATTAAATGATTGATGTCTATTTTTGGTTACTCTTTCCTCTTTAGATGTTTCCTTTCCTCCATGTTCTTTGGTGTTGCTTGTTTCTCTGTGTCAAATATTCCTTCAAGTTTTTCTGCAGTGCTGGGCTAGTGGTCACATATTTCTTTAGGGATTCTTGGTCATGAAAAAATTTTGCTTTCGCTTCAATTTTCAGGGATAATTTTGCTAGGTACAATGATCTGGATTCATACTTGCTGTCTTTTAGAGCTTGAAAGATTTTGTTCTAGGCTCTAGGCCTCTAAAGTGTGCATTGAGAAATCTGTGGTGATTCAAATGGGTTTGCCTTTGTAGAATAATGTCTGTTTTTCTGTTGCTGTCTCTCTTTGTGTTGTACTTCTGAGGTTTTGAATATGATGTGTTGTGCTGAGTCTCATTGCTGGTTGAGGTTATTTGGTGTTCTACAAGCTTCTTGTACCTGAAAATTAATTTCTTTTTCTAGATGCGGGAAATTTTCTTGCATGATTTCATTGAATGAATTCTTTATACATTTGGTGCTGTCTCCCTCTTTCTCCCACACCCATAATTCCAAGGTTGGTTCTCTTTGAATCATCCATCTGTTGTTGTATCAAGCTACTTTGCTCACTTCTGATTTTGGAGTCATGCCTAATTATAGCATTTCTTTCCTCAGCCTTGTCTCCAAGGTCTGAAATTCTGTCCTTAAAATGTTCAAGTCGACTTCCTCTACTTTCAAATATATTTTTTATATTCTGATTTTCGCTAGATTTCTTTTCAGAATCTTTTTCTATCAAAATGTTTCTTCATATCTTGCATTTTTAAATTTTCCTCGTCCAACTTTTTATTTGTGGCTTCTATATGCTCAGTGAGCTTTGTATCTATTTGTACCACTATTTGTTTAGTAAGTTGCTTTTTAAGCCCACTGATCGTTGCTTGCATTTCTTTGAGATGATCTTGTGTGAACTGACTGTAGAAACCAACTGGTCTATTTGTTGTTTGACTTCCTTCCATATGAGTTCCACTATATCAGGGCCCATGACTTCAGTTTCTGGGATCTCCAGAATTTCTGTGGTGCTCTGTTACCTTGTCTGTTTCCCATGTTTCTATTATTGAGGGACTTTACTTTAAAGGCCTAGCTGAGGGGTTTCTTTAAAAAGCTATGAGGGTGTGTGTATGGGTTGGGGGAGCCAAATTTCTTCTGAGTTTTGTGTTGTGAGTAGGCAGTGAGGGAGAACCTTAGAATTCAGTGGCCTCTGAGATGTCTTGTTCATCCCGCAACCTCCCTCAGCGAAGTTCTCCCACCTGTCCTGGTTTGCCTCCCTTGAAGGCAGGGCTCTCCACTTCCTGAGGTGCTCCTACTCCACCCTAGCTGTTCAGGAGATCAGTGGCCTTTCTCTCCTCTCCACAGCTGTTTCTTATGCCAGTTTCTTCCTGGGCACTGTTTAAGAGTGATCCAAATACCCTGATATGCTCTTCTGAGCTTTCTTTTATCAGTTCAATCTTGGACTCTAAGGGGCTCCTGCTTACTTCACTGTCTGTTATAGCTGCCAAGCATTGCTTCTGATTTAGGTTCTGGGAAGCTTTTTTCTAGGGGGAGCTTACATTGCATTTGTAGTATGTACTACACATAGGTTATTTTTTATTTTATTTTATTTTATTTTATTTTGGAGACTGGTGGTAGTAACTGCTGTAAGTTCCCACTTCTCCCAGATTCATGCTTTGCTCAGTCTGAGGTTGTGATCTCTGGGCTTTCCTTCATATATGGATGCCAGTGGCTGGGGCTGTTCTCAGTTGACCAGGGGCAGCTTCCTTGGCTGCTGTTTTCCTGTGCTTCCAGTGTATCCTCAGGATTTCTGTCCTTCCTGTGGCCTCCCTTCAGTTGTTGGGTTGCTCTTTCCACTCCCAGCTACATTGAACAGGCAGTTTTTGCCTATATTTTCAACTGTTTAAGTGAGTCCAGGGTTGCCATCTTGACTGGACATCCCAAGTTCTTAGTTTTTAAAGAAGAATCTGAATACTCAAAAAAGGTAAGTGTCATATAAAAGGTCATATACCTAATCAGTCTTGGTGGTACCGGAATACAAATCTCTCCACTCTTACCTTGATTTTTATTATTGTCATTTGTTTCTGTTTTGTATTGATACAGGGTAAAATATACAGTTAGTAAGAATATTGTTTGGATGAGTGTTAACAAATGCGTGTAACCATATAACCTACGCTCAAATGAAGTTGTTGAGCATTTCCATTCTCAGAAAGTTTTTTTTTTTTAATTTTTCTAATCAGTTCCTCTCCCCACCCAGGGATAACCATTGTTTTTATTCTATTCCCATATATTGGTTTTACTTGATTTTTATTGTTTTTAAAAATTATACTTTATTTCCTTGCAGAAAGGTAACAAAATCTAGAATAAAATTCTTTGATTTTATTTTGGTCTTTTCCCAAAGGCTGCCTGTGTTATTGTTTATCTATACCTGCCTTCAACCCCAAAATTATTCTTTCATGTCATAGACCTAGAATCTTCCTGAGAAAGATAAATAGACATTCATTCATTCATTCATTCATTCATCCATATATTTGATTCTGGAATATCTAGTGTGAAATACATTGTTGTACAAAGAGACTTCTTGGTTTCAGCTCATTTTTATCTTTTTCCCAAATGCCCTAGACATTAGATACAATGTCTTTAGAACCCAGAGATAAACTTAGGGATTAGGATCCGTGTGAGTTAGTACCCCTTGCATGTGAGTGCCCTCCTTACTAGTAGTTGGTCTTTTATGATAGTGACTACTGATTATGTCGTGAAATTGCATGGGAATACTGTGGGATTGCATAGGTTTATAAAGAGAAAGAAGTCTTATGCCAGGAATTGATGATAGTAAGTACAAAATACAGCCAAGAAATGTTTTAAGTAATTTCATTGCAGATTGGGAGAATGATTTTTAACATTTACTCCCTCACGGAGAGGATTCTTCAATAAATATAGAAGCCTTTGAAAAATAAGGAGATTAATAATAGTGATTTATATAGATTTGTATGCTTTTAGTTCTTCAGCATTTGTTACCTTGAAATGTAAAGTTAAAGTTAAATAATTTAACTTGAACTGAAAAAGATCCCAATGGTATATACTCAGCAATGCAGTTTTTGGAGATCTTGTAATGCTGAAGAGACATTTTTTAATTGGAAAAAGTAAATAGTCCCTAATTTTACTTCAATATCAAAGAAAAAGCTAAAGAGGCTTTGGAAAGTCACTGTGTCCCTTGTCTCAATTCCCCATATTGGGGTAAGACTGTACCTAGACTGCCCTGGACAGATACAAAATTTCAGGAGTTTGTAAAAATGATTGGGCCAAGACTTCCTTTGGCAGTGAGTCTTTCCTTACCTACTAGCTATATCAGGTAGAATGGATAGGGCTAAGGACATGTAGGGGCAGTGAAAGGCTGCACTAAGGCGACTCTCTGGAGTTAGCTGTTGTGGGCTGGAATGCACTGAGGTGGGCCTCCCTGGACCAGGGTTCTTTATTTGGCTTTTATGTTCATGGACTGGAAAACTGTTTGAGGAAAATAAACTATAAATATGGGGTTTTTTACCCACAAAAATGTGAGTGAGTAAAATGTATACATAGATAGGCATTTGCAGTAGAAAAAGACAATTTTTTTGAGCAGAGATACCCTTAACATAGAATCAAATGAATAATGCATGTAGGTCATTGAATATTGAAAATGTATGCAATTGAGTAACCACCCTGAGTATCAAGCTGTAGAATATTTTGGGCTGGGGATATATAGCTCACAGGCAGAACATGAGCGAGTCCCTAGGCTTGATCTCTAGCACACTTTCCTCCCCCAAAAAGGTTTTGAATGTTAACATCAACATAGAAACTTTCTTGGTCACTTTTCCAGTCAAATACCCTATACACAGGTTATTCCTGTTTTGATTTCTGTTAGTTAGTTTTTTCTATTCTTAAACAAGTGTTTGACCATAACAAAAAAGTAAAGGAGAGATGGAAGAAAAGAAGAAGATAGACTTTGTGGATCGGGAAAGGGACATGGCATGTGGCTGGCGGGATGGGACTGGGGGAAGGGATGGGATCTGTAAATACAAAAAAATCATTTTTATAAAAGGCCAAAAGTATATAAATAACTGTTTCAGAAGAATAAGTATTAAAATATTATAAACACGTTTTACTATATTAATATAATGCTTAATGAAAAACTTTCTGGTACTTGTCTGTACATTAAAGGTGAAATATGGTTGTAAATGCATATGCACAAAAATGTCACATCAGTTCAGTTCTTTAGAAATATCACAAAATGTTTATAGAAGATTTGTTTTTATGTCAGTGGATTGCAGCTCAGAAAAGAGTGTGCAAAACCTCCAGCTCTTTCTGACCTTTTTTTCATTTGCAGGAGTTTGAGACTGTGTATCCCCGCCGTCCTTATGAGTCCCTTGACACCGGGAAACAGTTTCTGGAATATAATGGGAAGGTTTTACGTTTTTTCGGAGAATGGGATGACTCAGCGTCATTCGGTGGAGAATGGAGAAAATGCGTCCTGCTTTACTTCTTAGCTGACGATACTATTGCAGTCAAAGAGAAGCTGCCCCAAAACTCAGGTCGGGATGAGTCACCATTTGTTCTCAAGAAGGGTAAGCTACCCAAGGTGAGTAGTGGACACAAAACTGCCTTCGGGAGTTTTCTTGTTGGCCAAGAGATCATGTCAATGTTGGAAATATTGTGTGTTAAGACTAAGTGGTGACTACTATGTATTAGTGCAAATATTTAGAAAACTTTCTCTTTTTGTCTCATATTACTATACGTCTATGAAAATAATCCAGAGGATCTGATAGATTTGAGTTGGTGTACTCTGGATTTAAAGCAAGTAAAGGGAAAAAGTCAAATGAAAGAGAAAATATTGAGAGTTGTCATTTAATTAATGTAAAGGAATCCCTAATAACAAAATTCCAGAAAAAGATGTTCTTGGTATTGTATGGGATACCCGTACATGGTTCCAGCAGCTCCTGGTGAGCCCATGGTGTTCTATAGAGTTGTGAATATACACATTCACACACACACACACACACACACACACACACACACACACACAGACGCACACCTATTCAAATGTATGTATGTGTACATACCAAATATGCATGATTTCTAAAACTTTTTATTTACATATCTCATCCCTTTCCCCTTTCTACTCTCTGCCCTCCCACACACATTTCCCCATTGCCTCTGCACTAAGACCATTTTCTTTCTTCCATATCTCTTATTTATAGTTTCAGTTTCTCATACTAGGGAAACAATATATTTAACTTTCTGGGTCTGATTGCTTTCATGCACATAATAGTCTCAAGTTGCATCCATTTTCCTGTAAGTGACTCAAATTTCTCATTTTTTATGGCAGAGAAGTATTCCATTTTGTATATATACCGTATCTTCTTTACCCAGTCCTCTGTACTAGGGCATATTGGCTTCTTCCAAGATTTGGCTGTTGTAAATTGTGCTGCTACAAGCAGGGGCATGCATGTATCACTATTGTGTGATGACTTAAACTCTTGGGAAGATCCCCAGAAGAGGTATGGCTGGGTCAAATGGGCTATCAATTTTCTTTCTTTTTTTTTTTTTTTTGCAGAATTTCCATACTGCTTTACATAGTGGTTGTAAGAGTTGACAGTCCCACGAGCAGTATAAAAGGGTTCCTTTTTCCCACAGCCTCCCCAGCATTTGTTGTTTTTTGAGTTCTTAATACCAACCATTTTTATTGGCATTGGATGGAATCTAAGTGTTTCAACATGCATTTCGTTGATGGCTAAAAATATTGAACATTTTTTGTGTATTTTTTGTCCATTTGGGCTAATTCTAAGAACTATTTATTCATTTCAGATTCCCATTTTTATGGTTGGGTTCTTTATTTTGGAAGGTATAATTTTTTTCAGTTCTTTGTATATTCTAGATAATAGTCCTCTGTCTGAGGAGTAACTGGTGAATATTTTTTCCCAGTCCGTGGGTGCTCTCTTCACTCAGTTGATTGTTTCCTTTGCCGTGCAGAAGCTTTTTAATTTCATATAATCCCATTTGTCAGTTCTTAGAGCTAGCTCTTTTGCTTGTGGTGTTTGATTGAGAAAGTCCTTGCCTGTGCCTATATTTTCAGAGATTTTGCCTACTTTTTCTTCCATCATGTTCAATGTTTCCAATTTAATGTCTGAGTCTTTGATCTATTTTGATTTGATTTTGGTGCACGGTGAAAGTTGTGGGTCTAGTTTCATTCTTTTCCATGTGTTTAGCCAGTTTGCCCATCATCATTTGTTAAAGAGGCTATCTGTATCCTGATGTATATTTTTGGCTTCTTTGTCAAACATCAGATGGCTGAAGCCACTCAGGGATGTTTGGGCATCCTTAATTCTATTCCCTTGATCCACCTGTTTGTTTTTGTGCTGATACCATGTTGTTCTTATCACTATTGCTGTGTAAAATAATTTGATATCTGGTATTGTAATGCCTTCTGCTTTTGTTTTGTTGTTTAGGATTGTTTTGGCTATTCTGAGCTGCTTCTGGCTCCGTATACATTTTTAGATCTTTCTTCTAGTTATGTAAAAAATGCTGTTGGTATCTTGATTAGGATTCCATTGAATCTGTGTTATCAGTTTAGGTTGTATGGCCATTTTGACGTTGTTGATTCTGTCTATCCAGGAACAGGGGTCATCTTTCCGTTTTCTAAAATTCTGTTCAATTTTTTTTCAGGGTATTATAGTTTTCAGTATTGAGTTCCTTCATTTGCTTCATTTGGTTGATTCCTAGGTATTTAATTTTCTTTAAGGTGACTGTGAATGGGATTTTTTTTTTTTTTTGGATATCTTTCTCTGGGTTTTCTTTGTTGCTGTAGAGGAGTGCTACTGATTTTTCTGTATTCTTTTTCTATCCTGCAACATGGCTGAATTTGTTTGTTAGGTCTAATTATCTTTTCATAAAGTTTTTGGGGTCCTCTATGTAAAAGATCATGCCATCTGCAAATAAAGGTAGTGTGGTTTCTTTCTTTCCTTTATTTCAATTTCTTGCCTGATTGCTCCAGCTAAGGTTTCAAGCACTATGTTAAATAGAAATGGTGAGAGTGGACACCCTTGTTCCTCATTTAGGGGAAACACTTTGAATTTTTCCCTATTTAGGGTGATGTTGGCTGGAGAATTATCATAAATTTTTCTAGGCTTGAGGTAGGGTCCTTGAATACCTATTTTCATGAGAGTTTTGATCAGGAAGGGGTGTTGTATCTTGTCAAAGGTTTTTTCTTTATGTGTTGCTGTGATCATCTGGTTTTTGTCCTTGCTTTTGTTGATGTGGTGTATTACGTTCATTGATTTATATATGTTGAACCAGCTTTGCATCTCTGGGATGAAGCTAAGTTGATTGACAAACACACATGATTATATGTTCAGCTGTGACTTCTCTGAGTATAGTGTCTGGTCGCCAACTAGCCACTGGCTGGTAGCAATGACAGCTGTGCCAATTCCAATTAAGTGGAGCTGTCAGACTGATTGGTACAAATACTTACGGTCAGATACTTAAGGGCTAATGTATCTTGGATGCAGGAGGAATAGTACAGAGACAAAGCCTGGGTTAGAATCGTGGATCTGCTACTTCTTTATATCTGTATGATCTTGGGCAAGTCACTTAGCCTTATTTCCCCATGCCTAAAATATGGTTCATGGTGCCTCTTCCCTGAGGCAATTTTAAGATTTGAGTGAAATAAGACAGTAAAAAACACTATCTATGGACCTGTTAATGCCAGTAAGAATACATCAAAAGTGTGTTTTTTATGGTACTGGGATTGAGCCAAAGGCCTTTGCATTGACTTACATTCCAAGATCTTTTTAATTTTTTGATGTTTGAGACGGGGTCTCACTAAGTTGCCAATTTACCTAGGCTGGGCTCAAACTTGCAATCCTTGTTTCTTAGCCTCCAAGAGTACTGGAATTATATGCCTATTTTACCAGGCCTAGTTTCATTTATTTCTGATTTGGATAAAGTATTTTTTTTAAATTTAGTACTTAATATTCTTGTGACAGTTATTTGTTATGCACAAAACTGCTGGCCATTGAGTCATCCCACGACGTTCTTCCATATTGTGAGTCTACTGCCACCTGTGCTGCTGTGTTGCTTGGAGACAGGATTGTCCCCAGGGGAGTTAAGGAGTTGCCTAACAGGAGGCCAGGAAGTGCTGGGAAGCCTGTTTTTAGAATGGCTTTGAAAAATAGGCTAAAGACAAAATAACAATGACATACCAGACATTTGCAGTGTGATTTGCCATCAATTACATAACTTTATTTGCTCATCTACCAAATATTTATTGAGTACCAACTGTGTGCTACATCTGGAGAAAAGGTGAGACAAAAATGAAAGAAGTAGGTGAAATCCTGCTTCACAGAGTTTAGGTTCTCATGGGAGAGAGGTGTGAAAGGAATAGATGTCTTCTTGACACCCGGGCATCCTTTGAGAAAGCAAGGAGTAAGACTCACGGCTGCAGTAATGGAGATGAAGACAGCATCCCTGGCCCTGGGTACTTTAACTAGTAAATGCTGAAGAGAGTGTGTGTCTAAGTGTGTGCTCTGTGCCATGTGGTCTCCTTGTGTTATGTACATCATAAATTTCGCACATGTGGACTTCTGCTTTATGTCACACATACCAGGAAATTCATGTCTGTCATCTATTTGTGATACTTTGGTCATTATCAGTTTTTTGTCAGTTGATTAAGGTTTCCTGTAGTTCCCCACCACTGTTTGGAACCCTCTTAACTGTATGCAGGACTGAGCAGGCCCTGACTGCCTTACTGTAGGCTGACCCTAGTCTGTTTCTCTTTCTTCCTCACGCCGCTGCTTCATTTGGCCACTAACCCTCTCATCACTGAGCTCAGTCACAGGCATGGAGCTAAGTGGAGGAAAGAAAAGAAGACAAAGATGCATGTTTTCTTCCTTGGTAGTTCAGCAAAAAGTAGATTGCTGTGAAATGCATCGATGAACTACAGAAAGTGGGTGGTGCTTGTGAGGTAGACTTGAGTGTGTCTGGTGGCTAAGTGGAAAACTGAGGGATTGGCTACTGTGGGAGAAGGATGTATGGAGGGTGGGCCTGCCCAGGGGAGTGTGGCAGTGTAGGGAAAAGCGAATTTTGACTGTGTTTTCCTCTGGAAAAAAAAATCATACACCACAAATTTTCTACATGTTCTTTGACCACACTGTCTCTGTTGAGAAGCCATTTATCCCACCTTGTTTTTATTTTGTCTTCTAGGATGGGCCATCTAGAGTCTATCAACCAGGCCAGATAACGAATCATGGAGTTCTCAATTTGTATGGTGGCTATTCCGTGTTACGAAAGTATGACTTCTTGTTGGATAGGCACAAGGTGAGGACTCTCACATTTTGTTAATGTTTTCATTGTGACTTCCCTGGACCTAGAATAGTGTGGTGAGACTGTGAATGCAATCAATGAAATTATAAATATGTGCCTTGTACTGTCCTTTGCCAATAATAGGCATACTTATGGCCATAGAATATATACATTCTATATACATATTATATATATATATATATTCTCCTCTCTCTCTCTACGTATATATATATAATATTGCTGTTTGTGAACACTCTTGCCACTATATTAATGCTTAGAATATTAACTGACTGGTTGCTTTTTGAGATTTAATTATAAATAATATAACTGAAGTGGTATAATTTTTTTTAAAATTTCTCTTTGGTAAGAGGTACTTAGTTCTTTGGAAGGTCCACGATGCCAACACGGTGTTTCTCTTTTTTATTAGCTCGGAGAAGTAAAACAATCCTTTTACAAAGATAGTGACCTGTCTGTAGGAACCACGGTCAATGTGTGGGGGAGGAAAATGCGCCTTTATGACTGTGATGAATTCACAAGGACTTACTATAAGGCTAAATATGGAATCGGTAAGTAATATGTAAGCCAAGTAGACTTTGATCCTTCTCTCCATTTAAAATACTGTATTCTGGAATTTCGTATGTTAAGCACATAATTGGTTCTGTTTATTTTACACTTGCTATCTGTGACTCATTTGTTGTTTTCTTTATCCCTAGCAGCCATCCTTTATGGGTAAGCTCATATTCTCATTGTAGACGTGTAGAAATGAAGGCTTACAGGCCCTTTCTAAGGTCTGCAGTGAGCCAAGAGGAAGCCAAGATTTGAACTTGTCTGCCTGAGCGCAGGGTTTGTTTGTTTATTTGTTTCTTTCTTTTTTGTTATTTACCCTTATGGAATCTATGTAGGATAATCATTTTTGTTGGGAAATTGAAATCTACATACCTTTTCTCCTCTCATTTTCCACAATAGGTATACTGTACTTCTCTAGGGAATTCTTTCTGTGCCAGTTTGATCTACCCTTCCTGATGAGGCACAGTCAGATGTCCAACACTCTTATCCGGTTAGTCCATTTCAGAATGAAAGTTAGTGAGTTTCCCTGAAAGGGGTGAGGTGGAGGCCAGAAGCACCCACTGCTTCTTAAAAGGCCGGATGCTTTGTGTCAGCAGTGAGACAGGCCCACCTTGCCGGTCTCAGTATAGAGTCCTTAGCATCCTGGGAATCTCCATGTATTGTCAAAGAAAGTACACGCCGCAGCACACAAAGGGCTTAAAATGACTGTCAGTTTCACTTATAGATTCGTTAAGGGAATTTGTTCCACTTGTCTACATGCCAGATTCGTCAAAATGTGTGGGCCTCACAGAGCTACATTAGTGTCTTCCTCTTAACGTTGTTTTCTAAAATTGGTCCTCTCTAGTGGGCACAATTGAACATGTTTGCCGGGAATGTACAGGTGGTGCGTGCTATGCAGAAGCTGCTCCTCGCCCTTATATTATTTGGGAGAAGAATTTGGCCTTTATTAAAGTAGCTGTCTGTATAAAACTGATGCATCTTCAATGCAGATTGAAAATTTGCTGATGGGTCACTGAAAGCCATTAATGTGCATCTGGAAGATTACCTTCATAGAGGACGTGGTAAACAAAAGACTGAAAGATTACTTTATATGAAAGATCTGGTAAAAATTCTCAGGCACCTCAAATTCTTAAAAGTGGAGTCTTAACATTTAATTAAAGCTTGTCCATTTGATTTTGACAACATAAAATTTGCATTTGGGAAGATGAATGTTATACCAGAGAGAGTTGGTATATGATTCCTGATTTAGTAAATTCTATGGTGTGCTGCAGATTGCACTGTCCTGGGTAACGGTGTCCCAACTCGAAATGCCCTGTGGTCCATTCTAGTTGCGTTCTAGTGCTTAAATTTCTGCCTACTTCTTTTATTCGTCTTATATAGACTCACTATATTATATTGAAAGAAAGTAGTTAGTGCCTTTGAAGTTAGTGTGAGCTTTATCCCTCACGCTGACGTTTTGTATATTTTTTTAATGTGTTGAAATACCTTGTTTAACAAGAACTGTTACTATGCAATTTATCTTGAGTTATAGCATTGTATTTAATGTAAGTAAGTAATGACTTAGAAATTATATTGGTGATGATGCGGGGGAAAATAGGCCAGTATTCTCTGATAATGTTTACATTTGCTTTTCCTGATTTTTTTTTTTTTTTTTTTTTTTGAGACCAAGTCTCACTCTGTAGTCCAGGCTGATCTGGAACTCACTGTGGAGCCAAGGCTGGCCTTGAATTCAAGGTCCTGATTTCTTTGAAAAATTTCTTTGATTAAAATAGTGTACTTAATGTTATTCAGATACAATTTTTTTCCAGCATTTAAAATTTTTAAACCAAGAGTCTTTGGCTGTGACATGTTGGTAAAACCTATTAACATGCCATACCAATTGGCATAATCATTAAAATCAACAGGAATGACTTGACTGAGTATTACTGTGGTGTCCATAGAGACATGTGTCTGTTTATAATTCATCTGATCCTAAAATCTTGTAAGACCATGTTTTGTGTCCTATATATTGGTATCCCTGAAGACAAAACCAGCTCAGTGCCATCAATAATTGTGGTAATTGTGGTTCTGTCAGCAGTTATGGTTAGATTTTCTTCCTTGTCAGTTATTGTGGTCGGTACAGTACTTACGTATTGTTATTTCATGTCTTCACTGCGCAGCAGACAGGAAAGATCTGACAGATGCCAACAACACAATCAGTGACCTCTTACTTCAAAGTCAGGGGCAGATGTGTCTAATGCATTATTCATTCTCGATAATCTAGAACCTAATGACACCCCACCCTGGGGGGAGAAAAAATGGTAGACAAGCAGAAGTTGGCTGTAGCTCCAAGAACGGTGCATGGGTAACCTTTCTGTTTGCATAGAAACAGAAAGCTTACTAGAATTACATTTGAGCATCTGTGTGAAAACTAACCTGACTCTGAAGAGATGAGAAGCTTTCAGTCTAGCATTGGGTACATGCCTGTAGTTTTAACACTCAAGGGATCAGGAATTTTAGGCTATCCTGGACTGTTTGGCCAGTTCAAGGCTACTCTGGTCACATACCTTGTCTCAAAAAAAGGCAAAATCAAAAAACAAACAGGCAAAAACCCCCAAGATTCTTTCTTGTATTTAGCATCTCTAAGGATTATGTGATCCAAAGATGGCTTGCACATCACAGCTCAGAGTAACTGTGCCTTGAGGCGATGGGCTGTCATGTTGCCTGTGGTTTGCCTTTGATACTATAGCAGTTCAGTCCTCTGTCCTTTGAGGTGGAACATGAACTGGCCGGTGGAGCTCTGATTTGAATATAAATTCTATGTGTGGGTGTGTGTGAGTATGGGTGTGGGTGGTACTGTTGGGCAAGCCTACTGCTATTAAACTAACCCCAGTCCCTTTTATTTTTTTTCAAGACAGGATTTTATTAAGTTACCCAGGCTAGGCTCAAAATTGCCATCCTCCTGTCTTAGCCCACTGAGTAGCTGGGATTAGATGCATGCACCATTGTGTTATTATTTCTTTTTCTATAAGAGAATTCACTTATTGATTCTTAGTGATTGGTATAACCAAACTGGTAACAAAATAATTCCTTCTTAATGCCTTTCAACACTACTAGGATTAACCGAGATGAAGGCTGAACAGAAGTATTAAAGTACCTTTAGTTCCATGCAGTCATTTCAAAAAATCCAAGGATGAGAGTCTAACAATCACTTGGCCACGGATTATAAAAACAGTGTGGTGGTTTTGATCTGGAGTGTCCCCCAAAAGCCTCAGGCTCCTATGGATACCGTGTAGGGTTGAAAGGTGGGGCCTGGCTGGAAGGGGCAGAGGCATGGGCTTGACCTGGAGGGGTGTGTGCTGGTTCCACCCTTCCTCCCAGTGTCTCTCTGTACCACCATGTTGTGAGGATCTCTGCCACTGGCGCTCAGGCTCTGGCCCTGCTCCTGCTCCAGTCCTGCCATGGGCTTCCATCATTTTCCAGATGCCCACCTGTGAATGGACTAAGACCTTCTGAAACTGTACGTCTTTCCTCCCTAAGTTGTGGATGTCAGGTATTGGGTCACAGAAAGAAAAAGTAACTAAGACAAAGAGGAATAAAATTGTCATGTAGTCTCAACTCGTGGCTTGAAGGACCTAACAATTTTGCTTCTCTCACCTCCCTATGGAGTGATGGTAGTTGAGGATTCGATGTTTCCACGGACTTTATAGCTCTGTTATTGTGTGAATCACTAATTATTTTATCCCCAATTAAATATTTCATTGAAATTATTTAACTTGGGTATTGTACATAAGCAGAGGTGAATGTATCTGAAACACTGCATTTTCATCTTTAGAATTCTGTCTTTGCAGAGGCCCTCGCCAAAGCCCTGGCTCAGTTTTGTGTTAATAATTTGGCATTTTTTGTCTTGAAACACTTATTCTAATTTATATAAGCTTCATGTTTCCCAAGCCTTGCATCTTCTCTCATACTAAAGCATAAGAGAGGAACTTAGAAATAATTGAATGATTCTCCCATTAACTGAGATGATAAATAGAAAATTCTCCTGAAGGAACATTAAGACTACTTTTTATATGTCATCTGCAATTTGTTGGAATCTAGTTAATCATGGATAGTGTTCAACCTGTGTATATTTACAAGTCTTTTGGGATTAGAGAAAACACCTTTGATGGACAGGTGTATCTCAGGAGCTGGCAGAGCACCAGTTGTAGAAGGCATTTGGGGAGATGCTGTCTACAAAAACATATACTTTTTCATTTATTTTTCATTCATTCAACAGATACTTGCGAACACAAGGAAAATGCAGGATGCCGAAATGATGAAAAACCAAATACAACAAACTTATTATTTAGATATTAGTCCACAGTTTTGTGAAAGTATGTGAATTACCCAGAGCAAAGTGTTAAAGTTAGATCTTGAGCCAGGTTTCCAAAAAGATGTATATGCTGTTAGGAAAGTCAGAAGTGACAAAGTGGAACAGTTCTCAGATTTTATACACTAGATGGCACTGTGGGTGCAGAGGAAATCTCTAAATTAGTTCTTTTGTTACTTAAATCTATTGCAAACATTATGTAGTTGAGAAAACAACAGTGTGTTATAAAACCTGTAATGCAGGGTAAAAGCGGTGTGGAATACATTCTTAATTAAATCATGATTTAGCATATATATCCTCTTTTGGTTAGACCGGTGAAATTAGTATTTGAAGTTGTACCTGTATGTCTCCTGTTGTAGGAAACTGGTCATGCCTCAATTTTCTAATAATCATATAGAGTCCCCTTGCCATCTCTGTGGTGCTTACCCTGAAATAAAGGTACCAGACAGTAGTGTAGTCTGCTAAAGTTTGAGCTGTTTATTAAGCAGACTTCATTTTAATCACTACTAAAATAGGAACAGGAAAGGCTCACAAGTGTCTTCTGTATGGGCAGACTTGCTGCCCCTTCTTACTGGGCCAATGCAAAATATTCAATGGTGTTCTCTTTGTCAACATGTCTACTGTGAGACGTTTCTATTAAGATGGAATTAGTGCTCTTGGGGAAGTTTTGCACAAAGGCTGCTAAGAAGTTTGAGGAAAGGTATATGCTGAAAATGTTCTCAAATCAGAGCAATAGCTTCAAACCCTTAGCCTTCTGAGAAACCATTTTTGTAAATCCACCTCTATTTTTAGGGTTAGATTATCTTGAATTATAAATTGACATACATTTTCTCTTATGGTAGCACATGCCAAAATTTGTACTCTTCTGTTAGAACTTTGATAATGAAAAAGCAAATCTGCCTCTTCAGAACTCCTTTTGTTCCCAACTGAAACATGTCTGGAATACTGAAGCTTGGGGAAGACCGGGAAAGTGGATTGCATTGTTTTCCTTTGTTTTGGGAAAGAGTCTGGCATTTTCTTTGCCATTTGTGGTGGGGCAAGCACAAGGACTTGGATAGGCCAGGCGACTGTGTTACTACTGAAGCAAAGGTCCTCAGAGGTTGCACAGCCTTGCAAATGTGTAGGGAAGAGCTTCTAGTTGGTTTCAACTAGGTCCCTCGGTCCCCAGGTCCCTGGCCGCCTCTTTCTCCTCACAGATGGGTAAGTAAATAAAATCCACAGTATCTGTCACCTAGCATTCCCCTCGAGAGAGAAGGCACTTGGGTATTTTACACTTTCTTGTTGTTTTGTTTTGTTTTTGCTTCATTACATTTGAATGCAGTTAGAGTCTTGTTGGGTTATAAGAATGACCTTGAACAGTGCCTGTGGAGAAGAAAAAACGTTTATTTTTTTGTTTGTTTTTGAGCTAGATAGTGAGTTATCCTGTGTATGAGTTGCCTTGGAAGGAAGGGAGGGAGCTGAAAAAGTGAGTTCAGGATGATGAGCTGGCAGATCAGGAAGGGGAAGGGTGAAATAGTCAGGAATTGTCCTATTCGGAAAAGATTTTTATTAGTGAGTGCTGGCTGGAGATAGGAGAGGGCTAAATTACAAGTTAAAATATGGACTGGGTGGTATCAAGTTTCAAGTTTGAATTTTCATATCACTGGAAAAATCGGGAGGAGAACACAAATATTCAGAAATGGGGATGTGATAACAAAAGATACGTTTGCTTATTTGACAGGTTTTTTTTTTTAAACCAATGTTGGTTATTCAGTGAATTCTGTGGTTTTTGTAAATATGATTGAAACCTGCTCCCAGAATCATAGGATTCTGCTGTGTTTGTTTGAAAGGATTTAAAATAGTCTGCAAAGGTCTCCATGTTCATCTTGAAATCATAATAAACCTTTCAGAGCAGCCATAATAAGGGCAAAAAAATATTGATGTTTTGTTTATCTTTGTTTTGTTATAGAGAACATTGCCCTTGCTGAATACAAGCCACCTCCTCCTACAAAAATAGAAAGGAAATTTCCACCTTACACGGGTTTTGGGTCTGAAGAGGATTCTCTCCGTTCCTGCTTATCCCTCTGGCCCACACCTCCCCCGACGAATTTCAAGAACGTTTTGAACGAAATCAGGTGCTTAAGGGAACCATGATTTTAATTCTATCTTTGCCATATGCGTTTGGAATTTATGACATAGATACCATGATGAAATTGGTATCACACAGCTCATCTAATTTCAAGTCCAAGAACTTGTTACGACTTTTTCATGAAGTTGATTAACATGCAAGTGTTACCATATTTTTACTGAAGTGCTTATTGTAATGTGTCATTTGGAGGACCCAGAAGTCACATTATCCCCATTCTGTGTTATCTTTCCATATCTATTCATCTGCCTGTCATCTGTTTCCTGCAGATAGTCCCTAGAATATGATGTGGGCGAGCAGTCAGCAAACTTAAAGGGTTCAAGAGTAGATGCTTTTGGCCTTGTAGGCCATGCCATCCCTGTTACAGCTACTATGACTTGCTGTTGTTGTGTGAAAGCAGTCACAGACAGAATGTCAACATGTGACTGTGTTCCAGTAAAGTTGTTTTTATGGACACTGACATTTGAATTTCATAGAATTTTTACATATCAGAAAATACTATTTTGATTTTTTTTCAACCATTTAAATATGTGAAACTAGTCTTAGTCCAGAGGCGTTATAATCACAGGTGGGCAGCTGATTGTGGCCCATGGACTGGAGTTTGCCAGACCACTGCTATTATAAATACTGTGATTTATGTTTTTCAAAATGTGATTTTGGCAATTAATGGTATTTTCATTTGAGAAGTTTCATTAAGTTCGGTAATAACAGATTGCTTTTATGGCTGAATATAAGCCATTAATATAAGCGATGTAAGCATTAGTTTCAAAAAATGGTTTTCAAAAGTGTCCCTCTATACACAAGGCCTCATCTGCTCCTGAGTCATGCCCTTGGAGCGCAGCCACTTTGCATTGCTGTTTTTCTTTTCTTTAGGCCTTGGAGAAAGGAGTCAGTGAAAAAGTGATTGGAGACTGTTGCGTATGATTGAATAGGATTCAGGCTAAAAATTATGGTCCTGCATAAGGGAAATAATGGATAAGTAGATCCTGTGAAAATAACGATAAAGGGAAAGTATATTAAGACTTGGAGAAGAAGAAAAGGACAACATCTTGAGCTCAGTTAAATCGAATTGGAGGTCACTTGGTATTGTCAAACCTTCGGAGGAGAAAAAACAATATTGTGTTGTATCTAAAGATGGAATCTCTTATTGGGAATTGTATAGAATGTTGGAAGGACTGCCTTTGTTGTGAAGTGATGTTCTTTGTTGTTAAAAAATCTTTTATTTTTAAGGACCTTTGAGTTGTTTTTGTAAGCATTAAAATCAGTCCTACTGAAAATATGGTCCCCATATTTATTAGAAATGCTAATTATTGTGTCTCCCTCCAAACCAGCAGGGACAGAAACTTGGGAGTGGGGCCCAGCACTATTTTTCTCAGGCCTTCTAGGGGGTTCTGAGGCGTATTAGTGTTTGGAAATCACTGATTTTCATCAGCATTTGTGAATGTCTGATTTTTTCATCACGTGAGAGGGACAAGTTGTTCTTCATACCTCTTGGTTGATAATTTTGAGGAGGTTCCAGGGTAGAATTTTTGAGGGGTATTTTTCTCTAATTGCTATTTTTAAGACCAGATATCTGAAGGAGATGGGCAGGAAGAATAAAATGAGAGGGAAATATTCTTTTATCGAAACAGGATGAAATGTTATCCAGGGTGTTGCTTCTGGAACCCAGGAGGAAGCAGGTCTTTGTCAATTGTTGACTTGTCTCTCTTTGTGTCCGTACTGTATTAACTTGCCCAGGGAACCCTTGCCACAGATAGTATTTTACACATCGTGCTGCTGTGACTGAAGGATGTCTCTAAATTCATTTCTTTCTGTCCACTGCTTGATCTGTGCCAGGAATACACTTCTGTCAAGCTCTACCAACCCAGTGGACTCGTTTCCTTAGTTATTGGCACATTGACTAAAGACTCACACATCAGTTTCAATGACCCAAGGTTTCAAAACTATGAGAACCTAAGGAAGATGACCTCACAAAGTATAAAAAAGGATAGTTTCTTAACACAAATAAACTGAATTGTCACATGTAATTGTATATGACATATATTGAGTTTATGTATTTTTCTATTAAAACAAAGTTACTGTCCATTTTTAGGAGGTTGATGATGAGTCATTGGAGGAAATTGTTTCTAATTAAACCATATGAGATTATTGATTAACACGAATATCTTCATTGTCTGGGTAGACATCACTGTGGTGGTCTGCTGGGCAGATTGTCTAATCTTACTTGAGAGAACCAAAATAATACCTTTCCCACTGCAGTGGGCTGAGTTACTTTGTTCTCTGTCCACTGTACTCAGCTGATTATACCTTTGTTCATAATGCTACCACTAATAGAGGTTACTGTGTATTAACTACGTTATAATGCTTCATCTCATTTAATCCTCAAAACACATTGGAAAGTTGGTAAAATTATTTGCCCCTGTTCTTTACATGAGGAAACTGAGGTTTGTAGAGGTTTTCTAACTTCCCTAATTTCAGGCAGCTAACTTTTAGTTGAACTAGTGTTTGAATCCAGGGAAATGTGACTTCTGGAGTTTACCTGTCTTGCCCCAGAACCTGTACTCATCCCCAGGCATGGGGATTGATAATTTATGGGTTCTGCCAGATCCAGAGTTCCTTGATGGCAGAGCTGTATTGTTTTCCTTAGAGTTAGAATAATGCCAGCTCTGTAGTTGGGAGGCGATGCGTATTTTATCCAATATGAAAACAAGTGGATGAATAAGTGAGTACTGTAAGTAGAATGAGTATTTGCTGGCTCAGTTCTTAATGATGGGTAGAAGGCACAGGTAACTTTCCTCTAGGAAGGTTATTGTCTCATGCTTGACCTGTTCATGACTACGGACTGTCACGGTTTCATCTTAGTCTCTCACTTGTTGCAGATACTGTCCATCTCTGTCTGATGCCCACAGTAGCCATTCCCCATGCATTCCCTTAAAATTATTTTCCTCATTAGTACAATAAGCTTTCATACGTCTTCCGACCACAAGACTATAGCTATGGGTACTTTTGAGGTTTTTAGTAAAAGGTAGCTCTGAATAAGCCATTCTTTTAGTTGGTAAATATTTCTTGAGCACTGACTGAGGTGCTTGTGATATACCAGTGACAAATGGAGACACAAAGCCCTGCCTTCACAGAACTTCTGTTCTGGCTGTGGGGATATGCAGTAAGATAAAGAAATATTAGGTAGTGTTTACAGACTGTAAATTTCCATGGAAAACATATGAAGCTATTAAATTACTATGAAAATAAGGAGAGCTAGGAGTATAAGATTGATGAACACCTCCAGTTGAAATTTCATTCATATATATATATATATATATATATATATATATATCCATATACATGTATATATGTTATACATATATGTATATGTATCTGTATTCGGCCGTGCTAGGGGTTGAACCTAGGGTTTTCACACTGAGCTACCATTCTGGCCCTTTATTTTTTTATTTTTAATTTGGAGGTAGGGCTGAAACTCATAGTTCTTCTGTCTCAGCCTTCCAGAGTGCTGAGATGGGAGGTGTGTGCTGTCACTCCCGACTTCCTTGCAGTTTATATATTATGTTCTGTGGACCTTACTGAGGAGAAGAAACATTTTCCAGGCAGTAGGAATAGTTAGTTTAAAGGCGCTGAGGAAGAAGCATGCTTGGGGTTTGCAATTGCCATTCAGGACGCCGGTGTGGATAAAGTAGATCAGTAAAGGACTGAGTACACAGAAATGAAGTCAGGTATAAGATCACAGAGTGCTTGTAGACCATGATAACGACTCTGACTTTTTGTGATAAGGGGTAACTACTGGCAGACTTGAGTTGAGAAGTGGTTTGATCTGGTTTGTGTACTAAAAGAGACACTGCAGTGCAGTGTTGGGGAGATCACAGAGGGTTTTTGGCAGAATTCCGATGTTATGGGGCTCTTGCAGTAGTCTAAGAATCAGGAAGAGTTCGGTGGAAGTGATTATATTAAAGTGTAGATAATGGAAATATTTTGAGAGTAGAGCCAACTAGGATTTCCTAACTGGAATCTGAAGGGAGACAGAAGTGAGGAGCTAAGGCCGTCTGAGGGTCTGGGTCTGAGCATCTAGATGTGGGGATTTGCCAGCCACGGATGTAGGAGACTGCATCTAGAGGAGAGTTAGGGACAAGAAAAATGGTTCAGTTTTAGCACAGGTAAAGTTTGAGATGTCTGTTACATATCAAGATACCGAGTAAGCGCTTGAATGTGTATGTAAAGGTAGGGATCACGAGAGAAGTCTGAGCTAGAGATACACGTTTGGAATTCATCCACGTGGAGATGTGTTTTCAAGTCACGATGCCAGATTTTACGTAAAGCCTTGAGAATGGATGAGATCCCCAAAGGACTGACTAGTAGAGGAAAGGGCATGACTTAGCCTTAAGACATTCTGAATTAAGAAATTGAGGCAAAGAGAAAGAATCAGCAAAGGAGATTAAAAAGGAGCAGACTGGAAGGTAAAGTGGTCTGGAGCAAACCCAAGAAGATACACAAGCCTGAAAGCCTAGTGATGCAGGAGTATCACAGAGAAAAGAGCAGTCATTTGTGCCAGTTTCTGCTGATTGAACAAGTTAGAGACGTACAGGAAATTAAACATTGAAAGTGGCATTACAGCGATTGTTATTAACATGTATAAGAGTAGTTTAGGTTAAAGCAACTCTAATAGAAGCAGATTTAAGAGAAAATTGGAGAGGAATTTGAGGTAGTGATTACAGCTAACTCTGGGGTCTGCATAGAAGAAGTTAGACACAGTTTCTACATTTTTAAAGAAACCAAGAGTGCACATGCTACATTGGCTGTAACCTTATGGCTGGCACAGGTGGTGTGAGTAGATGATCAGCTAGAGGGTGGAATATTGTCATAAAAAGCTTTCAGCGAAGTTTGGCAATTAGCTTATATAGTTAAGCAGGTATCTGAAGACACTTGTGTTTGTTTGCAGTGTACTCTGGGGATCACTTCATCGGATTGTCCTCGGGTGCTTATTAATAATTCAGGTTTCTGGAGATGCAAGCTAACTACCAAGTTCATGTCTTTCAGGGTAGAACCCTGGATTCTGCATATTTAACAGGCTCCCCAGCTGACTTTCATACACAGGCACTGTTGGGAGTTGCTAGTATAAAGATTGTATTGAGTAGATTTCCAATTGATGAGATCTCCATAACACTAAAATTATGTGGAATAAATGATATGTTGAGAAGTTCACACTTCACTTAGAGGGTTTTTCAAGTTTTAAAAAGGTAAATTTTCAGTGATGCTCATTCGCAGTGCTTTTAGGCATCGGAAAAGCTAAAGGTTTTTAATGAGAGGAGGCTGCCAAATCTGTTAGTTACAGGTCCAGTTATGTACCAGCGGAGAAGGTTGACAAAGTGTAGCGGGCCTAGATCCTGGGAAGTAGGCACTAACTAAACAGAGCTCTGGTGCTCTGGCTGATTTGCCCGGAAGCCGTAAGACCAGCCTTACAAACTGTTCAGCCCTGATTCATATGAGGCCTCAAGCTGGGAATTTTGGCTCCATGCTTCACTCCCCGCCACACCTCAGCTTCTCCAACAATCCAAGTGAGGGGTAGGGAAAAGCAGTTTCTGCCCCTGAAGATCAAAAATCCTGTGTGTTGGGGAGTAGGTTGTCTCCCGTGTGTACTGTGTGGATCACTGTGAGTGCAAAGGATGAGCATCCGCCCAGGAGTATCCCCAAGGGAGGACCGCTCCTTAGCGTCGTGATCGGAAGTGATAAAGGACATGCTTGATTTTATTGTGCTTACTTTGGGTAATGGCTTCAATTATCAAAGACCTCCTCATGGGCTTACTGTGAGTTATGAAGTTCGTCTTTCACTAGCTGATATCTGAAGATAGGGGTTCTGCATGGACACCATAAATCAATTTCTGCAGTGATCAGTCAGATTTGAAAACTCACAGTCTACATTCTGATCCCACTTCAGCCTACTGTTTTGTTCTCGCATAAAGTTTTAAGTACCACTTCCAGTGTGTGCAGATATTGTACAAACATTTATACAATACGGTATAACGTAAAAACCTGTTTCATTAGATCATGGTCAATAAGACACTGTACTTCCCTTTAGAAAATAAACTCTTATTTTTGTACTGGGGATTGAGCTCAGGGTGCTCATTTCTATATTTGATTTTGAGACAGGTTCTCGTTAAGTTGCTAAGTTGCCCAAGCCGGATTTGTATTTGATCCTCCTGCCTCAGCCTCCCAGAGTACTGGGATTACAAGCCTATGCCACTGGGTATGATTGACAAACAGACTCATAATTAGCCACATACCAGAGAGTTCATAAATACTATTTAAAAGAGGCAATTCTGAAGTATTTGAAGAGGAAATTAATTTTTCCCTTGCAAGGAATTGTCAGTGATACTGGGGACATAAAGGAGTGACTAAGTGAGGAAAGGGAAGATATGGGCTTCCAGGTTAAAAAAAAAAAAAAGCCACGGGCATGGGACAGTGGATGGTGAAGCAGGGGGTGGTTTTATGTTGGGGCCGAACATGCCCTCTGGCTGTGGGACTGGGTGTTTGTGCTTTCATCTGATGGTTGTGATTGTCTACCAGCATTTGGAGAGCAGTCAATTAATGCAATCTGTTTATATAATTAGCATTGGATCCATTTTCCCAGTGTACTATCTAGAGTATGTAAGAAATAGATATTTTACTACTGAGAAAATCTCTCTGTGTTTAGACTTAGAACCTTAATAAGATGGTTGTATTCTCTCACTGAGAAGTTTAAGCTCCTGTGTTAAAACCGTAGCAAGCCATAGCACGCACCTTTTGCAGGCATTTTTTAAATATATATATGTGATGTGTGGAAGATTGCTTGTATAATGTTCTGACCCTTGTTTCTCTTCTATTTAGCTATGGCCTACGCTGCAAAGCACTTCGGTATTTTGCAAAAATAATGAAGGACAAACTTGTTAATGCACACAGAATGTTTGTTATTTCCTACTTTCTTATTGATGGTACACTTTCAGTGTTTGAACCTAGAGACGAGGACTCAGGTAAGAGATCTATCCATTACTTATAGTTTTCTTCAGAACATTGATTGAAACCTCATCTTGGAAATCAAAGAATATATTCTGATTTTGTAACCTAGACGGTTTTGTGATAGTAGATTTTTTTCTTAACCAATAGATTTCTTTTCACAAAAGATGTCTAAAATGGTGTTCCAAATAAATAAGATGATGAAGAACAGTTATGGCTGGCCTGGACCTGGAACAAGTCCCCTTTGCCATCGTCTTTATTTACCCTGATCCTCTAAGGCTCTCTTTTGGAGCTCCGGGGCTTTAGCATCATGGTCAGGCTGCCCCCGTCTCCGTTATACCCAGCAAGCCAAGAGAAAGTCTGTGTTCTCAAGTCCTGCTTACAGATTTGTTTCTCCTTAAGGATAAGAAAAGAACCTTGAATATTACAAATTGTACATTTAAGATCTTTTTTCCCCCTCCTGTCTGTTGAGACTACTGCCAACATTGTGTCCTCCAGGCCTACGAACACTACAGTGCAGCCATTGCTGAGGAGAGCCATTGAGTTACAAAATTGTGAAACCCTAGGCATCTTTTCTTTATCTTGACATGTTTATAACTTTCATTTGTGCTGAAGAGACATTTTGGAAGAACAATCAGTGATATGCTGCTCAACTGGCTCTTTGAAAAAATATAAAAGCCTTGATTTGCGTTGTTTCCAGTTTATATGGTGCAAATACCCCAATCATGACCAATTTTAAAAAGCCCATAGTTTATACCCTGGCTTGCAAAATCCCTGAAAATGTAATAATCAGTTCCTATGAGCTGCTATGAACCACTTACCACAACAGCGAGTAATGAATAATTTGTATACCACTCTGACTCCAAAGTGATTTGAAAAGTAGAAAATTTTAAAATATGAAAATTGAATAGGAATGAATATAAATCATGCTCTGAGTGTTTGGAAATCAACCTGTACAGCTAGATGGGGGAATATGTTGCCAAGCAAATTGTAGCCTGTGTGAAACAGAAAGGAAGTGCTGGTAACTTCTAATAATGGCAGCCATTGCTGAGTACCTGCTGTTATCCTTACGAGAACTTTTTGAGGTTGAGTTTTATGATCACCTAGGTCCTACAAGAAGCAAATTCTCAGACAGAATTAAATGTGCAATAGAGTTAGTAGGGAAAATGCTGGTGAGGGAAAATGGTGAAGCCAGAGGCGACCTTGACTGCAATGCAGTGTGACTGATAGAGGACAGATGGACAGCAGTGGAATTCTAAGGAAGTTTCTTCAAGGCTGAGCTCACGTTATGAGTTGAAAGAGCCTTGTGTTTGCAGTGACCAGTAAGAAGCATGACTTTGGCACACACCTGAGAATGGATTTGATCACATGGTAGTTAGGACCTTCCATCATTTATGTTCCTACAGGAAGTGATCTGAGAGGTACTTTATTCCTGCTCCTCCAGCCTCTTCTCCCAAAATGTTATTCCCATTTTATCATTGAGAGTTAAGAGGTTCTACAAAGTTAAATGACCCTTAAAGATCACCTTGTAGGCAAATGATAGAGCTAGTATGGAATGTATAATTTCACTTGGCTCCAAAGCCTGTGTCTTCCCACTATCTCTGCTCTCCAAATGCAGTAGGAAGAGTGTTATAAAAATGACTGCCAAAGCTCACCTCAAGCTGTATTCGTAGATTTGGGGATTTCAGTTCCACACCAGAAGATACTGGGGTCTCCTATTCACCTCAACTTGCTGCTTTCCAAGGGATCCAAAATCAAAAAATGCCAGTAAGAGAAATCTGGAAAGTATGAAGTACATTGCCAAGAAGCGTAGATACTTCATACGTGTAGGGAACAAAAGACTTAAGGGTATGCTCAGGGTCTTCTTCAAACACTGAAGTAAATCTCCATTGTTGAAATGGGACATCATAACCTTTAACTGCATGTCAAGTTAAGCCTGAGATGTATCGGGGGAAGTAAGCACAGTTGCGTTTCTGATACTGTGTTATAAGCATGCTTTAAAGACGAGCAACCTCCAATGTCGCACACTTCCTATATGCTGCAGGGCATTATTCAGCACATTCTTACTAAGTGTTTATTGGATTTGGAAGGGACAGAGAGGAGGGAAAAGGCTGGAATACCACGCCACTTCTTCCTGTAACATCCCTAGGAGGTCTTGTTTTCTCACCCACTCCCTGATTCTTTCCTGAAGTCTGTGTGACTTCACAGATAAGTTGTACAATATGTGTTTGAGGATTAAATAATTCTAAAGAGAAGTCATATGGTTCTTTTAGAATATAGGCTACCAGTGGGCTTTTTTGTTTCTCTGTAGGGTATACTGGAGGACTGTTCTTAAAAAGAGGTCGTGTTAAGAGGCCTGGACAAAAATTCTTTAAAAGTGAGTTTTCAGAATATATTCAGCCCGAGGAGCTGTACGTTGGAACCAAAATCAACATCAATGGCTATATATTTCTTCTGGTGAATGCTGATGAGTACACCTTAAACTATATGGAAAAGAATCTAGACAAGGTAAAGTTCCTTTGTATAACTCTTCACTTGCTTCTTAGCCATTTGCAATGTGTGTTTTTCATTCTCTGGGGCCCTTCTTCATTTTGCCACTGGTTTTACATTGTGCATTCACACGTGTGGACATGAATAATGGATCCGTGCGACTTGGCCACAGGTCCTATCACAGAGGCCAGGTCCTTGTCTCTTCTGTTTACATGCTTGGCTCTCCACTGCCCAGCATCACGGATTCCAGGCACAGGCAGGAGGCAAGCCCAGGGTTGAATCAAGTTTCCTGGGTTTTCTGCTGATGCTAACAATGTTTTCAGAAAGAAATTCAGCAGCTATAGGAAAGGAAGAAAGTCTGGTGCCGCACACTGTGCCATCCCAGTTAATTGGCACAGGCCAATAAAGAAGGCCAAGACTGGAGCAAACAAAACCACAAGGGAACCCAGTGTTGCTGGGGTTGTAGCTTCCCATAACAATGGCCACCCGAGGCCCAAATAAGTGTTTTAGGGGAAATTTGGCCACGGTGACTTTAAAGGGCTTATCTAAAATTTGAAATAAGATGGCAGGTGGGTCGTGTTTCCAAAAGTGCTAATATGGCACTTTTTTGTTCAATAAAAAGAATATATTGATAAAGTCTTGATTTTAAATTTGGATTTGTTCAGTGTGCAAAAATGTTTATTTTGGAATCATTGTCTAATACAGAAAAAAATGGAAATATTTTAAAGTTTAGTTGTAAGTAAAAACATGTATATCCTATTTATTTATTTATAGTACCAAATTTACCTGATTTATATATAAAATACTCAACATTGAGTTGGTAGATTAGTCCCTCCATGTATATCACATTGTTCATATCACTTTGGATCTTCTGATTAACAGATTCTAAGACAGATAGCAAAGAGGTGTATTGTGGAAAGGCCTCTGAGGCACAGGTGGAGAGCTGGGAGGAGGAGGCAGAGAGCGGGGGAGTCTTCAGACCAGGTGCAAGCTAACGCCTGTGATTAGAGAGAGGACGAAGGGAGGGATACATGGGGAGGGCTTCAGCCAGGCCGTGCATTTCTGAGAAAATCTTGCCCAGGTGGATTGGGAGCCTAGAGCAAGGATGGCCTATCTGGGAGGTCCCGAATTAAACAGGAGTGGCCGGACTCTTGTTTCCCTTCTGTGCTTAGTCATTGGGTAGGATTACCTGGGAGAGTTTGGCCTGCCTGTGGGTACTACATGGATCTGCTTTGTGCTGGAGATTGATGGTTCTTGATACCTTTCCCCACAAGGTCTCACTTGACAAGAGACAACATTCTCCATGGTTACTACACCACCTCCCCATTTGTAAATAGATATAAGACCATGAGCCAGTAGCTGCTTGGAGACACTGGATTGCAGCAAGAAACTCAATAGGCAGGCAGTCATATTTCTGGAGATAGCAAGTAGGCCCAGCTTGGAAACTGGACTCCATACCTACTCCTTTGTCTTTCTTGAGCTCCAGTTTGTCTTGGAGGTAAGAGCAACATTAGTGCCTTTTTTCATAAAGTTGCCAAACAGATTAGATATGATGGTTGGTAGTGAGTGTGGCATACTTAGTTTTCTGTGGCCCATACTGAGCTTAGTCACTGTAAGTATGAGTTAGGGTTTTTGGGGGGATGAGGAGGTGGTAGCCCAGGCTGGTCCTGAACTTACTATGGAGCCCAGGCTGGCCTTGACCCACAGCGGTCCTCCTGCCTCAGCCTCCCGAGTGCTGGGATTACAGGCATGCATCACCACACCCAGTTTATGTGGTGCTGGGGAATCGAACTTGGGTACTTAGTGCTTTAATTGCTGAGCCATTCCTCCAGCCCTTGAATTAGGGTTCTATTTCCAAACAGGGTTAATCTGTATTTTAACTCATGCATTTTATACTTAGCTATGGTGCAAAAATGATACTTGTTCAGTAGAAACTGTACTTGAAAATTTGAGTTTTGATTTTTTGCTGAGCAAGCACTGTGTAGTACAGTCCTTTCTCATGATGCTCTGTTTGGCATTGAAAGCTCCCCACGAGCCCTCCTACAATCGTGAGGAAGAATGACCAGCACTGCGTTGGGTTAGGTATATTTGATGCATTTTTGAATTAAGGTATTTCCAGCTGACAGTTGATTTATTGAGATAGAACCCCATCATGGTTTGTGGATGATCTGTATATGGTAAATTATATGGCATTTGTTATTTTATTTTCTTTCACTGTTGGGCCTGTAGCCACAACACATCTACTCTGTTTAAGCTAGAAAACGCTTTTCTCAGAATGCTAAAAACAGGATAGGACATTGTCTCCTATCAGCATCCCAAGTGAAAAATGAATTATTTTGAAGCTACTTTTAGTAAGCAGTGATTATTACCACTCTGAGTCTTTTCAAAAGAGTTAATAGATCTTATTATGCAAATAAGATGACAAGAAATGGAAAAAAGAAGAAATGAGGGCCTGCAGTATGTACCAGACCATCCGGGTCATTTTGTGGTAGAAAAAGGGAGCTTTATGCTAAATTACCATCCATGCTTTTATTGTAAAAATTCATCTTCTCACTTTTGAACTTTTAGCTGTAATTACTTATTACCTTGTGCTTTCCTGAATTTAGTAAGAAGTATTCTTACTGGAGCTAGATTAGCACAGTGATTACTGTGTTTGCCTAGCAAGCTCAAGGCTCTGAGTTATATTCCCCAGAACCACGTCATAGCTGGGCGTGGGCACACACATCTATAATCCCAGAACTCTGGAGGCTGAGGCAGGAGGATTGCTGTGAGTTTGAGGCCAGCCTGGACTACCTACTTTCAGGCCCAGCCTGAAATAGAAAGTGAGAACCTGTCTCAGAAGAAAATTGTCTTACTGAGTCAAAAAGCTATTGCAAGGTAGGAGACAGAGTGGGCTACCCAGAGAATGGATATTTGGGTATTAGAAAGCCTGTGTGGAACTTTGACTCGCAGACCTGCTCTAATCAGTGCATTGCCTGGTGGGTAGAAGTTCTGGGAGTCCCATTCTAAAGATCTGGTGAAAATGAGGGTCTGCTTACCCAATTTTGAGTCCTCATTTTGTCCTTTATGGTCTGCCATAATTATCAGCTGACGCCCAAAGGATACAGGGAGGATGTTGACATAGGAAAACACTGGTTTCTGACCTTTGGGGCTTGCTGTCCCTTACGCTCATTTTTCTCAGATCTGCACCTTGTACTAATGTCACTTGTTGTTCTAACGCCTTAACTCAAAAGATAACAAAGCTAGTAATGTCTTCTTCATACTGGCCTCTATGGAAACACATATTCGTCTGACTTTGAGTTTACCGGGTGAAGTCTCTTTGCTGGCCACCAGAAATGCTGGGCTGTCAAAGCCTCAGGCATATTTAAACATGTATTTTTTCATTATTTCCTTCTAGTATCCATACAGCAACCTTAAAACAGCCCTACAGAAGCTGAAGGATGAAAAAGAAAAATTACTGGAAATAAAGAGTAAATTTGCAGATGTCGATTTTACCTTCACCAAGATGGTAGATTTTCCTACATTCAGGTATGAAATGTTCTCCTAGCAGCAGTCTGTTTTTCCTCAAGATTGTCAAAAGGGCAGAAAGAACAATTACTTTCCTAGTCCATCTTAGTTTATTGACTACTGCTTTTAATTAGGAATTGGCATTTCTGTGAGTTTGTGTTATTTTCTTGTGGTCAAGTTTCAGCCATTAATATTGTATTAAGTTTTATGCATTTACGTGTAAGAGAAGTTTATAGGTGGGAACAGAGAGACAAAAGCATAGCAAATCAGTTGATCACATTATCTTGTTAATCGTGGTGGTAAAAAATCAGGCCAATAGCAGGGATGGTGTATCTCACAAAAGTAGGAAAAAATGTAGCTAAGAGCACTCCCCCCCCCCAAAAAAAAAAAAAATAAATCCAGAGGGGAGCTAAGGAGCAACATCCTGCTGGGAGAAGATTGTATATTAAGTTGGGAAAGATAGCAAAAATTTATGGATTCTCAGAGGAAAGGTGATATTTGAGAGGAAAAGCTCACATACATCAGTATTCCTAAAGACAAAAATAAGAATCTAGAGAAAAATATATGATAGAAGTATTGTATGAAATCATAAATAATAAAGGTTTTCTCCAAGGCAAAGCTGAATTCTGGGACTCTCCAGTGTCTACCTAGGCAAATTAAACAGTGGAAACATAGGGAAATTGCAATCTAGGGCCTTGTACAATTGTGAGAATTCTTAGCTTGAAAACAAAGTGAATGGAGTGTGCAGGAGAATGTAAATTAAATCATGGAGGGAGGACACAGGGGGCTTTCTCTGTAGGCTGAGAATTCTGGCTCCTGAGAACAGTAGTGGCTGAAGCTGTATAGTAAGCTGGGCTTGATGCAGTATAGATGTGTACCGAGAAGTGGGGAGGCCAGCCCAGGCAAGGGGAACAGGGACGGCTTTCCAAGTTTGTGTCTACAGTTGCCTGTTGCATCACTATCTGGTGGCCTGAAACTTACCACAAGGCCCAAAGTGTCCTACGAGCTCATTTGTTGTTTTAGGAAAGCTCTTTTGTGTCTCCAAAATATTCTTTTAAGAGAAGCAGTCAGAGGACATATTTTTATTGTTTAGCATTCCCAACCTTCTGGGATCAATAAGAACTTATAGTTTTTTGCTATTGTTCAGAGTCGTACACACATGTTTTTAGTGTTTTGGAAAGTAAACGGCGACAGAGTCAAGAGCAAAGATAATTATTCAGGCCACGAACTAATAGAAAGCAGTAGAGGAGGAAACAAAAGAATATCCATCAAAAATGAGGGAGGGTTTTCCTTTGCTATTGTTTGTCCTTTTACAAAAGCATTTATCCATTCTCCTAATATTCTCACAAAATGTATTAAAAAATGCTTCAGTGAACTCATAGGGCTTCTTGGCAGTTAAACCAGGCAGGCACAATCACCAAAGTGGAGAAACTGCTCTGCAAATAGTGGTTTGATTCAAATTGTGGATGGAAAAAAAGACTGCCACTCTGTGTGACTTGAGAGTGGCCTCAAGGTACTGGATACTCAGAAAGAAAAGGTTCCCTATTCCAGAAAGTCCTTAGGACAAAAATCAGGTTAGGTTTTGCCTGGCCTGAGAAAACCCCTTCAGTGGTTTGCCGTTGTCTCTGCAATAAAATCTAAACACTTGACTCTAGCCAAGAGGGCTTTGAGTGGTATCACTGTTTCTATTTCTATGCTCATCACTTAGTCTCTACCCTCGTCACTTGGCCTTGCTGGTTGCCTTTCAGTTCCTTAGACACATCAGGCTCTTTCCCTGCCTCCAAGCCCATGCATGCATAGTCCCTCTGTCTGGGAGGCTCTTACTACCATCCTTTTCGTGGGGCTCTCAGAGGGGCTTGCTTTCTCCGACTTTCCTATCTAATGTAGATTATCCATTATTATTTTTAGCCCTTCAGGGTTTTTTAATGGCACTTAGAGCACAGTTTGAAGTTGTTTTACTAAGAGTGTGTTTGATTGTTCCCTTGAATCTATTTCTATTAGAATGTGCATTTTCAGAGGGCAAGGACCTCCACTTTAATTCCCCATTCCTTATTGTTGGACCCACTATAAACATAGTTACTAAATAAAATCATGAGGTGTTTGAGGTATTCTTGGAGGTTCTACTTTGCAGTGTCTCATTATTAGCCTGTTTTCCAGTGTTGTAATATATAATACCTGAGGTTGGGTAATGTATAAAGAAAAAACGTTTATTTAGCTTGTGGTTTTGGAGGTTCCAGGACATGATAGCACTCTTGGCTTAGCTCTGGTGAGGACTGCATGGCAGATGACGTCTTGCTATGAATACATGCAGAAGAGATTATATGGTACGATAAGCCAGATAGGAGGAAGGGGCCAGTTGTTTCTGTTTTTATAACAACTTTTTTCTGTGGGAACTAACCAAGTTTACGTGAGATCTACATTATCCTGTTCGCAAAGCAGCTCCCCTGATTACCTAATCTCTTCCCACTTACCATCTCTTCATGATTGCAACACCTCTGTGTCACTGCACACATGAACCCTTGAGTGACAAATCACACTCGAATAACAGTCTCTGAATGACACTGTAGACCAGGAGTTATGATGTCCTGCTCCATATGACATTTTCAGGTTGGGGGATACTGCCTCTAGTCTTGGGACTCCCCTTGCGTGCTTGGCCCAGTGGTGGATCCCTGCACACTGCTGTCTTAAGTACTCTCGCTCACTTCTCCCATGTTTGTCTGGGTTAAGACAAGGGAACGACACAGCTCGTCACTGGATCCTTGGCTCTCATTTGATCCTTTGCTCAGTGTGTTCACTAGGTAATGTTTTTCTTTCTTTTATTTATATGTACTTACATGTGTATCCTGGGTCCCCTCACCTGAAGTTGACCTCTTTGAGACTGAGGGTCTTTTTCTTCCCCCTTGTTTTTCTGTACAGTCTTATCACTAATCAAAATTCCTAGCAGCTAGAAGGTTATTAATAAGTGTTAGGTAATGGATACGTTTGGCTTAGCCCTGACCATTTTGCCTTTAATCTAGAAGTCAAGGTCTCCACATTAGTTCATCAAGCTTAGACCCTTTTTTTTTTTTTTTTTTTTTTGAACCACAGACCTGGAAATATGGATGTTTCTGGGCTGTCTTCCTCTTGGCTACTCTTAAGTATCCCAAATAACTTTCCTTGAATTTGCCTCAGTATTTTCTTTCATAAAATTTCAGGTGGAAACTATATTGTGGTATACTGCACATGATGCCGGGCCCCAGGCCGGGGCTGTGCTTTGTCACCATTTTCCCATCCATCTCTGCCTCTCCCACTCATTCTTTGGAATTATCTAGCCTTCCTACCTGCTGCTGCATACGTACTGCTCTCCTGCCCAACCTCCTCTTAGTTCAGCTGTCCATCACTTCCCTCCTACTCTCAGGAGAGCTACGTGGGTGATCCTGATCTCCTTTTCTAGCTCTCCTCCTACAACATTTGCCCAACTAATCTTTGTAAAATATGACCAAGTTATTCTTGTGCTCTAAAACCTGCAACAGCTCTTTGTGGTCTCTGGGTGAAATCTCAGCCTTTCAGTATATGGATGCAACTTTGTGACTTCTCCACAGAGTCCTTCAGCACTCATTACATCAGGCCTCAGTGTTCACTGTGTTAATTGTGAACTATTGTATCGTGTTCTCAGAATCCTGTCACTAATGACAGGGTCAGTAATTGTCACGTGAACATCCACGTAACCCATTTCTTTGCCCATCGCTTTCCTTTTATTTCTGTCTTGCCGGAATACTTTTATACTGCTACCATTTATTGAGTATTTACTATGGGCCGGCTAGCCTGCTAAACGCTTCACATCTACTTTCCCCTGAGGCCCCGTGAGTTGTTACTTGTTTACTCCCTGCCTCTCCTGTCCTGCCAAGTGTAATGGATGTTCGTTGCATAATTTGATGAATGTTCTTATTTCTCTAGGAGCGTTCAGTCTGAAGCTTGCCGCACACAAATAAATACTTGATTACATTATACCAGGGATGGCCATCTGTCTCTGGCTTAGGGAATCAGAGAAGGCTAGACCTAACCGGCCCTGGCCAAGTAACGTGGGCAACCCACGTCACCTGTCTGCATTTCCCTCTTTTGTCCCTGCATTGTTCCCTGTGGGGTTTTTCTATGATTTTTCATTTTGAAGCTCTTAAGATACAGGTTTATAATATATTTGTAAATATTCCCCTGTTGAAATATGTGCGTTAAAATGGTAGGGAAGAAGAGCAGAGGCAGGGCGGAAGCGCGAGCGCCTGGGCTCCATCTTCACGGCCCGGGCCTCTGATGTGCTTGGCTCAGCTGTTTGGCTGGCTCTCTATGTTTATACCTGCGATCTTAGCCTGGAACTGCAGTGTTGTCTAAGCCCCTTCCATTCCTCTTTCTCTCAGAAAAACTTTGGGGGTTAGGAGCTAACAGTCTTCCTTTGCATACAGTGCCTGAGCTGGTAGTGGATTTAACTGTGGCCTCCTTGATCCATTTGCCTCAGAACATATGTCATGGATGACCAGGACAGGGAACAGTTTGGAATGGCTCCAATTGGATGAGAAACAATTTCATTTGCTTGGTGAGGGCTACAAGTTCTGCCTCTAGGCTGAACCTATTTCTCTGTGGCCCTTTTCTCACAATCTGTCACATTCCTTTATGAGAGCTACTGATTTTTATCTAAGAGAGTTCAGGGGCATTCATCAATGGGAGGGCAGATTTCAGCCTGGAGCAGGGCAGGATCTGGGCTTAGCGGAGCTGGTATTCATGCAGTTGGGAACATACCCAGAGTGAGGCTTCCCGTGGTGGTCTTGAAATCATGGGCATTGGCAGAAGCAGTGAGGTCTCAGTGTCAGAGAAGCTACGCCTGGTGTCACAGTTCTGTAATCCCAGCCCGCTGAGAGGCTGAAGCAGGAGAATCTTAAATTGAAGCTCAGCCAGGCAATTTAGCGACTAATTGAGACAATTTCAAAAGCGAAAGTAACAAAGTGGGCTGGGGATGTAGCCCAGTGTGAAGGTCCTGGTCTTGGTCCCCAGTACCAAGAAAAACCCAAAGAACCAATCATGCCAGAGGAGATATAACCTGTCCCTCTCCGTGTCTAGCAATCCAAGCCATGTTCTACTCATCAGAGATGACGCCTGGCCCCATGTAGCTTCCATGTGTTTTGGTCCTTTGTGTGATCATCTTTTCTCCTTCTTGGGCAAAGATCTCAGCACAGAGTCCATGCCTGGTTACCCTTGTGACTTCACAGTCACCCATTACATCAGGCCTCAGTGTTCACTATGTTAATTGTGAACTATTGTATTCTCAGAACCCTTTCAGTAATTACAGGGTCAGTAACTGTCACATGAACATCCACATAACAGATTTCTTCTAAGATTAAAAGCCTCAGGAAAGTGCTCTTGCTTATAAAACCATAATTGTTCCCAAGGGAGGTAGTATACTGTTGTATAAATACATCCAGTCACTCGGTTTGAAGTTAGCAGACATCATCCAAATCTCAGCCTTTTCATTTAGCAGTGTGGTTACCTTGGGTAGGTTGTTCTTGGGGTTCTTTTTTCATCTAGAAGGCAGGAATAATAATACTGTATCAGGTGTTAGGATGAATAATAAATGGAATCTTTATAAAGTTCTCGTTGTAGCACAATGACTAGTGCATAATTTTTATTCCAGCATCTGCAACTTTGTATTACTAACAACAGTTGTAGGAATCTGCATGCATCCTTTTACTCATAATGGAATTATTCAAAGCATTCTCTAATAAATGAGATTGGAAAAGAAAATCTTGAAATCTTGGAGGTCATGAAGAGGGAAAATAATAAACGTCATCATTTGTAGGTCTAGTTTGGGAAACGTTAATGAATTTACCCTATTACTGACCTTTACTTGAAGGAAACAGACTGTAAAATTAGTACTAGAACATACTAGTGATCTCATCCAAAGTTATCTAGCACAGCCATCTCTCTTTTTATATGGGTTTTGTCTTGCCTTTATTTGGAGTACTCCAAGTCCGTTGCTACTGGTGTTTTTACTGTAAGCTGTTATTTTTTTAGGAAGCCACTAGTCTGTGAACCAGTGTGAAGAAATGCAAAAGCAAATTGCAAAATCATTCAAACTTTGGCTCTTATTATGAATCAGATAGATACTTTGTCGATAGTTTATATTCAAGGTGGGAATCTGAGCATATAACTTTGAAAATGTCATGTAGAACCTTCCACAAAGCATTAAATATAAATAATGTGATGTGGTAGGAAGAATGCAGCTCTGGGAATGAAAAAATGGAGATCTTTGATTCAGGTCTGCCATTGCCTGGTGATAGTGAGGGCTTAGAAAAAACAAATACTCTCTGGTTAGTTAAGTGGTGAGGGAACTTATTAAAAGCATATGGAGTAGTGTTTTTCCCGTGTCTTTGGAAGGGCTGGAGAAGCAAGATTGAGGCTGAAGTTTAGGAAGAATGCCCAGCGCTGGGCTGGTGAACTTCAGTAAGGTGAAAGTGACCTTTGTTACCACCAACACCATCACCACCAAGTTGCTATTCCTACACTCTTGCCAAGAACTTGTTTTAACTCCAGCCATTAACACCACCCCTTCTGGCTTCCCTGGATCCTTTGCCACCCCTCAGAGCTGGGTCCCCCAAATGTGGCCCACGCTGCTGTTTTGCTCCTGCTACTGAGTCAGCCCTCTGTAATCTCCGTGACTGATAGAGCCAGTGCCAGCTGCATGTCCGTACGGACAAGGAGCATTGGCAGAATTAGCTCTGACTTCCATGTTGGAATAGGCACCAAATTTTATATGCGAATTTCCCCACATATAGAAAGTTACCCTTTGTAGAAAGTTTGATTTGGGATGATTAAGTTTGACAGATCTATTTTACAACGTGGTAGCTATTAATAATAATAGTAATAATACATTAAGTACTTGAAAATTGCTAAAAGAGTAGAATTTAACTGTTCTCACCACACAAAAGGTAACTATGGAAGGTGACAGATCTATTAACTTATTAAATCATTTCACAGTACATATGTACATCAAAATATTATATTGATAAATTATAAGCATATATATAATTTTAAACTTTCACTTATATGTTACTAAGGGTGAGGAAAATAAAAACCTTTATATTTGTCATGAAGATTACAGGGATAGCAAATTGCTTCCAACATGAGCCAAGTAGAGAACACAAATGTATATTGACATTAGAGACCAGACTTATTTGTAACCACATCAAGGGAAAAAGTTTTCCTTGCTTTATTACTTTGAAAGTACAATTTTAATGCTCAACAGAGCTTCCCACTCCTCTTGGCTGCTTTTGCAATAGCTGATAAAACTCTTGAGTTTAACTTCCCTCAAATGAAGATACTTGATTAGATACAAGTTCACGGTTAAAAGCCAATAGGTTTTCTTTTTTGTTTTTGTTTTGCTTGTAATGTTTTTGTATTTATTAATTGATTGATTTATTGATTGGTTGGGACAGGGTTGCACTCCGTAGTCTAGGCTGGTCCTGAACTCATTATGTAGCCCAGGCTGGCCTGACACTCAGGGCAATCTTTCTGTCTTATCCTCCCGAGTGGTGGGATCACAGGTGTGCGCCACCACGGCCCAGTCTATATCATGCTGGGGGATCAAAGCCAGAGCTTTACCCTTCCAATATGTTTGGGCTCTACTTACTGAGTTAACACATCCCTAGAGTCTGTTTGTTGTTTCAAAATTAGGAGTGCACACGTAAAAATATCTGTATCTCTAGCTCTTTGAAAAAACAACTCACATTTCTGGGTGTGTCTTTTGACAAGCAGAAGATTAACCCTCCTTATTTTCCTTCTGCATTTTCCCCAATAAATTTCTGTCTTCAAAAAGAAAGAAAGAAAATTTAAAAATAATTTCCGTTTGCTGATGATCTCTTGGCGGTGAGTAGCACCTGTCTTCCTAAGATAGAACCATTACTTTGAATACCTTCCTCATTTCTACAATTCCTCATTATACCAGAACTTGGATTAGGACATTATAAGGTTGTCTTCCAGACATGAATTTGCATTGTTACCCTAGTGTCTTAGTTACTTTTTTGTTGCTGGGACAATACCTAACACCCACAACTTACGGAAGGCAAGGTTTATTTTAGCTCGCAGTTTCAGGAGGTCTCAGTCCATTCATGGGTGAGTGGCAGTGGCAGGAATGATCTTGTGGGGAACAGCTGCTTGTAGCATTGCAAAAGGAAAGAGCTGTGTTTGTAAAGATGCTTAAGAGGTCACATACTTGGTGATTGGTCTCAGCCTCTGATCCACCATATCTCATTTAGGAGTCACCATGTAATAGTCCGTATGTAAAATGCACTGTATAAGTAGTTCTGTTTAAACTAAAGAGTGAAAAAAAAAAAGAAATACACACTTATAGACAACTATGGCGTAGACAGCAACAACCAATATTGAAAATGATGTTAATTACACACTATTCTCTTGAACTCTGATGTTGAAACGTCTTGTAGATTGGGCCCATAATATTTTCTTTGGATATAAATTCAAATAAAAATGAATGAACCACAAAAAATAAACTAAAGAGTGTTTAAAAATTAGAAACCAAATGTAGTTGTTTATTTGGAAAATCTATAATAGTTTTAAATGCTTTTTAATGTTTGGAAAAGAGCTTAATGTATGAAAATTATATACAGAATGATAGCTTTATTTTAAACCATTGTTAACTACTTGCAAAATATTCTGCAAATGGGGATACTATCTTCAATGTACAAACAAAATTTATGAGGTTCTTAGGAATGTATTGGGTAAGAAATGTGTAAGAGTGAAATGAATGCAATTTAAAAATTTTATGATGTCTCTGAATTGGGAAAACAAAATTGTACAACTTGTAGTCGCCCTACTTAAGTAATTTGTAAATCTGAAACAGTCCCAATCAAAGTTATAACATAGATTTCCCCCAAATTAATTCTTTTATTGGTATGTATTTGTAATACATAATCATTACTGTCAATGTGAGGAATTGTGCTTCCTACTGGCACTCATGTGTATTTTGCTTTCATTTATTTGTACTTTGAGTTTCTCATATTAGGTAAACCATGACATACTTAACCTGTGTTTGGTTTGATTTATTTTGCTAAGCATAATGGTCTCCAGGTGCATTTTATTCTTCGACAAATATCTAAATTTTTCATTATGCCAGAATAATACTCCATTGTGCATGCATGCGTGCGTGCATATGTGTGTGTGTGTGTGTGTGTGTGTATGTGTGTGTGTGTGTGTGTGTGTGTATGTGTGTGTGTGTATCACGTTTTATTTATTACTTTATCTGTGAGTGGACATATCAGCTGCTTCCACATTTTTAACTGTTTTGGAATGATACACAGATTGAGGTATCACTGGGTGAAATGGGACATATTTTCAGCTTTTTGAGGTATCTTCATACTCTTTTCTATAACATCTGTTCCAGTCTCTCCAAAGGTGTGTAAGAGTTCCTTTTCCCACACAACTTTACTATCATTTATTGTTGATTTTTGAATTGCTGGTAATGACCCTTATGACTGGATTACGATGGACTCTCAGTGTTGTTTGGATGTGCTTTTTTTCAGTGGCTAAAGAAGATGAATGTTTTTCGTGTATGCATTTGTCATTTATATTTTGGTGGGCTGTTTGTCCATTTCAGTTGCCTATTTTTGATTGGTTCTTTTAATATATATATATATATATATATATATATATATGTATATGTATATATATATATGTATATATGTATATGTATATACTTGGGTCTATTCTAGATAATAGACTTCTGTTCAAGAAGTGGCGGGCAGAATTTTTACTCATCCTAATAGTCTCTCTATGCTCTGCTGCTTGTTTCTTTGGATGGGCAAAGCCTCGATTTGATGTAACTTGCTTGCTTGCTTGTTGAGTGTTGGTGTTAATTCTTGCACAATAGGTATTTTGTTGAGAAAGTCCTTGTCTACGCATATTTTTTTTCAAGAATTTTGTGTGTCTTATCTTCCATCAAGTTCAATGTTTCTGTTTTAATGTGTGGTTCTTTTTCCATTTTATAACAGGACGAATGGTGCAGGGTCTGGCCGGATTCATTCTTTGACCTGTGGATACTTGTTTTCCCAGCACCGCTTGTTAAAGTCAGTCTTTTAGCCAGTGTATTATTTGGTCACTTTATTGAGGATCAGATGGCTTAGGGTGTTCAAGATTGTTGTGCATTTTCAATTCTGTTTCATTGGTCCTCCTGTTTGTTATTGTGCTAATCCCATACCATTTTTTTTTTATCACTGTTGCTTTGTACCTTAACTTGATGTCCAGATTTCTGATTCCGCCTCCTTTTGTCTTGTTGCCTAGGATTGCTTTGGCTATTCTTGTCCCTTTTAGTTGGAAATAAATTTTAGAGCTGTTTTTGTAGTTCTGTGAAACATGCTTTTGATATGATTGGAATTGCACTGAATCTATATATCAATTTTGGTAATGGTAGGGATCTTTTGACAATATTGTTTCTGCCTGTTCAAGAACAGGGTATGTCTTTCCGTTTTCTAAAATTCTCCTCACTCTCTGTCTTTCTATAGTGTTATGGTTCTCATTGTGGAGGTCTTTGACTTTCTCTGTTGGGTTAATTTCTAAGTATTTAATTTTTTTGAGGCTACTGTGAATGGGATTGTTTTTCTGACCTCTTCCTCAGTTGTTTAATTGTTAGTGCACAGGGATACTATTGGTTTTTTAAAAATTGACTTCATATCCTGCAACCTGTTTGCACTTACTCATTAGTTGAATGTCTACTGGTGAAGTTTTGGGGGTCTTCTATGTAAACAATTGTTTACAAATACAGATAGTTATAATTTCTCTTTTTTTCCCCCTATATAATCGCCTTTTATTTCATTCTCTTGCCTGAGTGTTCTGGCTGAAGTTTTAAGTACTACAGTGAGAATGGACACCTTTGTTTTCATCCCAACTTTAGAGTAAATGCTTTTAGTTTTTGCACATATACGATGTTGGCAGTAGGTTTGTCATAAATGGCTGGTACCAGCTTGGGGTGAGTTCCTTGTTTACCTGTTTTCATCAGATTTTTGTTTTTCTTTCACGAATAATGTTGGAGTTTGTGAAAGGCTTTGCACCTAGTAGTATGATCATGTGGTTTTTGTTCTTGCTTTTGTTTATTGGTGTATTACTCACTGTGCAGTCCGGGCTAGCCGTGGAAGTCTTTGTGCCTCAGCCTCCCCTAGTGCTGGGATTACAGACATGTGCCACCACATCCCGCTTATAATGGTGCTGGGGAATTGAACTCAGGGCCTCTCACGTGCTAGGCTATTGCATTAACTGCTGGGCCGTTACTCCAGCCCCTGATAAATGTATGTTGAACCCTCTTCTTATTCTTGGGATGAACCCCAGTTGGTCTTGGTCTTTCATCTTTTTAATAATTTGTTGCATTCTGTTTGTAAGTATTTTGTTGACTGTTTTCATATCTGAATTTATTTGGAAAATTGGCTTATAGATTACTTTTTTTGCTAAGTCTTTGGTTTTGGAACCAGGATAATTTTAGCTTTCAGGAAGTAGTTTGGCAGTGTTCCTTCTCTTTTAATTTCCTGGAAATTTTTGTGAAATATTGGCATTGTCTTCCCTGAAGTTCTGGGAAGATTCTTCATTAAATCTATGAGTTCCTGGGGTTTTATTCATTGATGGAAACTTTACTACAGCCTCAGTTTTATTACTGGTTATTGGTGTATTGAAAGTTTCTATATATTCCTAGTTCAATTTTGGTATTTCATATATGTCTAGAAATCCACTTTTCCTTGTTATTCAGTTTATAGAATTTAAGTTTTCAAAATAGCTTCTTATGGTCCTCTGGATTTCAACAGTATCTGTTGTGATTTCACCTTTTTTCATTTCTAGTTGCATTGGTAACAGGCTTTTTCTTTATGTGAATTTGGGTCAGAGTTTATCATTCTTACTTATCTTTTGAAGAATCAACTCTTTGACCTTATTTTTAATCCTCTTTCGTTAATTTCCACCGATTGCTATGATTTCTTCTACTGGTTTTAAATTTGGATTATTCTAATTTCTGTAGGTTTTTGGGGTGTGTCGTTAGATTATTTGAGATTGCTGTGTTGTTTTAATGTGTGCCTTTAGAGCTATAAATGTCCCTCTTAGTATTGTTTTTATTGTGTCCCATATACTCTGGCATGATGTGCTTTTGTTACTGTTTGCGAAGTTTTTGAATTTTTCAGTGGCTTCTTCTGTGACATACTGCTCGTTCAGTAATGTATTATTTAATCTTCATGTATTTAAACAGTTTAGTAATTTCTTTTGCTGCTCATTTCTAGTTTCCTTTCAGTATGATGTGAAGGTTTTTCATGAATTATGTCAATTCTTTTATATTTATTGAAGTATTCCTTATGGCCTAGGAGATGGTCTGTTTTGCAGACAGTCTTGTGTACTATTGAGGAAAAGTTTGTTCTGCTTTCCTGATCTATAAGGTTTGTAATGAATAATCTGCAGTTTACCTTTTTTATTACTTCCTGTTTTTTTTCTTACAGCTTTTACTCTTTGTCACTTTTGTTTGGGATTTTGGGATTTTGAGTATAATGTGTCATGGTGAGGCTCTGTTTTGGTCAAGGTTATTAGGTATTGTGCATGCCCCTGGTGCTTCAGTATTGATTTTTTTCCCCTATAGATTTGGGGATTTTTTTTTCTATGATTTCAGTGACAAAGTTCTTTCTACTTTTTGTGCTTCATCTAGTTTTTCTTTCGACTTTTGTAGTTCTGAGGTGGATTTTCTTTGAGTCATCCAGCAGTGGTTGTATCAGCTAACGTTTTGTCTTCATTTCAGGTTATTATTGAGCACATGCTTTAATTCATCAATTTTATCTTCGAGGTCTAATACTCTATCCTCACAATGCTCGATTCAGCTTCTTATGCTTTCAGTTGACATCTTTATATTCTGAATTCACCGTGATTTCTTTTCATAATTTCCACTTCTGTACCAAAATGATCCTTCATGGCTTACAGTGTCTTATTTATCTCCAGCAACTTTGCTTGGGTCTTGTATAAACTCACTAAACTCTATCAAGTAAGGCCATTGTGTGTTCATTAAATTCTTCTTTAAGATCATTAAGTATATTATTGTTTAAATGCTTTCTTAAGCTATTGAAGCATTTGGTCCACTTGTTCTTTGAGATCCTTTCCTGTAAGTTCCTCTGTTTCAAGGCATGTAAAGTCAACCTTTTGGGGGTTAGACATGTCTGTACTTACCTTATGCCTTCTTTTCTCATGGTTTTGTTGCTGAGGGTTCCAGATTGGGTAGGGTAGAAAAACTCTTTACTAATAGGAGGATGTCTTCAGTTTCTTTGATGTTTCCTTGAGTTTGTTCATAGTGATACATGTGCTCCTTTTCAACCTAATCAGCCCTTGAGTATGAGGGCCTGGATGGTGTCTAACCCTGCGGATTTCCTTACTCATATACTTTACAGTGAGGGAAAAAGGAATCACCGTAGTGTTAATGACCCAGATACAAGCCAGCTATTAACATACAGTTGAGATTAATCCATGTTCCACTGTTAACAGCATGAACAGAATCTGCAACAATGATGTAATCTAAGACAAATTAGTTATTAATATATCACAATAACGAATTAAATCCTACAGCTGTTCTACTTTTACCTTAGAAATGTGGTCTGCAATGCTACCTAGACAAACCAAAGATTGTCTTACAGAAAAGATCAACTAAAAACAACCATTAATATTAAAAAAGAAATGTGTATTAATTGCCTAGGCTAAAGTAACTTGCTAAAAGTTATTAAATATTAATAGGCTCTTAATGCTATGCTAGATCAGCAGTGATAATATAATCTAAGCCAAACTACATATTGACATCACAATAACCTATTAAATACAACAGTTTTTCCAGTCTTGACATCAGAAATTAGCCTGTGCCAATAATATAGATATTTAGACAAACCTAGTAGTCACTTATGAAAAAATGATCCGCCAAAGGCAACATTCTGCTGTTTGTTATGGTTTGGATCTGCAGTGTCCCAACAAAAGCCTGATGGGTCTGGGGAGTGATTGCATTGCTCGGGTTATTTTTTATCAGAATTGTAATCCATTGATCATTTCCCGTGCTATTAAAAAATGGGGCCCTATTAGGGTTGTGTCACTGGGGCTTGATCTGGAAGGGGTGGATCATTGGGGAATAACCTGGAAGGTTATACTGTCCTTGCTAGCTTTGCCTTTCTCCCTGTTACTCTGTTCCCTGGCCACTGTGACGTGAAAAGCTTTTCCTCTAGCTAGGTGTCTGCCATGGCCTTCTCTCCATTATTGGTTGCACACAAGTGGACAGAGACCTTCTGAAACTGTGAAATAAGATAAGCCTTTTCTTTGTTAAGTTGTGGGTGTTTGGTATCGTGTCCCAGAGATGAGGAAGTAATTAAAATATTGTTAATTATAGAAAGATATTTGCATTCATGTCCTACATATTACTAAATAGCAAAGTAAATTACTAGTTCGTGTTACACTAAACTAGGTAGCTATAATTTATTATTGCTGTTAGTAATATTAGTAGGAATGATAGGGGTAGGTAAAATGAGGACTGAAACAGAGGGTTGGTTTTGGAGAATAAAGAAAAAGTAGGAAGGATAGATAAAATTTCAGTTCAGAAGAATGTAAGAAGAATTGTGTAAAACATAACACAAAGAAAAATAAAACTTGAAAACAAAAGGCTATTTTTTTAGAAAGTTGAAAAGATCAACTTGAAATAAAAATGCTATCGCTCTTCCCCTGAAAGGGACACAAATGCAAAATACGTAAAATCAATAACTGAGGTGAGTCCGAAGTCCAGAGTTTTTCTGTATTATTCGAACAAATGGTCTCTATCCATCAGATAGCAGAATGGGGAGGGGTACAGATCACATTGTGACCTACTGTGGCTTCTTGCTTGCTTACTCTTTGCTGGGTGCCCTCTCATGAGGCTTGCTCTTGCACTTCCTGTGTCCGAATCCACTGTGGTTCCTTCTTCCCTGAGGGCCTTCACTTCATTGGTCTGTCTGAGGTGTTCTCTCCTCACATATGGTGTGCTGGAAGACCACTTAGTTTTATGCTGGGAGAGGGCAGTGATTGCGGGCCTAGCGATCCAATGAACTCCAACCTGCACCTGTACAAGCAGCCCCCTAAGTACACTGCTCATAGTTGTCCCTTCCGGTCTTCCTCTGCAATGGACAGTGGCGCTCGTCCTGTATTGCCTGTTCTTCCTTCTCTGTAACTGTCTTCCATTGACAGCTCCCTCTCCATTACTAGCCAAGAACGTTCCCAAAGCCTCTGGGGTTTGTCCTATCTGTGGCTTTTATTTCCCAGAGCAATTCAAACTATAGCTCTTTCTTTAATGGCTAGTAGTAGCTACTCCCTATTATGGTGCTGGGGATAATTGCTTGTTACTTATTGTTTTGTCACTCAGAAGGAGACTCAAGGAGAAACCCAACACTGCACTTGTAGCTTGCCATTGACAATATCTGTAGGCTTCTCCCTGAACACTATTTATTATTTAATTTTGTGGCTTCTGGCCCTCCAGGGTTGTCATGGGCCTGTGGCCTCAGGCTGCTTCTGTGCAGACCAGAGCAGCTTCCTGTCTGGTACACCCTTCTTTCCACATTGTCTTTAGTCTCTGTGGCTTCTCTGAGACTCCCACCTTCCCTTCAGCCTCCTTTCATTCCCCGGAGCTCTTCTCTTTCTCAGAGCAAGTTGTTCAGACGTTTTTCCTCCTGCGTTGTAATCTTTTTTCACACGTGGGTGTGAGCTGCTAATAGGGGAATCTTACTCCACTGTCATCCTGTCTCTGCCTGCAATAGATTGTGTGTGTGTGTGTGTGTGCGTGTGTGTGCGTGTGTGTGCGTGTGTGTGTGCGCGTGCGTGTGTGTGTGTGTGCGCGCGCGCGTGTGTGTGTGCGTGTGTGTGTGTGTTGCTGTTGTTAGAACTTGTTTTGTTTCTCAGGGTTGGGCAGAGAAATTGGGTCACTGATTAGAAACTTTTTCAGAACATTAGTATATGAAGAGCAATTTTTGAATCAGTAGATAAAGAATAGATTTTTAAAATAAAAGTTTTGGTGATAATTGATTAGAAAATGTTTCATACATTTTGATTTTGTGATGAGGCAGTTTCTGACAACTAAAGGGAAGACTGATTGGACTGACTACCAGAAAATTAGGACTTATAAAGAATATCTTTAAAATCATCATATAAAAATGAATCAAAGACAGGAATAGACAATTTTATAGAAGAAATACCACTAGTCTTTAAACTTATGAAGCAACAAGAAATACTGTTTCCACTCATTGTATTGGCATCTTTTAAAATGAATAACATAACCAACTCCAGGTGCATGTGTAGGGTAACTAATGCTTTCACTTTCTATTGAGAGGAATTTAAATTAGTTTAGCATTTTGGAGGGCAATTTGCAGTATTGCCATAAAATTTTGAATGTTTTGCCTAATATTTTCACTTGAGAATATTGTTATTTGGAATATTTTGACAAATGGATTAATGTAGGTATATTGGAAGGGATATGTTAATGGTATGTTATTGTCACAGACTTATTAAAATTTATTTATTTATGTATTTATTCATGCACTGTAGACTGGGCTGGTCCTGAATTTACCATGTAATCCAGGCTGGCCTCAAAATCTTGGCCATCCTCCTGTCTCAGCCTCCCAAGTGTTGTGATTAGGTGCTGGGGAAATTGAACTCAGGGCCTTGTGCTTGCTAGGGAAGTGCTGTATGGTAACCACTGGGCTTTTCCTCTAGCCCCTGTAGCTGATTTTTTTAAATAGAAAAAATAGCAAATTTAAATAATTCAGATACTCAGCACGAGGAGGACAGCTGTGTATACTCTATTGCGTTTGTACCCCTTATTGATCTTTTTACTAGCATGCACTTGGTTTATACAATAATTATAGTCAGGCTGGAGGAATGGCACAGCTGTTAAAGCACTTGCATTGCAAGTGCAAGGCCCTGAATTTGATTTCCCAGCACCATATAAGCTGGGTGTGGTCATGCAGGCCTGTAATCCCAGCACTCAGGAGACTGAGGCAGGAGGATCACTGTGAGTCTGAGGCCAGCCCAGGCTACATAGTGAGTTCAGGCCCAGCTACAGAGTGAAACCTAAAAAAAAAAAAAAAAAAAAATCCCTCCCCCCCAGTATTCCTTTTGCCTCTTCAGAAAATGTCTTATTTTCTAACATCACTTATTTTTGTCTTTGACTTTTTTGTAGTTTGGTTTTTTCATATTAGAGAAATTTATGTAATATTTAGCCTTCTGTGTCTGATTCATTTCCATAAGCATGATGATCTCAAGATACATCCATTTTCTTACAAATGGTTTAAATTTATTGTTCTTTGTGACAGAGTAGTACTCCATTTTACACACACACACACACACACACACACACACACACACACACCCCGCATCTTTATCTATTCCTGTGTTGATAGACATATTGGCTGCTTCCAGAATTTAATTATTATAAGTTGTGGTGCTATAAACATGGGTATGCATGTATCACTGTCATATGATGTTTTTATCTCTTTTGGGAACCTAGGTAGGTCAAATATCTACTTTCAGTTTTTTTTAAAGGAATTCCATACTGATTTTTGTAGTGTTTGTACCGGTTTGCAGTCCCACCAGCAATGAAGAAGGGTTCCTTTTACTCCACAACCTTGCCTACTGTCTTAATTACTTTTTCTTTGCTGTGATAGAATACCTGATATCCACAAATTAGGGGAGGAATGGTTTATTTTAGCTCTCAGTTTCAGAAGTTCACAGTCCATTCAGGGGTCGCTGGCAACAGCGGAAGGACGCAGTAGAGGCAGAAGTGGAGGCAGCTCCTCACAGCATTGTGAACAGAAGCCAAGTTAAGTCTAGTCAATTCGAGGAAGGCAGAAAGTTGCATTTATCCTTGCAGATCTGTCCCAGTGATCTGTCCCACCTGAGTCCAGGCTCAGTGTTCTCTTCCTTCTAAAATTAAGCACAATCTACCAAACACCTATGATCTACTCCACGTACCTATAATTCACCCCTAAAGACCAGACCCCCATGTCCAACAGCACATGTCTTTAGAAATAATTCATAGCATCCAAATATGTGAGGGCAACATTTCAGATCCAAACCACAATACCTGTATTTGTTATTTTTTAGTTTTTGATACATGCCTTTCTTACTGGAGTAGGATGGACTTTCCTCATTGTTTTCATTTGCATTTCTCTAGTGGCTAAAAATATTGAAAATTTTTTATGTCTGTATTGGCTATTTGTACATCTTCTGAGAACTATTTCAATTGCTTGTTTTTGTTTCATTCTTTTGTTGTGGAGAGTCTTTTTTCAGTTCTTTACATATTGTAGATAATAGCCCTTTGTCCGAGGAGTAGCTGGGTAAAATTGCATTCATGTTCTTCAGCCATTATAAAACATGAGGTACCTCATATACGGATACCTGAATAAAAAATTTTACTATATCGATCAGGATTGGCTAAGTAGTAGTACAGTAAAAAGCAGTTCCAAAATCACACAGAATTACATGAACAAAGATCTATTTCTCAGTCTATGCATTCATTTGTGATTGTAAGGCAAATTTCGTTCACAGTTGCCACTTAGGGACTGAAGTTAGAATAAAGAGAAGATAAAGGAATTGAAACCGCTGGATTTGCCACCTTCTTGATTACCTTGAATGTTGCCAGTTGCTTTGTCAGAAGGAGAAGTTTGGAGGGTCAATCTTACCAAATTCTCTGCTGTAAAGAAATAAATATTGTTTATACTTTCAGTTCGCTGTCCAGTGGTAATCACAAGGTTCTACACATATACTCAGAAGACAAAAGGAGAACCACAGGTTTGGCGAAGAGCACTAATGGCTGCCATGTATATATCTTGGTGTTTTGTAGATAAAGTGAACTTCAGAACAAAGTATGAGATGCTCACGATATGCCCCAAATTTAAATGTGTGTGCATGTGTGTTTATATAAATATCTCATGGGATGTATATGCTTTGAAGAAATTCTGACAGATAACGTACTAAGTTGTTAATAGACTTCCTTCATTTTTTTCTTACAATGAGCATTTATAAAAATAAATACAATTGAAGTGAATAAAACCAGATAGTTTGGATAAAGAGCATTCTTGAATGTTTTTATTTTTTCAAAAATTTTTTATTTGTCTGATTTCCAAAAAGAGTTAATAAAAAGTGCTGGCTGAATGTTCTTGGCAAAAATCAAAGGCTTATAATTCTAATAGAGCAGGGTAGTACAGTTGATGTTTTGCTCTGATTATTGATGAGAGTCATGTGATCTTGATCAGGCTATTTATAAATCTTATATTATGGGCATGGATGTTTTTACATTTATGTAATTTTATAATTTTATCACGTTATAGTTAAAATTTGTGAGAGTAGTTTTTGTAATTTTTTCTTACTAGATTAGTCTCTAAATCTTATTCATTTTCCCTAACATTTACTGAAGATTTTTAAACGTTCAGAAAATTTGAAAGGAGTCAATTGTGAATGAATACCTATACATCTACTGTTATGACATTAACATTTTATTTTATTTGCTCTTTCACCTAATTCATTTCTGTATCCAGTAATCCATCCTAAGTTACATACAGTTCAAAGAAAAACCACAAAAAGAGAGAAAAATCACAGGTATCAGTTAATTTCCTCTAAATATTGAAGCATGCTTACCATTTTATAGTTCTGTTTTGATGTACATTAAGCTTACTAAAATGCAGAATAAGAAATATACATTTGCTGAGTTGTGGTGAATGCATATATCTGTAGAACTCAACTCCGTTAAGTCATAGAACATTTCCATCCTGACAGAACGTCTGTCAAGCATCATCCAGTCAATCTCTGTGCACTACACTCAGGTGGCAGCTACTGTTCCCTATATTTTCATGTTGTAGAACTCAAAATACATGGAATTATATAGTATGTAACATCTTCCAGCTTTCATTTCATACAACTTTGACATTCATTCATATCATTGAGTGTATTAATAATTCCTTTATATAACAGAGTAGCATTCCATTCAACGGATATAGAACTATTTGCTTATTCATTCCCCTGTTGGTGGCTACTTGCGTTGTTTCTATTTTTTTGCAAATATGAATCCACCTGCTCTCAGCATTTATCTAAAATCATTTTGTGAGCATATGTTTTATTTTTCTTAGTTACATACCTAAGAATGGAATTGCTGGATTATGAAGCAGCTTTTTAAAAAAAGTTTCCAGACCTTTTACCAGTGTAGTTGTAGCAGTTTATATTCCTAAGTCCACTTTGTCTATATTTTCTATTTTTTCTTGTATGTTTTTTTCTATCATTTAATTATTCTTTTGCTGCATCAGCGCCTTCCGGGTATTTCCTTTTCCTCTTGATACGTTTTGCTTTTAAGTGTATGATTTAGCTCAGTTTGTTCTGTATGTTATATGAGGTAGGGATTGAGGTGTGTTTTATGTTGAAATGCTTAGTGGAAATCTTTTGTGTGGCACAGGAGCTGAAGCTGGGGCCTTCCATCTGAGCTTATCTCCCTTCGTTTGTATTTTGGATTTTGAGTCATGGTCTTAACTAAGTTGCTAAGAGGCTCACGTTGGGCTTGAATTTCTGATCGTCCTGCCTCAGCCTTCCAAGGTTCTGGGATTACAGGCCTGTGTGATTAGGCTTGACTTATTTGAAAATTCTTTTTTAATGGCCTTGGATATTTTATTTTTATTTTTATTTTATGTTTTTATTAATATTGAAGGTAAATAATAATTCTAGAAGTTCAAATTTGAAATGGAAGAGCTTTTTCTCATTTTAGTATCCTTGTGAAATTTATAACAGTGTTTTAATGTTTTAGCTATTCTTTTTCTTATTGATGGTAGAGTTTATTTTTGTTTTCTGAAGCACTATACCCAGTGCGTTTGTATTCTAGCTGTATCACTACCTCCTTTTTGTTCACTAATTGAGTAAGTTGCCTGGTCCTGGCTCGAACTTGGAATCCTCCTGCTTTTGCATCTCAAAGTGCTTGAATTACAGCCATATGCCACCATGTTTGGCTTCTACGGTATAATTTTGATTATTAAAATTGGAAATTTTCTTTATAAAGAAATGAAAGGCTTGTGTTTTATATCTTACTGTTTTCAACAATTTTCTTTTAAAAAACATTCCCGTTTCCTGAAAATTGAATTATTTTCACCAAATTAGTGTTTCAGTTAATTGAGTATTGCTAGATAACTGAAAGGAACTATGCGCCATACATGACAGATTGTGTTTTGCAGTGATGACCACAGCTGTTGCCAAATGCAGCATGCTCATTGGTAATGTTAACTCGGTGCTCCCGCTGGGAGGTGGCACAATGTAATCCCCCCTTCAGATGAAAACAATGTGATGTGACCATAGTCAATACTGTGTGACTTCTCAGGTCAAGTCAGAAAAGGTACAAATCGTGCCTTGTTGGCACTCTTGGCTACCATGTAAAGAGACCCACCACCTTAAGGCTATCATGCTATGAAGAAACTTCTAGTTCATGAAGCTCACGTGGGGGGGGGGGGGGGCATTATTTGAAAGTTTCACAAGACACCTTTGTTACGGTTGCTAGCCTTTGCCCTGGATGACTCAAGCCCCACTGTAATCACCCAGGTTGAAGTCTCTGACATACTTCTGTACTTCATCTGAATTCTTTTTTCCCCCATTTTATTGATAGGTATTAGTGCAAGATTTAAGGTTTACAATGAAGTTGAGCATTTTGTGCACGTACATACCTTGTCAAGGTGACAAAGACTTTCCCACTCTCCTTTTGTTCCTACCCCTCCCCTCCCCTCTCTCTCCCCCCCCCCCCCCCCCCCCCCCCCCCCCCCCCCCCCCCCCCCCCCCGTTTCACTTTGTTTTCCGTTTTAAGTTCAGTAGGAGTTGCGATCTGGGCCTTTCATATCAGAGAGATTTTTGAGACAGGGTCTCGCTCTGTGGTCCAGGCTGGTCCTGAACTCACTTCAGAGCCCAGGCTGGCCTTGGACTCAGAGCAATCTTCCTGTCTCAGCCTCCTGAGTGCTGGGATTACAGGCGTGCACCACCACGCCCAGCTTATGTGAATCTGAGGAGTCAAACTCCGGTACTTAGTGCTTGCTAGGCTGAACACATATCACAATGTTATCAGCTAATTATTTGTAGGATAATTTAATAGCATCATTAACTAGTACAGCATGTCTGGGGAATTAAAGTACTGAAAATAGGTAACCTTCAAACTAAGTATTTTATTTTTGATTATTAGGGAGGGTATTTTGATGTCCTTTAGTGCCTCAAAGTTGTTCTTTAATCGTAGACGTCGGAGATCCTGTGTCACATCCTTGAAATTTGCTTTTTAGAGAAATCTCCTTTAGAATGTGGAATATGGAAAAATAAAATTCTTTGTGGTAGTTCTTTCACTTGGAAGGATAATAATAAAACAGGACTCTCTCCTCTCTCTGCCTGACTTGAGCCAGGTAAAGTGAGGGGGCCTTTGTGGGTTTAGATGAGCTCTTCTTCACAATCACAGAAGTTCACACCGGTTTTTAAAAATCATATTTGGTCTTGGCGAAGAAGGCCATATCATCTTTCTTTTAAATTCGTTTACTATCCATTTTTAGGCCAAAACCACCTGTTTAATTAGCATCCTGAGTCATAATGATTTATACCAGTGTAATTTCTAAATTTCCTTCATTAAATCTCTTCTTCCTCTCTGTTGGCTTTTCAGTTTTCGTGTCTATTTTATTGCCACTGTGTCTACTAACAGGCTGATTGAATAATGACAGGAATTTTGTTGACTTAATTTTGTGGCAGAATTTCTCTTGCTATGAAATAGGCTTTCCTCGGCTATGAATATAGTAATCGTACATCTTGTTTCATAATACTCCGTTGTTTTTGTTATTGTAAATAGTGTCATTTTATTTAAAGATTGTATTTCCTAGTTGACTGCCTCTTGTGTGTCTGAATGCTACCCATTTTTTCCTAAAAGTTCTTCCACATTCAAAGATGCCATAGATCTCTTAGATTTTTGACTATATCATACAAATAATAAATTATCTATTTGCTTTTCTTCTAATTCTTAAAATGTTTTTTTTCTGTTTTTCTTCTGTTGTCTAGTAATTTCCAGTATCCTTATCATTTTCCTGACTTCCAAAAGGGTATTATAGTACACTGTTAAGTACTTTGATTGTAATACATTTTTGGTAGATGGCTTACTTTTTTAGAATTTTCACGTCTTTGTTCATAAAGGAGATAGGCTTGTGCCTTTTATGTCTTTCACCATGTTCATCCCCTTCAAATATGTGTTTTCTAATAGCCTTAGAAAATGATCTTCAGAGCACTCACTATAGGATTTTTAGAGCAAGCTATAAAAGGCAGTTATTGTTGTTTCTTTGAAGGTTTATGTAAGTTGTCTGTCAAACTATAGGATTTTTTTCAAAGAGTAAATTAAATAGTAATTCACCTTTTCTAAGATTAATCTTAACATTAGCTACCCAAAGTTAGTTCAGTTGGTTGTGAAAAGAACATAGGGCTCCATGTAATCCAATTTTAAAAACTTAACCTGAGCCAAGTGGTATATGCCTGTAACCCCAGACTGAGGCAGTAGGGTTGCAAATTGAGCCCAGCCTAGGCAGCTGAGCAACCTGAAATCGATTCCTAGTACCCCATTCCCCTCACCACCTTTTTAGCCTTGGTATTGTTGATTTACGCCTGGTCTTCTTAAATTCAATTTTATTAGAGTTGTTCATCCGGTTTTTTTTTTTTTTTTTTGAAGAAACAGATTTTACCATGTTAGCTTTCTTTCAAGCTTACTGTTTATTTTATTAATCATTTATACTTTCCCTGTCTTTATTTTCTAACTTATTGAAGTGGACATTGTTTCACTGCTTTTTCAGACTTTCTAAGAAATCCTTAAGGCTTTAATTTGCCTTTTAAGTTTTGCTTTAATGTGTCCAGTGTTTATTATTCTTCATATGTAAATAATTTCTGCATTATTACAGTAAAGAAATTCTAAACAAGAACTTGGCTTATGTAAAAATTTGTTTTCAAATTTCTAAGTCTGTGCTTTGTTTCTTCATTTCTCTTTTTATTACATTTAGTTACTGATTTGTTGGTATTTGTTAAGACTTGCTTTATAACTTTGGGAATAAATTCTAATATTTTGGAAATGCATTTGTTTTTCTCTTACTGTTGAGGTTTGGATAAGCAAATAACTCTGGATTTAGGATTGTTTTCCTTTTACCTTTTGAAGATCTATTATCTTGTGCCCTCCACTTGTCAGTATTGGTAATTTTCTTGTTTACTTAATTATTCCTTTCTAGTGGAATATCTTTATTTTTCCTTTAGTTGTCTTTCTCTGTTTCTCTTTTTGCAGTGTTATTCCGATACAGTATTGGAGTATTTGTAATTCTTGAGTTTGAAAATTACTGGTCTTTACTTTCTCATCTCTCATTCTTTTTCAGATTTCTTTTCCTTATTTTTCATTATGTGTTTTGTTTTGAAGTGTCCCTTAAAGATTTCTAGTTCATTGATTCAGTTATTGAATTTTGCAGCTGTTTAATTGAGACACATGTTTCTTTTCTTGCGTGGTATCTCATTTTTTTCATTTGGCTTCTCTACATTTTATATAATTTGAACAACTTTAAACATAATTTTTGTTCTGTTTCATGTCATGAGGTACTAATAATCCTTCTGTTACATGTGCTGACTCTCATGGAAGATTGTTTCCTTTTAATGTGGTTTTGTTTGTGTGTTTGTTTTGAGGCAGTGTCTTGCTCTGTAGTCCAGGCTGATCCTGACTTCACTACAAAGGCCAGGCTGACCTAGAACTCACGGCAATCATCTTGCCTCATCCTTCTGAGTGCTAAGCTTACAGGCGTGTAACACCATGCTCAGCTTATGTGGTGCTGGTGAACTGAACTCAGGGCCCTGCGCTTGCTAGGTAAGCATTCCAACCGCTGAGCCATTCTCCCAGACGTTTATTTTCATATTTCATGAGCTTTCTTCTCCCACTGCGGTTTTCCTTTGTTGTTTCAGTTAGTCCGTCAGAGGTCAGAGTAGGGGTTTTTATTAAACACCTTTTTATTTCAGCTAATTGGGGACTTGGGGAAAAGTTTACAAAATAGTACAGAGTTACCATGTGTTCCTTTCCTAGCTTTTTCTAATGTTTATATATTACTGTATTGTAATTATCAAAACAAGGAATTAACTTTGGGCCCTACTGCAAACTAAAAACTTTATTTGAAATTCACTTACTTTTCCGTTAAAAAAAGCTCCAGGATCCCACCCAGAGTCTCATGCTGCTTTTAGTCTTCGCTTCTTGCTCCTTTGTGGTCTGTAACTGTCCCTCAACCTTCCTGTCTTTTATGATCTTGATTCTTTTGAAGAATAGTGATAGTTACTTTGTTGAGTGTCCCTCAGCTTGGAGTTGTCTGATGCTTTCTCACATTAGAATGAGGTTATATTTCAGGCAGATTATCATAGAACTGCTATTTTGTCCTTCTTAGTCTGTCTTGGAGGATTCATGAAGTCTATTTTATTGGTGGTGATGTTGCCCTTTATCACGTGCTGTGTCCCAGGTTTTACACTGTAATGTTACTGTCTTTCCTTCTGTAGCTAATAAAAACCATAATGGAGATGTTTTAAGACTATGCCGCAACTACTTTTCCTTAAACTTTGACACAGTAAGTTTAGCATCCAGAAGTAGAAATTACAGAGTAGGTTTTTTTTTTTTTTTTGGGGGGGGGGTGGGCTTTCTAGGCTGACTTGTAAGCTGGCCACAATTCATCTTTATTTTGATATTAATTTCTTGTAAGCCGTGGAACTTTACATTGTGAGCAGGGAAAATAAAATTATATTCCAAATTCTTATTAGGCAAAATCTTGGCTTTGAATTTTGTTAGATAATTCTTTTTGGTCCCTAGAAACTCAGCTGACAAAAGCCTTATCATCACCTTTCTTGTCCAATAAGTGGAGGTCATTAATCTTTTTTTTTTAACTTCAGTTGTAGTCTCTTACAAGTCTAGCTTTCATCATAGGTTTCAAAATTGCTACTCTCCATGGATAGCGTTTTTGTCTCAAGTGCCCAAGTGAGCATTAAAATCTAAGCTCTGCCAGACATGGTGGTGCTCATATCTACCCCAGCTTTTTGAGAGGCAGAGGCAGGAGTATCCCACCTTTAAGGTCAGCTGGGTCAGTTTACCAAGATCCTGTCTTTAAAAAAAAAAAAAAAAGCCTTGGAAGTTTCTTAGTGGAACACCACCCTTGGATTCAGTCCCCAGTACTAGAGGGAACAAACACAAGAAAGCATAATCTCTTCCTTGGCCTTGTTTCCATGTCTACCCAGCTGCTGACTGCTAGCTCGTACATCTTTTCCCTTCCGGCTTCCAGTGCCTTCTTTGCCTTGGTACCTGGGAAAATTTCTTTTCATTTTTGGAAGTTCAGCCAGGAATTTCAGTTGTAACCTCTGTCCGTCTACTGCGTTGCTGCATGTCTCTCAGAATTACATTGGAAAATATTGATTAGCACGCCTTCATTAGCCACTGTCACATTGCACTTAACGGTACAGTAGATCTGGCTGTGATCCGATAGGCCTAGTTAAAACCGACTCTGCTATTTAAAAATCCTAATCGTTCTCAGGCTTTCCTCTTTCCATTTTTGAAGCATACCCATTCTCATAACCTTGAGTTTTATGGGATGGTAGAAAAAAATTGGCATTTCAGAATAAACATGTAATATTATGTCAAAACAGAGTATTTTTTATGTTTCCAAGGAGTGGAAGAAAGGACCCACTCTTTTCTAAAGTCGTGTGCATATGTGTGTACTTATATTGTACTTCTTTTTCCATTGTTATGGGAGTAAGTAAATCATTAACAGTGAACGTCCTCTTTCATCTAAAATACAATGTGCTAATGATCAGTTTTCTAAATGAAATTTCTGTGAAATGAAGCAAGGCAGCTCTGTGGCTACATAGTTGCTAACAAATGACCTGGCTAATGCCACCCATGCTTCCTTCTTTAATTAGATTCCAGATTTTTTTTTTTTTAAATTTTGGGAACAGTAAGTAAATGCTAATTTGTAGTTCCTCAGGGGGAAAATCATGGTGTAAAAATAAGGATATAAAGTATGTGGGTACTTCAGAGCAAGAAGGTAATGACGTCTGGGCAAGCCCTGCCTGACAGCTTTTCATTCAATTAAATAGCCCCCAAGGTACTGGGTATTGAAGGAATCCTTCATAGTACAATGTTGAAGCATGTTAGTTTATTACCATCCATTTATTCTATAAAAATACACTAAGCACTACTCTGTGGCACCCATGGTGATGAGAGAGGCTCAGATGCAGGAGCTGACCAGCTTCAGGACCATCCAGGGAAACATGCATGATTCTGTTCCCAAAGTATAACTTCCATGTGGCCAGCGAAAGGACAAGGTTAACTAAACTATTAGTAGTCATGAGTATTCTGTGACTTGTTTATTAGCACATTTGAATTCATCTAATGCCTGCTAGTAACCTCCTGACTCATTTTCATTTCATTATACCACTTCGTAGTTATGATACTCAGAGCTAACACCTAAATGCTGCTTTTTATGTGGGAATTGCTGCAGGAAATGCCTCTATTTATTTCATATTTACCCCAAATAGCAGTCCTGTAAGATGGGTATAACCCACTGTGCCGGTGACAAAAGTGAAGAACAGAGAGCTTAAGGAACTTACGTAGCTTCACTAACCCAGGGGTTGCACGAGTGTAGCTATTGCATCATATGTTAAGATTTTGATTCACAGTTGCTAAATTAACATGAATTACACGGCATTGTGCCTTTTTAATGGCTCAGATTGTTCATCTATGAGATGAGATTAGCTCAGGAGATTACTGGGAAGCATTATATGAATTAGCATGTGCTAAACTCCCTTTCCACTGACCACATGGAAGTTGCACTGTGGGTGTGGCAAGCATGCATGTGTCCCTGGATTGCCCAGCAGTTGGCTGTAACTTTGGAAGTGTCTTAGATCTTTCTCTGGGATGCTGTCTCTAGAATAGGAACAGTTGGCACAGAATTTCACAATCTTCCCGGTTATGTATGTCTTTGCTTTGTCTTGTTACTATTACATATATTTATTACTGTTTTGCATTATTTCAGGACCAAAATTAAGGTGTGGACAGTTCCATAACCTAAATAGGTATACCTATGAAAGAAAACATAAAAGTAGGAAAGACTGGTGAGTTCAGAAGTGGGGCTGACAGAGTATTTATAGTTTCTGAAGTCATGGGCATTTCCTAGCAGTTAGCCACAGATCTGGCTCAGAGCTTCTTAGAAGTGAGCACAAAATAGGAGACCATGATTGCTTGCAAGATTCATGGTGCTCCTAAAACAACAGTAAGCCAATTGCTCAGGAAACAGAGTCCTTATAACTCAAGGAACCAGCCATTCATAGCAAGTGCCCTCTAGTTCGTGGGTATGGCCTCAGTAATTTACCCCCGATGCCCAGGTATGAACTCCAGCTGGCTGTCTCACTTAACCTGAGGTCCCAGAGTTACTGACCTGTACATGAAGGAAAAAAGAGCAAGATGGTGGGACTTGGGAAGGTGGGTAGGCCATTGGCTGCCACAATTATGATGTGTAATAAATGGACTCAAAATCTCAGAGTCATGCAGAGTTGATAATTTATTTTGTTTATAGACTCGTGGCCTGCTTGGGGGTGAGATCTGGGCTGGGCTCAGCTGGGGCACCTCCATTCTATCTGTCTGTTCCAGAACAGCCTGGTCCCAGTATATGGGGATCAGCTGCCATGTGCCCCTGAAACTAAAGAAAGAGGCAGGTGAACCCAGGATTGGCCACAGTACAATTTATTAGGGAATTCAGTACAACAGAGTATCTTGGGTACCAGGAAGCCAGGTGGGTCTCTCTGATTTTAATTATAATGAGAGACTTACATAGCGGTCTAGACAAAAGTAACCATGCTAGAACATACCTGGTTTATCTCAAGCTCATATCGAGGACGTCAGGCATATTTGGAGCCCTACATTGTTTATGTCGTAAAGCTCTGCATACCACTTTGTCTATGTATAGTGTGGTGGGAAAGTATGTAGGGAAGATAGGATAGGGTCACTTAGGGAATTCATGGTGACTATGACTCAGTATAGCTACAGTCAGGTCTAGCTGAATTCCTATACTTTCATTCTCCATGAAGTAGCAGGATAGCCCAGTCACATCATGCTTATGGTGAGGGCAGAAGTATACAGTCAACGAATGAGAAATATTTAGGAAGTACTGAAGCTTAGGATCACATCTTACAGAGTTTGAATTCTATATCCTTCTGTTGGCCCAAATAAACCTTGGGGCTGACCTCTTTGTCCAAGAATATGAAAGAAATTATGCCTCTGTCTAGTTTGGAACAACAAAGTCACATGGGAAAGGGTACAGACGCCAGGAGAGTGAAGTGCCAAAGGGCGTAATGCAAGATGCTGTTTTGGGGATAGAGCTGACTGTGGGCAGAGCTCACCACCCCCTGAGGCATGGATTCCTGTTGCCCCTGTGCATTTTCGGTTAACCCCTGTTGTGGGACTTGGGTATGAAATGGCTCTGGCAGTAGCTACTGGCAGTTGTAGGAAACTGACCCTGTGCAAGATTGAATCCTGCGAATGACAAGTTTGTGGTCTGGGAGGGACTGAGCTCTGGCACCTGCCACAGTGCTTTACTCACTCTGAACTGGGAAAGCGGTTGGGGCCTGAGATGGCAGGAAATTAGGGTGATCAGATTCCCCATTTTGTATTTTATTTGAGTTAATTCATGCTTGTTTTTTATATTTAAGTGGAAAGGTGAAATGCTTAATAGATGAGCATATTGATTTTATTTTTTGACACAGAGCCACATATGTATAATGATCAAAAACATATCATGAATGTTTAAGCTTACATTTAAGTCATTATTAAAGTAAAAAAAAAATGCCTTCTCTCCTACCCACAATACTCCTCCCAGCTTCGAAGGTACTCCAGTGTTCTTGGCAATTTGTCTTTAATTGTAATGTTATTTTAAATTTAATCATTTGCTGTATTTTTTGATCACCGTGTACATTTTACAGAGGAAGCTATCACCATATGGATTTCTTCTTTTACTTTTCAAACTGCTATATTTAGGCCTGACACTTTGCGGTTATATGCTAGGATTCATTACATAGACTTTGAGCACACAATGTTTAAAACAAGGAGCCAGGAACAAGTTCACATTATATCATTTGGACTGAAAATGACTTCTTACTGACGTTTTAAGGTTGAAAAAGTTCCAGCTCCTGTCAACATAGTAGGTAGTAGGTAGTGGGTAGTTTGCCTAGGTTGTGTCTGTGGCTTGTGATTCGCATATGTGATTGAATCTTCAACCCAGGGCTGACTTCTCCCAAGCTCAGAGGTCTTTACAGAAGACCCAGAATAAATGTCAGAATAGGCCATGTGAGAAACTTTTGTTCTTTGTATTCTGATAAAAAATAATTATTTTATTCATAGATGGACTTGTATTTCTTTCTTTTCCAGTTTGTATCTTGGCATAGGAGACCACGTTGTCTTTGTTGTCAGTTAAGCCCTAGCGTGTACTATGTAGTCCTAGCAAAAGGCCACTGCTAAGGGTTGTGTGGATGGTCAGCACCACAACTCTGGGGCCATCATGCATGAAGAGTGTCTTGGAATTCCTCTGCCAGTGTTTAGGGTATTGAGTCAAGGCTCTGTGCTTCTACTCGGCCACTTGCCCTTTGTTTCCTTATCAAACCTCCCACCCAAATGTGTCTTCTTGGTCTCCAAATCAGCTCATCTTCCCCTCTCTCTGTCTCCTAAGTAAAACTGGAAAATTTTGTATTGATTTGGAGCATGTATTTAGGGTAAATAATGATTAAATCTTTTCTTTTTCCATAGTGCGGATTGAATCTAGGACCCTTGAACTGAGCTGTACTAGCCTTCCCTCCCCGTCACCCTTTCTTTTCAGACAAGTTCTCGTTAAATTGCCCGGCCAGGCTGATACTTATGATCCTCGAGGATTATAGTTAAGTGCTACCAGGTCTAGCTAAATCGTCTCTTTCTTTATACCCACCTAGGCCATGTCCACTGTGACAGAGCCTGTAGTATTTGTGAACAGTAGCCACACACTTACCATTCAGACTTCTCTAGAGATCTCTTTATATAACTGTGTGAACAATGGAGAGCCAAATGTGGATTCTCATTCAGATTTTTGAAGTGATTTATTAAATGAAAAAATTAGCTTTTCTTTTGCTTATTCTCAGGAATTATGTTATGGTCACAACAAAATGTGTATTAGCAATAAGAGGCCATATTGAGAAGCAGACAGAACAAAATAGGGGAAAACTTGTAGTAAACCTACAAAACACATTTTTTTCAAATTACAAATTGAACATGAACAGGAGGCAATAAAAGGAGATTGCACACTGTCGAAAGCCCAGTAGTGAACCAGATTGTCTTCAGAAACAGTTTCAAAAAAGCAGGAGAGCTTGAAGCAATGAGGGCCAAGAGAACAAAAATGGAGATAGAAGCGCTACTAAAATAAGAGTCGATCATAACTTTTACAAAATTCTTGCTTTCTTTTCTTTGGAGGTGGAGGGAGCAGTGTTAGGGATGGAGCCCGGGGCCTTACACATGCTACACAACTATTGACCTAACTATTCCTAACTTAACCTCAATCCCTAGAAACTACTTGTCAAAACAAAACAGAAACCTTGGAAATTTAGAGAATCCACTGTTCTACATAAAATATATGAAAGTAAAGAGATCACTAAGTATATCTTTGTAAAAATTTAAAAAGACATTTAAAAGACAAGACTCACATAAATAGACATCAAAGCCAAGCAGACAGAGGCAAAGCTTAAAAGCACCACCTCTACCAGCTGTACTTGTGATCTAACAAAATGATAATGCCCTCGGGTATGCAAGGAGAGACTAGATTAAGTCTTTAGCTCGCTTGAAAGTAAACAAACAAGGGATAAATTGGGTTTTGTGCATGAGTCAATGGAAATGTTTTTAAATCTTAAGAATCTAAAATGTTGTTTCTTCAGGAAATTGCTCAATGTAACAGTTTATTTTGATAATAACTTAATCTAGAACATCAAGAAACTATTAATAATTTTGGTGGCATATCTGAAAGAATTTGGAGCATCACTGAACATGAAAATAGATTTTTAATATATACATGGTTACAGATGAAAATTCACAGCTAATAGAGAGAAATCATCATGTTAGAAATTTTTTAAAGGCAGATGACATGACTTATATCACATATAAAATAGCCAAGAATTTGGAAGAAATAGTAGGGAAAAATAGGGCTGAATTGCTCATATTTCATCTTGAATAATACCATATTTCATCCTTATTTTTAATAATTGAATAAATATAGCCTTGTTAGTTTGTTTATGTGGTACCAGTGATTGAACCTAGGGTCTCTGCATTGCAGTCTCCATTCATTTTAATTGCTTTTACTTTGAATAAGGGACTTGCTGAGTCATTAAGCTGCTCAGCTTGAGCTTGAACTTGTAGTCTTCCTCCCTCAACCCCCCAGAGTGATAAGACGATAGGCCTGCGCCGCTGTATCTGGCTGCATTTATAATACTTTAAGGCAATTTCCAATTTGTAATAGAATTCCAAGCAAAATTGATTAATTCGATTAACCTAAGACCTCAACTAAATTCTTTATTGCAAAAGACAAGTTGCAGTAGAAGGTAACAGCAGCAAATACAGACATGATACAAGATGAAGATGGAAATGTACTAGGAGAGTTCTCAACTAAACACAAACTCTCCGATTACTTCCAGAACCTTTGTGATATATTCTACCTGCTCTAGGTTGACATGTGATTGCCTTTTTTCATTTTGACGTTTAAGTTTTTGATTTCCCACCGGCCATGTTACAGATTCAGTATCTTTACCTCAAATGCTTGGGGCCAGAAATGTTTGAAATTTTTGATATTTGTGTAGGCTTTACTGATCCAGTAATCCCAATCTAAAGTGCTCTGAAATCTGAACCTTTTTCCCTCAGGGTGCTGGGAACTAAACCCAGGGCCTCTACATGCCAGGCAAGCTCTCTACTACTGGTCTACACTTCCAGTCCTTTTAAATTTTTGAGTCAGGGTCTCACTGAATTGGCCAGCCAAGCCTTGAACTTGTGATCCTCCTGCCTAACCCGAGTAGCTGAGATACAGGCATGTGCCACCAGACTTGGCTGGAAATCCCAAATTTTTTGAATTCTGACTTATATTCATAGGGTTTTAGATTTCAGAACATTTTGGTCTTTGTTTTTCCTGATTAGGAATTTTCGGCTTGTATTGGGAATTCTTCTTGAGGAGTTATCAGTGTATTCTTTTTGAGGTTTCATTTCCTTCCCTTCTCTTTAACTTTCTAGGCACCCTGGGGACTGTTGTTTGGTCCAGATAGGGTCAGACAACTGCCAAACACCACTGTTGTGGCTTCTTCCTGTCACGAGGCTGCTGTGGGAGATGGATTCTGCCAGGCTGATAGACACCACTAGGATGTTTTCTCCAGGTGGAGAAGCTGAGTTTAGCTACTGCTTTAAGTTGGGAGAAATATGAACATGTAAGGAAAGGACCAAGAGTGACCAAGAAATGAAGGGCACAGGTGACAAGCTATATAATTGATGGATTAGTTTAGTATGAGGAAGCAGTTGAAGATAGACTCAGAACCTGGTTATTCATTTTTTATTCTTCACAATGGATGTTTCTGATTTCCTCACTGAATGTCTTAGCCTTATCATTTTCCTCCCATTCGCAGCAGAAAACCTTATCTCCTCATAAACAGGGTATTATAAAAATCCTAAATTAAAAGCCTCCCTTGTACCTCTGCATCAAGAATATTGTATTCATTTTCATTTCAACAGCAACTGTTCCTGTAGGTGGCCAGAATTAGCTTTCGCGATGGCTTTGCTTCTCCATACACTCAGCAAAAGACTTGGGGCCCCCTCCCAGGCCAAACAAGTTCAAGCCTAGTTGTGCCTCTCGGTTCTTCCTTCGGCCTGGCTCCTGCAGCGCTTCATGGCGACCCTTGCTCCTCGGTGCTTCCCCTTGCTGTGTCTGCTCTCTAGTTCTCTTCACATTGCTCTTCCTCAGGTCCCTTCAAGACACTCAGTTCATCACCAGAAAACTTGGGTATCCTGCCATGGCCCCTGTGTGGTGTCACGGTTGGGCCCTTGGCCCCCTGCCAACTCTGGAATTGCCTTGTTTCTACAACTTCTAGTTATCTTAAGAACCTTGGACATCTTGGCTCAAATCTTACTTGCACTACCCATCAGCTGTGTGCTCTTGGGCAGCTTATGAAGCTCACTGGGGTTTAGCTCCTCATCAAGAAAAGGGTGATAATCAAAGTTCTTACTGAATGGATTTTTGTAAAGATTAAGTGAGATTAAATGAGTTTATGCATATGATGCAGTTAGGTCAACATCTGGCATACATGGATAACAATAGCTTGTTAATGCTTTGTGTAGCGCCTCTAATGTACCATCTTCTTGCCTTCTTTCAGTCTTTGGTGATGTGTCGGTCCCCCCTCACCCCTCATTTTCCCACACTCCTGATTTCCCCTGCCACTTCTTTGATTAACAAGTTGCCTTTCATCTTCCAGGTTGGCTCCACTACCACCCCTGCTATGAAACTTTTCCGAACCTTTCCCATACATCTAAACATATGCCAGTCTGGGTGAGGGTACTTCTTATGACTTTTAGCCCTTTCTCTGTTTTGTTGACTTGGCTTTTCTTTTGGTTTGTCATTAACTCTAGGATCCAAATATTCAGGGATGTCCATCAGTTGACTTGGAGGCTGGTACTCAGTCATTGTTTACTGATTAAATGGATACACAAGGAAAAAGCCGTGAAGACACAATATATTAGAAAAATATAATTTCTTAAATAAGGCAAAGACATGTTAAAGGTTATTAGTTATCAAATTATTATTATTTAATATGATGCATCATTTTACCCACTGAATTAGGAAACACTTGAGGAATAGAAAACAGATGTTACTGCGAAGTCACTGCTGATGGGAAGGTAAAAACTACTTAGTGATGTGTATCAAGATTCTTTCAGGGCTAGGGGAGTAGCTCAGCTGTTACAGCACTTGCCTGGTGAGCACAAGGTCCTGAGTTTGATTCCTCACCACCATCTAAGCTGTGTGTGGTACTGCATGTCCATAGTCCCAGCATTTGGATGGCTGAGGCAGGAGGATTGCCCAGTGTTCAAGGCCAGAGTGGTCTACATGGTGAGTTCCAGGCCAGCGTGGGCTACAGCATGAGACTCTATCTCAAAAGAAGTTCCCTTAACATATTCTTTTGCCTCCACTAGTAGAACTTCTGAATCACAATCCAAAGGGAATGATTGTAAACACAGACAAATGTCTATTCATATAATTCCTTATGTTGATATTTGTTTAAAAATCGAAAGAGAACGAGACAAATGTCTATTCATATAATTTCTTATGTTGATATTTGTTTAAAAATTGAAAGAGAACCATGAAGTACACAAGAATAGGAGTCTATGATAACATAGAAACATTGTGTAAGTTAATGAAAATACCTATTATAATGTATGTCCACAAGTATTAAAGAAGACACAAACCACAACCCCCATGTAAAACACAGACTGCAAAGAAGTACACCAGGATGTTTACTTGTAAGTATTTGGATGGTAGGAGTGTGCTTGCTTTCTATGATTATTTTATGTGAACAGAGAACCCAGGACTTCAGACATACTACACTTATATACTTTACCTCTGTGCCACACTCCAACTTCTTAAAATCTTTTGTACATTATACAAATTATCTGAACATAGAATTGTATTGCTCTTATAGTCAAGTCAATATACTTTAAAATGAGTGTTTAGAAAAAGTGGAGAGAGTCAGTGTGATGGCATATGCATGCAATCCCAACACTCTGGACAGCTGAGGCAGGCAGGTTGCAGGTTCAAGCCTAGGCTGGGTAATCTAACAATGTTAGGAGATTGTCTCAAAATAAAAATGGCTGGGGTTGTAGCTTAGTGTGAAGACCTTGAGTTCAATTGCCAGTACCACAAAAAAATCATCTGATTATATTATTCAGAAATGTTTGGTATGAGTAAGTTTTGAATTACTGAGTTGATTGTAACTGACAGGAGAACATTAGACCAGGTCTTGTATTCAGGCCAATGTGTGATCAGTAAGTACCAGTGAGGGCTATATGGGATCTCCCTTCATGTGAGGCCCTCTAATTGTTGCAGAGCTCAGCATGGCCCAGTAGAGTTTTAAGTCATTTGGTAACCAAGGAAGAAACACTGAAAAAGAAAAGGCCAGCACATGAGCTTTGCCTGGAGACAAATAATCTCTGAACACAAGGCAGATGTTGGTGGAAAAGATGGAGGTAGAAAATGAGGAACTTTGCTTAAAAATAGAGTACCCCTTTTTGCCCACATTGCATGGTAGTCACCACCATCCAGACTTCTGTTTGCTTTACCAAAAAAATGCTGGCATGAATTTGAAAAAAAAAAAGCAAAACAGCACCAACACTCCAGCTTGTTTAAATGCATATTGTACCAAATTGTAGAATTACAGATGACTGTTTTAAGCATGTCTAAAATTCTATCATCCTGAAGAACAGACTTCATATTAGTCTAGAGCGATTGCTCTTAACTCCATGAGATTATCTTTTTATTTGGCTGTATTTTAACAGCCTTGAAGTTGAATGCACCTAGTCATAATGAATTTCACACTAAATAAATTAAAATTATCATGTACATTCCACTACATGTCAAAACAGGAAAAGCCATGATATTTGATGGGAAATGAAGATGAGAGCAGTAATGAAGAGGAAATTGAAAGCTGCTTAAATTTATTTGGTTAAAGAAAATAGGGTCAATGATTTTCAGTGCAGGTGTACTTCTTTTTAGAAAGCATATCAAAGAATCAATTTACAAAGCCTGATGAATTTGGCAGCAGTTATCTGTACTGTCAATAAGATTCTTTAGTTTCAAAAAGATTTATTTCAAGGTTCAATGTGCTTGTTTGTCAGTAAGAACTTGACAGAAACAAGGAATTTATAGCAGAGATGTCGGGTGCTATTGCCAATTGAAAATGACCAAAATGAAGGAGTGTATCTTTATTCATAATAGCAAGTGAAAGAGAGGGACACCTAATTTGATTTCTAAAGAGTTTGTAAGCCTGTGTGTTCTTTCAGTGTATGAAGGAAAGCCCACCTGGAGCTTATTATTTTATCACATCAGACTTAACTCCTGAATATGACTATTTAAAATATGTAGGCCTTTTTTTTTTTACATTCTACAGATAAACTAAGATTTTAGTGTCATCAACATCATTTTGCAAGATAAACTTGTGAGCAGTCACTGACTTTTCCATTTTAATGCAACTTGAAGTTAACCTCCATTGTGAGATGAGTAGAATAATACAAATTTCTCAGTTATCGAGCAGTTGTATTTGCAGGCACTATTCTAAACCCTTCTCATATCTTGCTTACTTAATCCTTGTTTTTCATCTATTCCGCAAACTGTTTATTATTCAGGGCTTCCTGTCTGCCAGGGACTCTTTATTGGGAGACAAATGAATGTTCTCCAGTGAACACAATAGAGAAGTAACTGTGCGAACAAAAATAGAGAAATGGCCCTGCCCTCTGTGGAGGTGACATTCTAGTAGGGAGTGGGAAATAGTGAGATTGATATACAAATTAAGTAATACAATTATAAGGTTAAAGTGTGATGCATTGCATTGCGAAAGAGAAACAGGGAAGAGGTTAAGGCTGTAGAGAGAGGGAGTCACACAGGGTAGTTCATGGAGATTTACATCCAAGCAGATGAGAAGATGCCCTACACATGGTCATGGTCCAAACTGTGTCATTTATTTCATGGCATAGCATTTCTGCTAGAAGGAACAGCGAGTCCAATGACTCTGACGTTGGTACATTCTTGACTTATTTAAAAATTAGCAAGCTGAGCCCCTAGGCAGGTTTGGAGGGATGTTAGGGAGGTTATAAGGGATATTCCCTTTATCTCCATAGTTTGGAAGTTCAGGCCTTTCGGCTATCGTGAGGCTTTGGGATTCTACGATTGTGACAGGTGGAAGCCCTCAGAGGGTTCTGAACAGGGTCGTGAGGCGATCTGATGTTTAAGCATGATTATCCTTGCTCCTGTGGCAAAGTAAAATTCTGTTGTGCGGGTGGTTTTGCCTAATTTTACTCATAACAAACTCAGACTCAGAGAAATAATATATCACATTTCCCATTTATTAAGGGATTATTAGGAGTGAAATGTTAATCCAAGTCTATAATTTGAAGGCTCACTTTTCACACTGAACTTCTCTGCTTCCCAATCGAAAACAGCTTTGTGACCTTTGCCTGGGTAGGTGATCCTCTTATAATAGTCTTAGGTGACCCCCTTTTATCCCTTTCCTCTGGTGTTCCTTGGCCGCTCTGCAAGGCCACCACGTTGGGCTCCTCCAGAGGAAACCATTTGTAAGGTAAATGTAAAAATAGATGCCCTAAAATGGGCAATAGGAAGCCTACATGGCCATATGCAATGACTTTGACCTTGTTCTCTAATGAGGTTAGAGAGCTAGGTAAATGGACTTGAACTTCTGTTGGGCCTCAGCAAAATCTGTTTGATCAGACCTTTGTATTACCCTGCTTCGGCACGCCTTTTCATCTCTCCCCACTGATTGACAGTGCACTTGTCCAATAGCATCCCATGATGGGATGTGAGTGATAATAAGGTAGGGAGGGGTTGCTGCCCTGTTTGTACAGCTTAGGTCCTGTGGAGCCTGAGGAGAGCAGGATGTCTCCAAACAGGTGAGTATTGTGTAGCTTCTGATTAGAGAAAGCAAAGCACATTTTATTTGATGAATACCGGACTGAAGGAAATGAGAAAGATTGCTGCCTGATTGTCAGCAATACTGTTGTTTGGTTTAATTTAGGGTCAACCAGATTTTCTTGTTAGCCTTAGGGCCCGTATTGGCTAGGGTTTCTAAGAGAGACAGTGAAATTTATGGAGACAAAGGGAATTTATTTGGAGGGCTTGTAAGTTTGATGAGTGATGTAGTCCAAATTGGGCGTGTACACATGGGAGAGCTGGAGGGTCCAGTAGCACTCAGGCTCCTGCCAGATGGACCAGTCCGAGACTGCAGGGCAGCTGGTGTGAAACTGCTGCAGATGGTTGTTCAAGGAAACAGGCGAAGATGGGAAGCTGATGTGACTCTACAAAGGAGATCTGCAAGGTGCCCACCGGAGCAAGCCCCAGTCTCCCCCTCCAGGGCTTAAGGCCGGTCCAGAACAATTTTAGAAAGGAGCTGCACCAACAATCTGTATTCTTCCCTCAGTTAAGCTGCCCCTCCCCCACTTTCTGGCCTTCAGTAAATAAGGCACACCTGAAAGCTATTCCCCCAGTTGTAACAAGTTGACACAATTTCTTCCTTGGCCACCGGGCCTAAGTTTAGGCCTTACTTCTGCCAAAAGTAATTTTTTAAGTGAATTTGAAATATATTGCTTTGACTTTAATGATTCAATGTGTAAAAAAAAACCTGTGAAATTCAGAATTTTAAAAGGGAGTTTCAATTCCTTATTATTTGACTGGATGACTTTAATAGAATTATGTCTTTACAAAGCATTTTGTTTTTCTGAATTCTGCAATTGCCTCAATCCCCTAGAGCAGGTTGGCATTTTTTCCCAGTCTTATGACTTTAGTTACAAAAACAGAAAATTGTGGCAGTATCTGTTATAACATGAACTAAATAATTAACTAAATACTGTTTAATGCAGTATAGTGTGCTATATGAAATATTAGTGCTGAGAATAGAGTGCTTTTGGGGTGAAAACAAAGGTAGCTCACCATGTGAATCTTTAAGATTGGTTTATATGCAGGAGCCTGTAAAAGTTAAATTACTAGCTGTTTTTGATATTTTCTCTTAAATGACTGGACAAGAAGTACTGAGATAAGTTGTTGGTATCAGATCTTATTTTAGGTTCCTTCTGAAGTGTTAGGGTAGAGAGGGTGGATGTTAGACCTTTATTTTTATGGCTACTGTCAAGGAAATTGGAGTGTGCAGGATACAGTTGGGCAGCTTTCAATAGGTTAAGCATAGAATTATCATGTGACTCAGTTATTTCTCTCGGTATATTTATCCCACAAAATGTAAATTGTTCTTCAATAAAAACTTGTATAAAAATATTCATAGCAGAAATACTCACAATAGGTTCAAGGTAGAAACAGCTCCAGTTTCTATCAGTGCACAAAAGAGTAAGCAAAATGTGGCATGTTCACATAAGGTAATATCATTTGCCCATAAAACAGAATGGTACAACGTGGATGGACGTTGAAAACTTGTGTCACAGAAAGCCAGCCACAAAAGATCATGTACGATTACGTGAAGTTTCCAGAATTGGCCGATTCTGCAGAGATAGCAAGCAGATTAGTGGTTGCTTAGTAGGGAGGGCTGTGAAAGAAGGAAAGGGGGCTAACTACTAAATGGAAGTGACATGTCTTTGGATTGATGAAAATGTTTTGAACTAGCAAAAGTTGTATATTACCAGTGTCCTAAATGTCACAATGCTGAATTGAGTGCTATGTATATTTTAACCACAATTTTAAAAAGGGAGTATACTTGTTTTGAAAAGATTCCTTTTTTTTTTTTTTCTTTTGAAGCAGGGTCATGTTCTGTGGTCTAGCCTGGTCCTCAACTCATGATGGAGCCCAAGCTGGCCTTGAACTCTGGGCAGTCCTCCTGCCAATGTCCTGGAATTATAGGCATGCACCACCACAACCTGCCTTGTGTGGTGCTGGGTATTTGAACCCAGTGCTTTGGCGCTTGCTAGGCAAGTGTTTCACCACTGTACTCTTCCTCCACCCTGGTTTGTTTTTCCTTATGAAGCCCATTAAAAGTTTAACTGAGTGGAATGAGCCTTAAAAAGGTACACATGGCAGATGCAAGGCTAATTAATGGCCGCCATTTGAGGTCAGCAAGGCCTGGGCGTCCTGTTTGAGATCCCTGACGCAGAGGCCTTTCTGGAGTCGGGGCAGCAGCCTTGGTACCAGCTACTGCAGTGCCTCTGGTGTCTTGCAAGCAAGCAAACCTGATGGCTTTATGAAGTATGGCCCTGATTGTTCGAAACTCTCTCATGTAAAGCCAGTAACACTGGAATACTGTGTTGTTTAAAACCAAGCATACAGAAACCTTGCAGATACAACTTTTAACTGCTGTGAAGCTAGGATAATTTCAGCTTATCCAATGAAAAGGAAAATAAACTTATTACACGGTCGCACTATAATTATTTAACGGTGCGTGGGAATTTTCTAGTTCTTACTGCACACGTTTATTTTTCCCTTGTTCTTGGAAGTGTGCCACTTGTCCCTCTTCAACCTGTTTTCTACTTTTAAGACAAAAAAAAAACCCTTGAAATAGTATTTACATATGACAAAGTAGCATTTGATTAATACAAAGGTTCAGAAAAATGAGAGTATGTTTTAAAAACAAATCTAAATGATCAAGGATATCGCTACTGTTGTGTTTGTTTGCATGTGTCCTCCACTACTTGTGACTACTTGTCAAGTTTCAATGGGATTAGCTTTATGAACTTAGCATGAGTATTGTACATGTAGTAAGTACCATACTATTGAACATACTATTAGTAGTGTAGTGCTTCATTTTTCTCATTGTCATGACATTATTCCATGGCCAGTGTTATAAATAACCAGGACCTTCCCAGGTAGTGCTTCCTCTGTGGAAAATTATTCCTCTGTCAAAAATGGTTGGTGACACAGGGATTTTTAAAATTTATTTCTTTTTATCTGTTTGTACTAATAGTCCTTAAAGTAGAGATCATGGCACATCTTGGTCCGTTTTCTGTTGCTATACCAAAATAGCTGAGGAAGGATGATTTGTGAAGAATAGAAGTATATTTGTCTCAGGTTCTGTATGCCAAGTAGCCCAACAGTGTGGTGCTGGCATCTCCTCGGGGCCCTCTTCTTGCTTCCTAACAGTGCATCCACCACATGGTGAGTCAGCAAGCATGCTAGCTTAGGTCTCTCTTCTCCTTTTCTTGCAGCCACTGGTGCCATCATGTGGCCCTACCACCATGGCCTCATCTAATTCTAGTTACCACCCAAAGGCAAAATGCCACCAACATATGAATTTAGCAGTTAAGTTTCCAAATCACAAACTCTGAGGGAACGTCTTCAAACTGTATCATGGGTGAAGGTTGATGGGGTACACTTATAAAACCAGTCTCAAAAGGCTGGCAAGTTCCATCTGCATAAAACAGTCTGTCTCAAAAAAAAAAGAAAAGAAAAGAAAAGAAAAACAGATACTCAACCCACAGTGTGCACATTAAAGGGAAAGGAGGTCCATAAAACTTCAACTCAGTCACTTCATATTCTGGGAATAATATGAGAAACATGAGATTTACAGCCAGACTGCATTCAGGTTCACATTCAGGCTTTTTCACATCGAATGTAGTATTTGACGTTTCTGTGCCTCAGCATTCTCACCTGAAAAAAGAGATTAGCAATACCATCTGGATCAGATGAGAATCTATGCCAGGTGTATCTGACAGAGCATAACTTGATATATAAGTACTCCATAGTAAATGGTGGCTGGCTGAAGCTTTGTTACTGATTTTGTTCAATTGGTCCTACCAGCTTGTGAATTTGAAAATTCACCTATTTGCTTGGATGGTCCAAAACAGTGAGTATACACACTGAAATGTTCAGAGGCCAGTGTATCTGTTATTCTGTCTAAGCAAGCGCTTTCTCAGTAGTGCTGATTGATTGTCTGGCGTGTTTTGTTGAAATTGTGGGGTCTTCCTGGTTGAATTTGGCCTTAAGTCAAAAATAACAAAAGCAAAACCCAAACGAAAACCTCAGAGGTGGATATAGGTAAAATTCAGTTCCTCAGGACAGGACCTGATGTATTTTCCTAGATTGAAAGTGAGTTCTCAGGAGAATTCAGAATTCTTAAATGATAATGATAAAGACAGCAATTACCTGGAAGAACTAAAAACCATTATTCTGAAAGACCTGTGTATAGGAGAAGAGCTAATAAAATGCAGGTCTTATCTCCTACATTCAGAATTCTTGGAAACTGAATTATTTCCAGTAAGCAAATTTTCTTCTGAAATTTTTCTCATGTAACTACCATAATGTTTTGTGTTTTAATCATTTCAGTGTAATTCTTCCTAAAGTATGCTGCACAGGTTATAGATTTCATACAGAATATATTTAAAAATATATCCAATTTGCTAGGAATTAGAGTTTTATTTTTAAGCTCGGTATATGTTTTTAGTTAGTATTCTCTAGGAAAACAGAGTTACTAGAAAGTATATATGTGAAATTACATAAGGGGTTTGTTAGGTCAGCTTAAGGAGTCAGAGATGGAGAGTCTGTGATAACTATCAATGAGGTCAGAAGAGTCCAGAATGATTATGCATATGTGGGAGAGTTGGAGGACCCAGTATCTTCTCAGATGAGAACAAGGAAGCCACAGAACCAGGGAGTCAGGGATGCAACGCTAGTCTAAGATAAAAACCACAGAGTGAGGAGATGGAAGATGGTGGGAGTTGCAGAACAAGGAGATGAAGGATGCAGTGTCAGTCTAGGTGTGAAATCCTGGAGGCCCGCTGTAGAATAGTCGCTGTGGGTCTGTGCTGGAGACCAGTTTCTAGTGGCAGTGGTGAGTGCTGGATCAAATACTTCTTCCCTCCTTTCGTTTTTATTCTGTGTAGGCCACAAGTCTTGGTGCCACCCACATCCGTGGCTGGTCTCCTTCCCTCAGTCACCTGGCCAATATGTCGGTCATCCACAGAAACACCAAAACCTCTGCCTTACTGAACTCCTAGGCATTTCTTAATCCAGTCAAGTTGACAGAGAATTAATAGTGGCCATATTGGGCCAAATAATCTCAGTGCCATTTGCCTTCTAAAGACTTAGGGGAGCTGTACCCTTGTATAGATAGTTCATTTAGCTTTCCTCTTGCTTTTTAGAACTCTTCTTGCTATGATGTGTCCATTTTTACATTTCACTACATAAATGTGAGATCCATTCCCCAAACACCCTTCTAATTTATTAATTTAGAAGTCTTATACCCTGTGAAACCAGAAACCCAAGTCGTTTACTACTTTCTGTAGTGAACATTAGTAGACAGTGAGTAAAGAAATGGACTTAGTGCAGATATGATTTTCTATTTTTATTTAAAATTTTTTGAATATGCGTGACCTACAGATTCATTAATATGTTAATAGCATACAACTTGGGAATTCATGTCACATATTTTGACCATTCAGGGACTTTATTAATTTACTTCCGGTTTGCAGGCTGTTGATTGTCAGTATTTTTTAACTCTAGACATAGTGCTGTTTTATTTTAGTGCTTATGATCGTCCATTCTAATATTGGACAATCCTTCCTGCCGCTCCTAAATTGTTTTAAGTACAGGAATTAAGGAGCAGAAAGTATCTGCCCTCTACTCTTTCATACTCTTTCAGTGAAAGTTTTATAAAATGGAATGTGGATCTTTTTAAGGTGAAGGAGACGTGAAATAGTCTTGGGTATCATTTTGTGAGTGTTTTCCCATTTTCCTTACAGAAAGATCATGTTGGAGATAACTGCCGGGAAGCTTATTGATCAAGAGATCATAACCATCGCACGTCACTACCGTGCAGTTGAGGACGACAAGCCAGATGTGGTTTGCTTAGTTGCACGTGCCCATGATATGCTCAGGAGAAAACTATATGTGGATTTCAAGACACTTATTTTCAGCTGTGGGGTTGAAGATCGTGAACAGTAAGCTTTGGTTTGATTTGTTATAAATCTCTTTAAGTTTACAAGTTTATATGAACCTGAGTAATGAAGAAATTTATATTTTATCCAGAAGGGCCAAGAGAAAACTGACTTGTTTTATGCTACAGTATTTAGCAAAACCATTTTAAATCTTCAGGGATGAAAAGGGAAACCCTGTGTCTCTAAAAGAATAGGCTGGCCCCCGTAATTTGTTAGTTTTATATACTTTGGTTTCTAAAAGCTTTCAGCTGCTTTTAATGCATAGATTGTATGTGTTGAGTTCATTAAATTACTGTAATATACACTTGGATACAGGCATCTTAATATATTTTGGGGCTCATCTGGCCCTTAGACTTCATATAGTTCAGTGAAATATAATTTTATTGATTTCATCTTGGGTTGGCAATGCTGAGCTTTCACTCTAGCTAGTAAGCTTGTTGCTACACACCCCTGCCATCTCTCTTCCTTGTGAACCTTTTGCTCATATTCACATTTGAAATTAGTACCCAAACAGCCAGTGACTGCCACAAGTATCTTTGAAGGTCTCATAGCCTCTTTTAAAATTGAACATCATTTTCTTAATTTATGATGTAGCCTCATTGAGTTATCATATAGACTTTGTTTTTTCTTAAATGTTGATGCTTCTTTGATTTTATGCAAGATGTGTGACCTGAACGTTGCATGGCCCTGGCCCATTCTTTTCCCCTTCTCCCGAATGAGAAGTGGGACCCTCCGTGGTTAAAGGGTGTATGGGGCTGTGTGATCAGACAACTTGAGTTCCTCCTAGATCTGACAAGCTTTGATTCTAGATGAACAGATGAACATTCTCATTGCAAAGGAAAAGAACTTAGTTTCTTTCCTGTTGGTTCTGACTTTGAATGCTGTATGGAGGAGCACTAACTGTGTGAGAACATTGGGTAAGCATTTTTGGGCTCCCAGCAGGCTGGGGAAATGACTGTTGGGCCTCCTGTAGAGAAAACCACTTGCATCTGACAAATTTGAAGTGAATGTTTAGACCCTAGCTGTATCTTCCAAATCATAGGTTTGAGTCCAAGAAAATGAGCAGAAAAACACCCTGAAGTCATATTGTACTTGTGTTGGAGGCTCTAGATGCTTCTCAAATTAGGAGGTATTTTTCAAATATCACAATCCTTTTTGAATAGCAGTCAAGAATGCAGATCGATTTCTTAGAGCAACCCGTACGGCTGTAGCCTTATTAGGCTGTTCTGTCTCCAAAGAGCAATCTGAAGTGGAAAGGAAAGGCTCTCCTAGAGACAGAATTTGTTGACCTCTGAAGTAGAAAAAGTTGATGATACTCAATGTGTCCATTTTTTCCTTCCTGTGAATTTCAGTATGGGTTTTCATATTGACTTCCATGTGCGCATTTTTAGGACGTAACACATTCGTGTTTTCTTTTAGCACGTACTTTTGCTAATTCGATGCAAGGTATTTAAAAATCCCATTTACTTCATTTTACTGCAGGAAAAAAGTATTACCCAAAAAGGATGTAAAAACGCTCTGCAAGACCCACAGATTTCCTTTGGCCGATGATGTTTTAGCAAAGTTACTATCCAGGTAAGCAAGAGTTTTTGTGCTTGTGGCAGTTTTTCATAATTTGTGTGAAGGCCTATTCTTACTTTTACATCTACTGTTAATTACCCTTGACTGTTTTGATAATATTATTGATGGCCCATTATCGTGGATGATATGCTTTCAGTGTTATAAAAGGAAAAGTTAATTCATGGTTTTGAAATGTATAGAGCCCATTAAGAATTATTTATCTTTTGACATTAATACGTAAGCACACAGGTTCCTGGGACAATATGAAGTGTAAAGTGTGGTAAGGAGGCTTGGCACGGGCTCTACGTAGGAAGCACAGGGATTATGGTGCCATCAAACGACAGCAGAATGAACTGCTTTCTGAGACACATCACTTCTGTTGAACCTGACTTTTGACCTCTGATAACAGCTTCCTAGTCGCCACCTTCTGATAATCTTTTCTGCTTCCCATTGCATCACCTCACTTCTTCCCTGACTTAACCTATCTGGATAATTGTGTCACTTTTGGTTTTGTGCTAGGTCTTGTAGGTCTAGCTTAGATATATTATTTCTTTTACTTTCTGAAAACAACTTGGTATGGTTTGAACTAGTAACTTTTTTGTCTTATAACTTGAGGGTGTTGAGGTTTAGAGAAAACTAAGTTATTTTGCCCAAGGTCATGTAACGTGGAAGAGCTTTGATTTTACCCCTAAACCTTTCAAATGTACATTCTTCCCTTCTGATCATTTTTAGGTATTGTATACAAATAGCCACTATGTTAGGATGTCTTTCTTGTGGCGCTGTGGATTCTGAACAGTTCTGTCACCTTCCCGCCACCCGTACCCACTCCCTGGTCTCCATTCGCACTATTAGTACTCTTGTTGTGACTGCCGTTGCTTCCTGACTACTGCAGGGTCTCTGCAGTGATCTTTTTTCTTCAAGTCTCTAAATATTTGAATATAACTTTACACATAGTAGTTGAAGTAGTTGTCACACTTTTACTCAGAAAAATTTTTCGACGTCCCTTTGCTCTCTGAGGAAAAGCCAGGCCCCTTTGTTTTGAGCTCTCGCTCCTGCTTTCTCATGCAGCTTTGGGTTCTTGGGGAATGTTGTCCTGAGACAAAAGGAGAAGTGAACAGATGAACACAAATCCCGTATGGGGGAGCTAGGGTCCATGATGTCATGGGGGGAGCCCGAGGAGGGCAACCCAACTGGATCTGCTTGTGCATTCGACTGATTTGGAGTAGTTTTCTAGACTGTGAGCTCTACTTGGTTTTGTTTGTTTTACTTTAACTGTATTTGTTATTTGCTAGCAGCAGTGTGAAGGAAGGGGATGAACTACGCAGGCTTAGGAGATAGGATTCTGCATAGTTATCATGTCCCCAAATTTCACCTCCTTTTACCCCATTGTCCAGCCAGATTGCCCTTCTGATTTTCACCCATATCCCTTCTGCTTTTTTATTCTGGCTGTTTTTACTTTTTATTGTATTTTACTCTTTTTGCAAGGTTGGGAAAGGTACACAGGGCCTCATGCATGCTAGAAAAATATGCTACTTCTCCACCATCCAGTCCTTCTCTGGCCATTTCTTTCATATAAAATAGCTTGCAGTTTTCTTCACTTGCTAGAAGGCAGCTCTTTCCTCGAGACCCGTTTTAGCGGCACCTAATGAAGTTCTCTGACATTTGCTGGGCTGATGATTGAGTGATTGCCTCTTAAGGCTTCTTATAGCACTTTGTTCCTCATTTGCCTCTGATCTTGTGACCTGACTTGTTGCTAAGCATAGATTGGCAACTAGGAGAGAAGTTCAAGTTGGAGATTACAGATCACACAGTCTGACTTAGCAATGAGCTGGAAGGACCCTATGTCCGTCTTAATGTAAGAACCCTTGTTTTGGGACAGTTGGATCTGACTGCTTTTCATACATTAAGTTGTCTTCTAGTCAGGAAATTGTAGATGTTCATTAGATTATCTCTTGATGGGCTTAAGTATGAGTTGTTCTAGAAAGTCCAGGATTGTGGGAGCTTGGCCTCTGGGGAACCTAGAGGTTTTTTTATCCAGTGCTGAGGCCACCAAGCCACCATTCTCCCATTCTCTTGGCATACCGTTTTGTCTTTGCCTTTATAATTTGACATTAAGTGTAAAAAGATGATTCCATAACTTGCTGTGAAGTTGTCTCGGCCTCCGAACAAATGTGCCTCCAAGCCCAGCTTAGCTCAGAGGAGGTCATTACGCTCTGCAGCTCAGCAGACCATGTTCAGTCCAACTTTGCCTGTAATTGTGCAGTGACCCTTCCTCCTCACTCAAGGGAAACTTCAGACTAATCAGATTAGAAAATGTCGCATTCCCATTCCCTTCTCCCTGCAATATGCCCTGCTATGATTTGGGTCACATGCTTCATGTTTTGCATCATCTCCACAGATGCCTTTCAAAGACTGCCCTAATTCCTAGTGGGCCCATCAGCCTACAGCTTACATTTATATTCTGCATTCTTATTGCTCCCCACAGACTCCATGGGGTTTTACAGAGCCTTCACCAGAGTTTCTTTCTGCACAGCCCTCATAGCTCGCTGAGCCAGAGCCCTCTCTGACGTCTACAGTCTCCCAAGGGAGACAGGCCTGGGGTTTGTTGATTTTGTTCAATGTACGCTCTGCCCACGGGTGGATTTACCTGCCTTGGGATGAGGTTATCAGCTGCTAAGTGGCTATGTGGCCTTTCTCTGTGATCTCAGAACTCAGATGAAATATGGCTCATGGACTGGGTCATTTCTTTTACTCAGTGATTGTTAGCCAGGCATTTCTCCTTGGCTCCATTTTGGTACTAAGATTTCTTTTCTATTCCATTCCATTGTTCTTGTAATTCAGCTCCATCATTTCTTTGTTTACGTTTTCCACAACTCAGTTTCAAATCTTTTCATCTCCAGTTACTGAGGGCCTGATCAGTTTTTGCCTTGAGAGCCAATATGAGGCCACATTACTCATCACAGATATTCATTTCACACAAGCTTTAAAGTTCTATGTTATGGTAGCCATTGCCCATTGATAATAGGAGTCACACTTTGTATTGAAGTAACACTGAAGGCCTAAAATGTTTTCTAAGTTCTTGAGCATATTAAAACCTATATCTTAGTCAGTTAGAGACATTATTCTTCATTTTGTAAGTGCAAACATCAAGGCATATGGAGAGTCTCGCGGAAATATAGCATGCTCAAGGCTGAGTTTCACATGGAACCATAACTGCAACTCCCTAAGATATCTTAAACCTTTGCTTCCATCAGAGCACCTCAGCATTGGTACTGTGTTGTACTCACCTTTGCCACTTGGGGGACTTGTCTTGTGCTCATATGCTATACATGAGGAAGAAAATCATGGGCTTGGAATCTGCCCATCCTGGCTCTGAAGCCCAGCTCTGCTTCTTCCCAGCACTATGTTTACTGAACTCTGAACCTTCATGGGGATGTGAATGTTTCTCAGTACCAATAAGCATGAATTCTTATTCTCACACCAATTCTGTGGTCATTCCATCCCGTCTTTCTTGTGTGACTTGGTAATAAAGAGGTGACCCAGTTCCCCTAATATGGTCTTCTGAATTAAGATTTGGGAAAGTTAGGAAGTCAAGTGCGGCTCTTGCCCTGGCAGCCGTGTCCCAAGATCATCTTTTATAGCTGGATTCGGGTTCCATGGAATGCCTTGGAACTGACCTCCCGAGAGAGCGGTGTCTCATCCAGAAAAATCAGTTAAAATGGAAAAAGTTAACATGACTTTAAAATCATCTCATTATGCCCTACCCAGCCCTGCCCCCTGCCAAAGGCAGCTTTTGGGCTTATGTGATTTCACTCAACAATACCTGGCAGTTAGACCGAAGGGCAAGCACTGAGCCATGTGACTGTTTTTGTTGCAGACCATTTGTGTAGTAATGACAGTTTTTCAGAGAGGATTCTCTCTTCTGTCCCCACATGCACTTCTCTGTGTCACACGTGTATGCGCACCCACCCAGATGCTTACTGTCTTTACAAATACAAGGTGATTTTTAATTGAAGAAACTTTTTTATATTCCCTAAATCATGTGGACCGAGAAAGACTTGACTCTCTGGAAAGTGTGAGTACTTGGCAGCCGTGATGCACAGCACCGAGCATCTGTCTATGTGCTAGAATCAAAATTGGAAATTAGATGCTTGGCTATTTACAAATAACCAGTTACTCACTGGCAACTTCAATAGTGCTATCTTGCCAACTTTAAGTTTCTGTGACTTAGTGATAACAGTGGTACAGAGCTGTACTCTTTGTCAAGCATCTAGCCCCAAAGACTTTCACCCAGTATTTCAGGGGGTACCTCTGGGTTTGCTGGTGGTGAACTAAAATCAGATGCAAGTAGGTAAGTCAAATGGATCATCACTCTCCTCATTCCCTTCTGGCCTTTTCCTCCAGTTGATGAGGAAGCAGATTCCTCTTCAGTGAAATAGAGCTGCCACTAAGCCTTTTACCTTTGTAGAGGATAGAAATACAGCAGCTCAGCATTATTCACTGTGGCATGGAGATGGATGGTTCTGTCGTTTGCAAGGCATTCATCATTTCTGGGCGGGGGAGCACGAACATCAGTCAAGCGTCCCATTAGACTCACTTCTAAGAACTCCCACCTAGAAAGGCCTCAGGAAGAGTGTTCTAGGGCTATTATTGCTTATAGAGGAACCATGGAAATTGCTGTCCCTCCCCCTTCTTCCACAAGCATGTCTCTTAGTTTGTGTAGTAAAGGAAGTAGTGGATTGGTGAAGTATCAAAGGGAGGAAAGAATTTATGGAGGCTTTAAGAAAACACTTTAGCACTGTGAGCTGGACTTGAAAGTAAGGAGGATGGCTTTTTAACAAGCATTGAAACACTTAAAAGCCAGAATTAGCGTTGCCCTTTAGGGCAGTCACCCTAGAAAGCTGTGCTCTGATTCCAACCATGTTGCCATAGAAAGTTCTTCTTTGGAATTGCCTTCAAAGCTTTTTCAAATGAATTTCTTCCAGAGTGGCAGATCTCTGTCCTTTGACTGTGGATCAGAATTTTAGTAAGAGCCAGGTATCGTTTGGAGAGTAGTGAAGTAGGGAACCCAGGGGGAGAATGTGGATCTTGTTTCATCAAAAGCCTAGTGTCGCTAGGAAATGAGGAAATACATTTTGTGTGCAACTTACAGGCTTTTCCAGATTATTTTGACAGAATAGTTGGGAGTTAGGAAATTATACCTTTGTCCATGAAACGGGAAAGCTTCCATGATAGGTGACAGGCAGTAACCCACCTGAGTAAATGTAGGCAATGACCAACCTATTTGTCCTTACTTCCCTGATGATTAAAGGTTTTTCCATTTCTGAGCTATTTCCCTGTCTCTTTTTCCTCCACTTACCCTGTCGTTAGAACTGATGTTTTGGTTTGGATATCGAATGTCCCCCTGAAAAAAAAACAAAGCAAAAAACTCATGTTTGGAAGGTGATACAATCATGGCAGTTAATCTGTAGGTTTCCTGTATGTAATAAGAGTTGGGCCCTGATTGGAACGGGTGGATTGCTAGGCCATGACCTGGAAAGGTAAATGATTGTTCCATCCTTCCTCATCCTCTTGACTTCCTGTCTTACCATGAGGTGAACAGCTTTTTCGTTGGCTAGGCCTCCACCACACCCCTCCGCCAGTTCAGGCCGCTCTTGAATAGGGTGAAGGTCCTGAAACTGAGCTAAAATAAATTTTTCCTCCATTAAATTATGTGAGTTGGGTATCGTATCCCAGCAATGAAAAAGAATCAAAGACAACTGCAGATCTCCTTTGTGTCTTAGTTCTCTTATAATCTCCTGCAACAAGCATCCCGTATGTCAGATAGAGTACACATTATAATAGTGAATGATGGTATGAAAAAATACCACCACATCTATGGCCCAGAGATGGCTACATGCAGAATTCAGAAGAAGGGAGGAGGATTCAGAAACTAATTCCAAGGGAATGACCTCCCAAATACTAGTGTTCCTTTCTTTCTAAGACTTGACATTTCCATGTTTATTACATAGAAAAACATGTTTTAGGGTCCCTTATGTGCCTTCAGCATTCTTTTAAAATTTTTATTTGTACCAAACTACTGCATGTTCACAATGAAAAAATAATCCAATCTTTCTGTAAAGCTTACTCCAGCAACAGCAGACCTCTGGCCACATGAGCAGCTACTTTCAGGCATTCTAGTTGCTTCTGCAGGCCTAAGTGCCTTTACTATTATTTCTTGATTTATCATTTGTAGATATTATCTGGTAACTTCCTGTTAGGATGATTAAGAACTTAGCATGCTCCTGATTCCCATCACTGTTTGTTCTTTCTGTATGCACTTGTTCCTGGTGTTCTTGAAGTTCATGGTGTGTGTGTGTGTGTGTGTGTGTGTGTGTGTATTCATTGTGATTATCTCTTTATGGGCTCTTCTAGTTTAGAAATTCTTTTCTTTATTTCTCAAGAATTTTCTGTTGTTTAATTTCCTTCCAGTTTTGTTTTTGTCTTATAAGAACTTCTATTACTAAGGAGTTTATTTAAGTATTTTTCTCTCCCACCATGATATATTTACGAAGAGATATTCATCCACTTTTATTCCAATGCTACCACTCTGTCTTTTTACCACTATCATATTTTTAATAGAAAAAGCATTTTTAGGTCACTTTTTGTTTGTAGTCATCTATTTTCTTTTCAAATATGTAACATATACACTTTTCCTTTCATTTTACTGATACATATAAAAGTTTATATTTATCTTTGGTATTTTGTGCATATACATTATTGTGGCAAAATTACAAATACTTCCCTTCTCCCTTTTGACCTTCCTACTCCCTTCTCTTCCCGTCCAGTTCCCTTTGTCCCCACAGTAATTTATATGCAATAATTGTGATCTGGGTCTCTCATATTAGAGAAACCATTCGAAATTTAACCTTCGGCTTCTGACTCACTTCACTAAGCATGATGGTCTCAAGTTCCTTCAGTTTACCTATAAAAACCTCCAACCTATCTGTCTTTATAGATGAGTAGTATTCCATTGTGTATAAATACCACGGTTTATGTATCTATTGGTCTATTGATGAGTATTTTGGTGCCTTCCACATTTTAGCTATTGTTAGTTGGGCTGTGATGAACATGGGTATCTCTTTTATATGATGTTTTTAACTGTTTTGGGAAAATTCCCAGAAGAGGTATCACTGGATCAAAGGAGATATTTATTTCCAGTCTTTTGAGAGACTTCCATAGTGCTTTCCTTATAACATATACTTTCATCCCACATATAGCCCTCTGTTCCTTAGATGTTCTTTGCTTGTGTCAGTGCTCTTTGTCTGTGGTTGTTTTGACACCTGTCTTTGCGTTAATGTTGGACACTTTGATCAGGCCAGAGCAGAGGTCTTATTGATTGGTGAGTTTCACTGCATCATCAGCTTCTAAAGCTTCATATTCTGAAGGGAATCTCAAGAAGCCATAATCTAGAGGTTTCTGTAGAATCGTTGAGGAATATTGAGCAGTCTTCTCTCACTAGGCTTTGAGGAAGGATGGATTGAGAGAAAGGAGTGGAGCTTAAATATGGCCAGTGATGTTCTGCAAACTACAGAGGGGAGGAAAGGCAGAGCAACCTTAAGTTCTGGGTGTCTTCTTCCCCTTTGCCTTCTTTATATTTCATCTCATAAAGACAAGGGTTTCTTTACTTGAATTTGTGTGACCAGCAATCTTCTACTGCCTACACGAGAAGAACAGTAGGGGAAAATACCTTGAGGTCCAGTTACTCGTGCTTTATTTAGGCTTTCAGTCAATCCTTGTTGTCAGTGCCACTCCTTATCCTGACATTTATTGATACCTGGAACCTGCAATCGTCGAGTCTTTATGGGCAACATTACCCATACCTCTGGCCATCCTGTGACAGTGAGGGCCCAGCTCTGCCCAGTCAGTCGCCAGTCCTTGATCTGCTTTCCATCTCACAAAACGCTTTAGAGATCTCTGTTTCACTGTTGTCTTCACTCTGGCTATTTTTGTCATTGTGTTTATTCCTTTTGTTATCCCCACATTTATTCCACAAGTAGGAGTTGGTGGTAAGGGGAGAATAATATTTATGATATTGGGAAGTGGACAGAGTTTCCCAAGACCAAAGTGTTCTTCTAAAAAAATATCAGCTGGCTTTAATCTCTTTTCATTGAAAGATTCTGTGTTCTTTTCTCCCCTGCACTCTTTGGGGGGATTTCTAAATATATTGAGGTCCTGTAAGACAGAATTGAAATAGAAAATCTGGGAGTTTTGTACCACATTAGGCAAGTCTTGGCTCTGGAATTTAGCGAAGATAAAATCTTTTGTTTCTTCTCAAAATTTTTTTTATGTATGACTTCTGAGTTGTGCATACTCTTTACTTAAGGCTTTTGTCTTTATGAAATATCATTCGACTCAGAAATATTTCTCCTCTGAATACTTATGTGTACATATATGGTTAGATGTGTGGAGTCTAACATATGATGGGTTGGTGTTCAAGGAAAACAGATAAACAGAGACAAATAGCGGGTACCGTAGCAGAGTCTGATAGGACTTCTTGTGGAGACTACTATGATTTGTGTGTGTGTGTGTGAATTCCAGTACCATTATCTAGGGCAAGTACAGATTTAGGCACAGGGACTCACAGGAGCTTCTGGAAGAACTTTAGGAAGTGTCACTTGAATCAATACTTTGCAGACAAAGGGACCAGGAGGGTGCACATGCCTTGCATCTCTGAGAATGACTTGGAATACTTTGACAGTGCATTTTCAGTAAGAACCAGTAATCAGAAAGGTTGGCAGAAGCTAAATTAAATTGGGTTTCATAAAGACTGTAGCTTGTGTTCTAAGTAGACAGGTAATTCATTGGAGGAGCAAGGAAATCATTGAGTGGGTTTTTGTTTTAGAAAGATCATGCAGTCATTTGTAATCCTAGCACTCTGGGAGGCTGAGGTCGGACAATTCCAAATTCTAACCCAGCTTGGGTAAATTTTTTGACTTGGCAAGACTGTCTCAAAATTATTATTTTTATTTATTTGTTTTTGAGACAGAGTATCACTCTGTAGCCCAGGCTGTTCCTGAACTCACTATGTAGCCTAGGCTGGTTTTGAATTCTTGGTAATCCTCCTGCCTCAGACTTCCAAGTGCTGGATTACAGGTGTGTGGCACCACACCTGCCTTTATGTGATGCTGGGGGATTGAACTCAGCGTCTTGTGCTTGCTAGGCCAGCACTTAAGCCACAGTGTCATTTCTCTAGCCCCTCAAAATTAAATAAAGAAGTGAGGATATAACTGAATGCAAAAGCCCTGGGTTCAATTCCCCGCAGTAGGAGCTGGGGTGTGGGTGAGGCACAAAAGGAAAGATCACTCTGGTAGTGGATGATTGGCTGCAATGTAAGGGTAAGTAGAAGTAGCTAAACCAAAATAGAAAGCAATTGCTTTAATCCAGGTAAGAGATGATAATATTTGGTGATTAGAGAGTAAAAGAGACGCAGAAAGGTAGGTAGATTTGTATTACGCTATGGTAGTTTAACCTACAAGACTGCTTGGAGGACCGCATGTGAGGGCTGAGGTCCAATCTCATCTAGGATCTATTTGGTAATCTGATGGTTCCCAAATTACAGAAATACTACATTTTTGAACTCAAGGATTCACTATGTGCCTTACATAATTCGTGTTGTGGAAATTTATGGATAGTTGAATTCTGTACTGTAATAACAGAGATAATTATCCAGTTTCCTAGTCTTATGCTTTTAAATTCCACCCAGATAACTAATGACATTCACACTTAGATTTTCAGATGGTCTTCCCTTGCTGAACTTCAGGCTCAGCCCCAATGGCTTCCTTCCCATTGAAATGTAACATGTTCAAAACTGACCCTGAGTCTTGCCTGGCAACCTGCCAGTAGTCTTTCTCATCTCACTTGAGGCAGCTCCATGTTTCCTACTGTAGCAAACACCTTCATGCCCTCTCGAGTCTTCTCTCTAATTCTGTCTGTGACAAGCTCTGTATTCCGCTGATTCCTCTAGCCGTAATACATTCAGTATTAGCCACTTCCCAATGCCACCACCCTCATCTAAGCCATCAGTATTCCTTATCTGGGTTACGCTGTCTGCCCTTGGCACTTGTGCCTTGCCCCCTGTGATCTACTCTGATTATATCAATTAACATAATCTTTAAAAATAATTCAGGCCCAGTGGCACAGGCCTGTAATCCTGGCACTCTGGGAGATTGAGGCAGGAAAATTGCAAGTTCAAGCCCAGCCTGGGCAACTTACTTAGTGAGTGAGACCTTGTCTCAAAATCAGAATTGAAAATTGCTGGTGATGTAGGTCAGTGTTAAGGCCCTGGGTTCAGTCTTGAGTACAGTCAATCAATGATCCTATCTTAGTCTGTTCAAGCTATTAGCAGGAGAAATCCATAAATTGTGTGGCTTATAAACACCAGAAAACTATTTTCTACAGTTCTAGACGTTAAGTTCAAGATCAAGGTGATAACATATTCAGTGTCTGGTTCTTAAATGAATTTTTTCTTGCATGTCATCATCTGGCAGAAGAGGTGAGGGAGTCCTCTGGGCTCTTTTAAATAAGAGAACTAATGTCATTAATGAAGCCCTTGAAGTTTATTTGCCCTAATGATGTAAACTGCTCAAGGTCCCACCTCCTGATAGCATCACATTGGTGATTAGATTTCAACATGAATCGGGTAGGGAGGTACATTCATTCAGAACATTGAAGGGCCCAGAATTTTCCTGTATAGTATGATCCAGTACCTCATAGTTTCCCTCAGAACAAAAGTCAAAGGCTCTATATGATTATCTTCTCTGACCTCAGCTCCTATTCGTAATACTAGAAAGTGCTTTCTTCATGACCCCCAGCTGGCTGATAATGTCCATCAACTGATGAAGGATGCAGTACTGCTCTGCCAGGAGGAAGATAAATTTGAGTTATCTGTAGGAAAATGGATGCACCTTGAGAACGTTATGCTTAATGAAATGAATCTGATGCAGAAATATTCTCTTACATGGGAAACCCAAATTATAAATAAGTAGATTTTGTGGACAGAGAAAGAGGATGTGGGGAAAGGGGAGGGCTTTTGGCGTGAAGAAGGGAGGGAAGTAATAGTGATCAAGAAGCAATATTTGAATGTACCAGTTACTCAGATTGAATGTAATTATTATGTATCACAGATACATACTAGTAAAAGGATAACTGAGGAGGAAAAAAGGCTCCCTTGGTAAAGAAAGCTTCTCACAGCCATCTTTAATTGATTTTTAGTTCTTCCTCACAAAACATACACAAATAAAACAAATGAAGTTCCTGCATGCTTGCTATAAATATTTCTATAAATAGTCCCTGCCCTTTAAAGGAGTTGAAATGATGAGCAAGCCAAAATTCAGAGAGTAAACAGTGGTAGGGGGCAGCACATTGGATCTGTAACCCAGAATCCTCAGCCAAAAAAATGTATACAAAAGAATTACAGAATTCTTTAAAATTTTTTTTCACATTTTATTGATATGTACAAGTGCAAAATTTAAGGTTACAATGAAGTTTAGCGTTTTGTGCACCTACGTATCTTGTCAAGGTGACAAGGACTTTCCCTCAAAAAAAATTACAGAATTCCCTTTCCCCTCTTCTAGTCACTCTGTTTATTCCTCTCTGTTTAGATGGATAAGTCTGTGTGATTTCAGTTTGTAACATTTAATTTGTCCTTGCTGCATTTTACTAGTTTACATTTTATTATTTTATAAGTATGAAGTAGTGTCTTCACACTAGTTCAAAGAAAGACAAAAACTATTTGAGTTGTCGTGAGTATATTTCATGGACAGGAGCCTAGAGGAGGTGCTGGGAACAACACCTTTGTGACCAAAGTCATTATTGTTTCCTTCAAAACAAGGCGTTATATGATCAACAGATAATTGGCTTAAAATTGTCACAGTGTGGTCAAATGTAGGATAAGCAGCATTGAAGTACTATAGTGAGAAATATTTGAGTAATATTTAGGTCATTATAGCTATTGTGTTGAAATTACTGTTTTGTTTTTTTTGTGTGTGTGTGTGTGTGGTACTAGGATTGAACCCAGCTCCTTTGTATTGAGCTACATCTCCTGCCCTTTTTGAGTTTTATTTATTTATTTATTTGACAGTGATCTTGACATCTTGCTTCAGGATCCCAAAGTTCTAGAATCGCAAGAGTGGACACCCTCTGTCTCTTAATCAATCATCAGAACAATATTATGGTTAAGGATGAGTTTAAGCCAGTGTCCATAATTATGAAATAGTGGCCTAAAACATACATTATTTTTTGACTCGTACTTTTATGGTTCATGATAATCATGTGTTGGTTTTTTTGTTTTGTTTTTCAAAATGAAAATGTCTTTATTTTTTCTGATTATAAATGTAAGGCAATCGTGTGGATACAAAAACATAAAGAAAAGGCCAAAATCATAGTTTTACTTTCAACATATAGTTGTTAATATTATGTAAATGTAATTGTTACCATTTTTTTCTGTGCCTCTTTATATAAATATAAACCAAAAATCAGATCATCGCTGTGTATACTATTTTATAACCTCCTTTCTACTTAATAACAAGACTATATTTCCATGACAGCAAATCTGAATATAAATAACCTCTATTTTGTCTATATATTAGATGATAAAGATGTCCTAAAACTTTACTAGTAGACAAATTCCTAGGCTTGTCTAAAAGATTTAAAGGTATGCACTTTCAGAGATAGAAGGACATTTTATTTTACTGATATATAGTATCAACAACTAAACTAAAAAACTTTCAAATAATCTTTAAAAATGAAGTGATGGTCTTAGTGCCGAATGAAGAAATTTGTTTGTGTGGCATCTACAGCAAATATTTATTGAATAGCTACTGTGAACACTGGTGGAATAAATAGATGAGGTCCCTTCTCTCTAAGATTATATATTCTGATGAGTCAGTAGTAAACAGGAAACTCATAGGAAATAAGAAAAATATTACATTGTAACATATATGAGTATACGGTTCTGAATTCTGCATATTGAATCAAATTGTCATTTGTAGGTTTGAAGACAGTGAAGGAAAAGTAAAGTATGAGTCACTTTTCAATGCCCTGGACTGGACAGAAAATCCACTGCCTGCTTTGGTAGCTCCAGAGTACCTTAAAAAGGTAAACACCTTTTAAAACCAAATAAGTCCATAGGCCTTGCATTTCTTATATCCTGTATCTTTGAATTTTTCAATGTCAAATCTCAACATCAGTGGTCGTGGAAAGAGCACGTATGTGTTGCTGGGTATTTGTGTTAAAGGCTAATTCACTTTGCATGCTGAGCAAACATCTGCTCTATGCAAGCATGACTTTTCTTATGCAGCTTAATTTTTTTTTTAGCCTCAGTCGCATCCAATTATATAGAAAATGGGATAATAGGCTATAGTTATAAATAGGTAAAAGCACCAAAGGATTCTGGTAACACTTTCATAGGCCACCAAGACTCACCTCAAGTCAGGGTTATGTCATGAATCCCCAGCATATTTGCGGCCGTGGTGCATACAGGTTTACTGAGTGTGAAGCAATAGAGCATGGGGATGTTCATTTTACAGCCAAATTTAAGATAAAAATTCAGTAGAAAGTGCTTGGTCAGGGAAAAACAAGAGTTCATGTGATCAGATGGTGCTCTCAACACTGTGGAATTGTTTAAATTCTCAAAAATCTCTTTGGACCAGTTGTCTTTAGGAGTGAGTGAGTGGGTGGGTGGTGGTTTGTTTGTATTTTATCATGCTCCAGAAATTGATTTTCTTGGGAAAATCTCTTGATAAAGCAAATCTTATGTGGTTGATACTCCCAGTAAGGTTATGTATATTCCTCCTGGCCCGTGCTCACCAGCTCTTTTGGGCCTGAGCTGGACTGGTGCCCTTGGGAGTTCCCTCAGGCATGCACTTACTCCAGAGTGTCAAGGACAGCCTTCGACTTTCCAGATGGCTGAGGGATAGTGGTGGGGGCAGAGCTCAGAGACTTTGAATCAGTCAGTTTTAATATGCTTGTTCGTATGTGGATTTAATCATCAGACAAGGGAGAATTAAGTATCCACTGTTACCAGGTTCTCTGCTGTGTGCCAGGCTCCAAAGACAAAGGTCCTCACTACTGCTCTTGAAGGGCCCACTGCTGACAATCAGAGCACTTATAATTTGGCATGTGGTATTATTACACAGCCTACATGGGATGCCATGAGAATGACTCGAAGTCTTCTTGGAGAAGGAAAACTTGGCATTTCAGTGATTAGTAGTAAAAGCAAGGTAAAGAGTTGACATAGTGTGCAAAGGCACAGTGAACAGAGCTCTGTGGGACTTGGGACAGCATAGCACCCCGAGGGACTGGGGAGGCTGAAGTGTAGGCACACAGGAAGAAGTGGAGAAGCGTGAGGCTAGAGATGCCTGCAAGGATGGGTGACGTTTGAATTTGGTCTTAGAAGTTCTGGAGACCACTAATGTTTATGTCAGTGTTTAAATATTGTTTAAATTTGTTGTGATTAACTAATAATGAGAACTTAACCACAATCCAGAGAATCATGCACTGGTGTCCTCTTGCTAAGCTTGTTCTGCTTATGAAAGGATAAAATATAGCATAGGCATATTATCAGGGGTTCTGCAATCTCCTGTGAAAATGTTGGGAACGGCTTGAGCATAGTGTTGCATAATTCATACAGTAGAATCAGTACTGAAAAGTATAACATTTACTGAACCACGTAAGTATGTTGAAATGTTAATATCTTGAGGGTGGAGGGATAGCTCAGCAGTTAAAATGCTTGTCTAGCAAGCACTAAGTACCTGACTTGCATTCATTTCCCAGCACCACATAGGCCAGGTGTGGTGGTGCACACCTGTAATCCTAGCACTCAGGAGGCTAAGGCAGGAGAATTGCTGTGAGGTTGAGGCCGGTCTAGGCTACATAGTAAGCTTAGAACTAGCCTGGACTATGGAGTGAGACCCTACCTCAAAAAAAAAAAAAAAAAAAGATAATATCTAATAATGCCTCCAGAGAATTCCAAGTCAGACTTTGTCACAGATTGGGTTCTCTAGCGTAATGTTCTGGGTGTGACTGTCTCCCAGAAGCCTCATGTTTGGAAGGTGATTTAATCATGAGAATTAATCCATGATTTCCTTTGGTGTTGGGAGGTGGGGACTGGTGAGAAGGTGCAGATCACAAGTACATGACCTGGAAGGGTATATGTCTTGTTCTACTTCCTGTCTATTTTGGGGATGAACAGGTTTTTCTGTAGCTCAGCCCTCTGCCAGACCCTTCCACGCACGAATGGACTGAAACTGGCTAAAACAAACCCTTTTTTTCCCTTAAGTTTTGGGTGTTGGTACTGTGTACCAGCAATGAAAATAACGAAGACAGCTAGAAATCAGTTGTAGTCTGACATGCAGAATTTTATTTGAGAATATGCTTGGCATCATCTGCTGTGCAACATGGGAGATAGAAACAGAAGTGGGCCTAGTGAGAAGCTGAGGTGCAGTACGTCTCCAAAGATGACTGTGGCCTATACATGGGGAGCTCTGGAGCTAGAATGGCTTGTCAGAATTGTCCTAAGTTGGCCAAAGTAGCCTGAGCTTTTTCTTTTTCTTTTTTTCCTCCCTCTTGTGTTAGTTCAAGAAAGGATATGATCTTGAGCAATGAGGCTCTTTCCAGACAAGATCTCTCTTATGGTTGATGCCCAGCAGTTAGGCTGCCTCAGCTCTGGCAGTTCCTTCCTCAAGTGGATTCTGGGTGGTATATTATAGCTTGGCATCCACCCACTCTTGAAGCCCTTATCTCAGTTATTTTTTCATTGCTGGGACTCAAGATACCCACGAATTAGGGGAGGAAAAGTTTATTTTAGCTCAAAGTTTCAGAAGGTCAAATCCACTCAAGCGTGGCTGGCAACAGTGGAAGTATATGGTAGAGGCAGTTCTTTATGATATTTGCTTACAGCAAGTCAAGTCAAGGGAAGTCAAGTTTAGTCCCATAAAGAAGGCAGGAAGGAGCTTGTATATCCTTCCAGGCCTGTCCCTGTGATCTGCCCTTGGTCTAGCTTCAGTGTTCCACCCCTACCAGGTGTAGAAAGTGTGGTAAAGCCCCAACACATGCCCGTAATCCAAGCTACATTCCTGCAATCCATCCCTCCAGACCAGCCCCAGTCTCCCAATACATGGTTCCGTAGACAATCTATAACATCCAAATACATCGGACTTTTGGGGAACATTCCAGTTTCAAACCACGATACCCCCATTGATTGTTTTTGGTGGCTCCTTGTAGCCTGATAGTGTGGACCTGCCTCCTCCCAACTCCTGCTCTTTAATTATTGTTGGACTTTGCACACGTGGCAGAGAAGTGACGGAGAGTGGTTATGCCAGAAGAGACCATGGAGGAGTTAACACTAGATATGTAGGCCCTGGGCCTGTGTAGGCAGAGAAAATCTCTGAATCAGGGCTTTGGAGATCACTAACGTCTGGTGAGTTTGCCATCATCTAAAGTCAAATGTGGATTTTCAAGACAAGATCTCTCCATTTATGAAAATGTCCCACTGTGAAGTGATGAGATTCAAAGTCTTTTGTCAACAAGAAATGGCAGGTTGAGCTCCTGTGTGGAATCTGGGCTCAGATGGATGCCTGGGTCGGGAAAGCTGTATATACTTCCTCCAGTGTATGAGCTTGATAGGTTACCTGTGGCTGTTCCTGAGATAGAAGTTATCTGTACCATCACCACTCAGAACGTAGAAAAATTTACTCCTGGGCTAATATATTTACTTCTCAACATTCTCTCTTCTTTGCACAGAGGACCACATTGTGAAGTTAAAAATGATCTTCCTGGCTAATGAAAGCTGAGTGGGCCACAGTACTCAATTCAACTCAAGTTCTGTTTACATCAGTGTTAGTGGATAAGGAAGAGTGTTTGGGTAGGGACTTGGGACACCTTTTTAGTCTAGCCCGATTAACTTGAGTGCGTAGGATTGGCAGGCATGGGGGAAAAGACAAAAAGCAAGAGAGACCAGGGATTTCAGCCAGCTAGAGACTGAGGAGGGGATAGTCTGGTACAGAGGGTATGAGATTGGAAGAGTCCGGCAGGGTAATGTGGAGGTAATTAAGTTCTTTGACCTCTGGCTTGTCCTGGTTTTCCCATCTTCTAATGCTGTTTCCCATTAGCTGAACCCACCTCAAAACCACAGAACATAGAAGCTCAGTGAGTGAGGTGTTTCACATAGGTTGACATCTCAGGGCAATAAGAAGGAAGAAGGATCTTGAAGGTCAAATGGAGAATTCCCCGGCGCAGTTTGCTGCTAGAAGGAAAACCTTAGCTCTGGAGAACAAGGCCTGCAGCCAAGATACAAAGCCAGGTCCAGACTGATAGTTCCTGGAGCTTGGTCTGTTACATGCCAAGACTAGTCCCCAGACTCAGGCGTGGCTCCTCTATATGTTATAGTCAAGTGGCTAGACATGCACTTCTACAGTAAACAGACTGAACTTAAAGAAGACTGTGGTGTAGCTGGTCTAATTTTGATTGGTTCTCTTGGTCCGATGAGACATTTTTTGTTTGTGGATGGGTTTAAACTGACTACCACCATTGTGACTGTTGGCGGTGACCTATAACCAATAGCCTGTAGCCTAGATTCTCAGGGGGCAGGGAGGCAAGTCCCTTCTGCCTAGCCCCTCAGAAGCCTGTGGTAAGCCCTTGAGACTATAGTTTACCTTTTGGTCCCTCATATGAGTATCTGTGATCTCAGCATGTTGCCAGGTGCTATCACAGCCTGAAGACCTTTGTTCCGTTCTCTTGTGCTTGCTCACAGATGGTAGCTATAACACTGGCAGAATAAGTCCCATTGTTTAGAGCCTGTCTGGTTAATGCCAGAAGTCACATTAAAAAAGAAAAAGGTTGGCACTCTTATAAACTTCATAACTTACACTGTGTTACTTGTGTCTGTTCTTTCAACTTTTCTGAAAAGAAAAATTGGATAGGGCTTCATTTTATGAACACTATAAGTACAGAATCATTAGTAGCTGGCTCTAAAGCTGTTTCACAATAGGATAATATGTGGTATTATTACAGTGGGTAGTAGGCAGTTGGTTGGATGCACTGTGGGATACATGTCTGGGCACTGCACTTACTGAGGGTCTCCTTTTGACATTTGGAGCACGTAGTATCTTGTGACATTTTGTTGTCTCAATATCCTTGTAGAATAAGTATCATTCCTAACTTATAGATAGAAAGGTATGAGTCCAAGGCATTCTTGAGGTGAGAAACATATACTCAGGGACTAGTGCCCATGCTTTAAGTGAGCAGTTGTTTCTAATATTTGTGGTTCAGTTTAACAGTTAAGTAAAAGGTATTTTGCATTCTTGTTAAATTTCAGAAATTCACTGATAAAAGCATAGCAGTTAGCTAACAAAAAAAATCTAGGAAGAATTGATGTTTCTGGAATTATTGTGGTTTATATCTGGAATGTCCCCCAAAGGTCTCATGTATTTGGATGTTATGGACTGTCTATGGAACCATGTGCTGTAGAGAGATATGGGCCTTGTCTGGTGGGGTGGATTAAAGGTATGGAGATTGTATCACAGGCATGTAGTGAGCGCTTACTACACCGTACACACCTGCAGCGGTGGAACGTTGGGGCTGGACCGGGAGGGGGCATATCACTGGGATGGGACCTGAAGTATATATAGGCTACTAAATTCCTCTGGGGTGAAATTGGATTTGATGTGACTTGGCTTTTTATATGTAATGTGAGGAACTGCCATACTCTTCCACTGCTGCGGCCCCCTCCTGAGTGGACTGTGACCTTCTGAGACTGTGAACTGAAATAAACTGTTCTTCCCTTAACTTTGTGGATGTCAGATATGGAGTCATAGCAATGAAAAAGTCACTAAGACAGGAATGTGCTGTGATCTAAAGCAAGGGTGGCAACTACTTGAACTCTTCACGTAAGCTGTCATTAAAGTTAAGAAAAACCACATCTCTTTGAAAACTTCGCTTTCTCTGTACCGCAGCTCTAAGGAAGGTGTTCTTGTTTAAAAGTTATATTTGACTTTTAGCTACATTCTCACACTGATGGCAACTCTAATGAAGCTCTGGGCAAAGAGAAGCAGTGGTGAAATAGAGGCATTACCGTAATGAGACCCAGGTGGATAGGAATATTAGCAAATCTCCAGGTTTTACACAGAAGCTTCTCCGTGTTATCAGAATGCTCTTGATTAGCTCAGGAAGTGTTTACAAAATCCTCCTCCCAAAATATATTTGATTTTTTGAAATTTAATTACTTTTATGATTTTGTTATCTAATTTGAGTATTTCTAAGGTCATGCCACCCTTACTAGAAGGAAGAAAGCCCAAGAAACCCCCCATTTTGATTCTATATGTGCTAGTGGATTACCTACAAATTCGTACTTATTTCTCGTAGAAACATCCTTTTCCAAGCAAGTAGAGGAAAGGAATGTGGTCAAATCACTAACTTGACTCTACGGGCCTTGCTTTGGGGAGGGGGGAATAAAAATAACCTCATTTCAGTGAAGCATGGAATTTAATTGGTTCCCAATCTTTTCTCCTCATGCATCTGGTGGCTAGTACTACAGTACAAAATTTGAAACTCAAAGAAGATATAATCCAATTAAATTTCCTTTTAAAAATGTCAAAGCAAATAAGTCCAGGGCCTCTTAGCTCACACACAGCTTTGCTATTCTCACTGGACAGCTGCTGTTTACTGTGTTTTTATGTGGTACCATCTCTTTGCTTTCCGTTTCAAGGGGATACGATTTTTTTTTCCCTAACAGACCAGCAGCTGTAGTTTTTTATTTTTTTAAACCATTGATGAACTGGTAATTTATTGCCATCTTCTTTGACATCTTAAGTGCCTCTAGTGACATCCAGCTTAGAATATATCGTAGATTTATTCTTGGAGACAATCATGGTTTTTTATCATTGAATTTAACTATCTATTTCATAGTTCTTCCTCTTTCCAAAAAATGCTATGTGAAACATATTTAATGCTCCAGATTACATTACATTTTATTCTGGGATTTGTGTACTCTCTTGAGTTACCTGGAAGTCACATTGGAGACCCTAGATTGATCCACGGTTTGGTGAGGAATTGGCTTGTTCCAAACTGTGCCATGGATTTCAGAGACATATTTTTAATTTTGATAAGTGCAAAATTGCTTAGTTGTCGTCATCCAGTTTCCACTAGAAGCAGACTTGGAGAAGAATTTGAGTATAAGTAAGTTTGGAGAGAAAAGTAAAAGAAACACGAGTAAAGGATTAAAAGGAGTGAGAAAGGGAAGAGGAGGGAGTTACTAAAAGGTGAATCATCAAACGAGTTATAGATGTGGATGACTGAAGCTAAGTCTGCTGGGAAATACTGGGATTCAGTGGTCTCAGAGTTACCCGACCCACATGCAAGGAAGCTGTAGTATTTCTGAATTTCCTTCAGCCACTGCTTACAGAACGCTCTTGAAGTGGATGACAGAAAACAATTCCCTGGCAGTTGTGGCTTGAAACAGGGGCAGAGAGAGTGGGCCTCAGAGGCCAGAGATGCCAGAGAGGGAAGAAATCCAGATACTGGTGGTTGGAAGTTAGGCTTGGGGACTTCAGAGTAGAAAAGGGTGAGAGGATAGCATGGGAAGTTGGCAGATCTGATGACATGTAGATAGTTAAGATTCCAAACATATAATACCAGGAGGCTGTCTCAGTAGACACAGTAGACTTCATCTCATTGTCTTGTACCTATCCTCAAAGGATGAGCTCTCCTGTTGCAGTGTTAGTACGCAGGTCATCTCACGTCTTAGGTAAGGACTGAAGTCCTTCCCACCGAGCTATGTCCCCAGCTCATTTTATTTTATTTATTTATTTTTAAGGCAGGTTTTTGCCATGTTGCTGTGACTAGGCTCAGACTTGTGATCCTCTTGCCTTAGCCTCGCAGAGAGCTGGGATTACACGTCTGAGCCACTGCACCCAGTTCTTTCCCTCTACTTTATTGATGCCCCTACCCCATTGCCTGATCTGCTGAGAACCCCTTTGCTTTCTATCCTGATTTGCACCCTGAATTTGATTCCTGAATCCATTTTTAGGTAACACTTGTGACCTTCCTAAAATCGGAGGGTAGAAGTGAATAGACCCTGGGATCCTCAAGTGTATCTGTGTCATTTATCAAGTATCGAGGCAGAAAAAGTCACTTGCTCCTGGAACGTAGAGTAGTTACACAAGGAAAAATGATTAATAACAGACATGACATTGATTCTAAACAGAGCACATGGGGCCTAGAATACTCAGGAGGCTTTCATGGTGGTATAAATGGTCAACATTTAAAGAAATGAGCTATTATCTTTTCATTAAGTTACGCTTGATTTTGAATTTCCTGGGTATTTGCGTGAGTTTCATTCTGCCTGTCTGGCTTATTCATAATAAATTTGATTCTCATCTCCAAACGCTGGAGTTATTACTCTAGTGTAACTTTTTCTATTTTTCTCTTTTACTGTTGATATTTAAAGCATGATTCCATGTAAACAGAAGCCACTTTTGTAACATAATAAGCTGAAAGACTTACCAGAGAATACTGATTTTGAATGCATATATTCATGCCATTCCTCTATACCATGATAAAATTTAAAAATACCAAAAAAGAGCCAAAATTGGTTTTAAGTTTTGTATAAAATTTTTTAGGAATAGTGGAGATGAATGATTACTGGTCCCAGCCTTCATTGATGAAAATATATTGCCTAATATATTTACAAGGTCCATTACCTTTTAGTATAAGGAAGGATATTTTAATTACTAAGTTCCAATATTCAAATGTTCATTTCCTTCTTCACACTGCCGGTTGGTGGTTTAGGCTCACCATCTGACAGGCACCTTTCTTGAGAATAGGAGTGTTAATTAAGAACCACATTATTTCCTACTTAATTTTTCTTGTTGAAAATGTTAGGATGCGGTGTGGCTATGTGCAGTAAGAATGGTCCTACTCCACTGCCCAGCAGAGAAACCTAGCCTCCTCCTAGCAGGAGGCTCCCTGCTGGGGTGATGGTCCAGGCGGCTCCACTGCCTGGCCCTATGGCTTCAGACAAGCTACTTAAACCTACTGGGTCTAAGTTTCCTTTTGTAGAGACAGGTATTACAATAGCACCTATCTCTTGAGTATTTTCTGTGATGTTTAAATAACATAATGCATGTGAAGCAATGTGTTTCATATTGTAAATATCCCAGAAATTGATCATTTTTACTAATCCCAGTATGTGTAGGATTCGTATAACCCTGCAAAAATATTCAGCTTGTTCCTCATCATAAAGAATCTCTTAAACCCATCATTTCCAACCTTTTTGCCACCAGGGACTGGTTTAGTTGAAGACAGCTCTTCCAAGGACTGGGGTGGGGATTTGGGGGGACAAAGGATAGTTTTGACTTAGTGAGCAGGAGAGGAGCCAGGAGCAAAGCTCCACCTCTTATCCTCTTATTAGATCAGCAGCACCATTGGAACCTGACAGGAGCCGCTGACAAAGAGGCGAAGCTTTGCTCCCTGCTCACCTTCCGTTCATCTGTCCAGGTGGCCTGGCACCTGGCTTGGGGGTGGGGACCCCTGTCTTGAATTAAAATTCTGGTGGCTTAAAGATGCCAGTACTTAGTGCTGCTCTGATCTGATGTTGGTGTTATCGGTTACTGTGGTTTTGGAAGTTGTTTATAGTCCAGTGACTTCCATATCTTTTTGCAGTTCTGAACTTCATGCTATATCAAACCATTTTTAAAGGTGTTTGCCAGAAATTTTACTTTGATGTCCTACAGGTACCTGAAATAAAACAAACTGAGTGTCTTAGGAGCAACTGAGCCTCTCCTTTGGCCCTTATCTTCTACTTTAATAATTCATTGTCTTCCTCTTTATTCCGCTTATGATGATGTACTTGGCTGGGTATTGCCAATCCTTCTTCCATTCCGTTTCTACCTATCCAAAACCTCACAGTGAGAATGAAAGTAGAAATGGGTTCTTTGCAAATGTACTTGGTTAAAATGACTCCACACTGAATTAAGGTGAACTCTAATGTGGTGATTTGTAGGACGGTCATGTGACGACACAGAAACACAGACAGCACCATGTGCTCATGGGGGCGAGGTGGCAGCGGCATCTCCTCCAGAATCACGTTGATTTCTGTTGTTTTCCAGCCATTGCTGGCAACCCGTAGAAGCTAGGGGAGGGCATTCCCAGCCCTACTAAAACTTGAACCTTTCATTTTTAAGCTTTTGCCCTCCTAAATTGTGAGATAATATATTTTTATTGCTTAAGCACCCATTTTGTGGTAACTTGTTCACACCCACACTCCTCGTAAAATACAGATTCTATCAACTGTTAGTAAATTAAGAATTCTCAAAGTTATTATTCCTGTGTTAGTTTGCTGGTATTACCCTAACAGAGTTCCACAAACTAGGAGACTTAAAAAGAGCAGATAGAGCCGGACGTGGTGCTACGCACCTATAATCCAGTTCTCAGGAAGGTCACATTCTGAAGCCAATCTTTAGCAAGAATCTTATCTCTAAATCACCCCCCCCCCAAAAAAAAAAAAAAAAAGAGGCTTTGATTCAGTAGTTCAATGTGAAGGTCCTGGGTTCAAGCCCCAGTGTCACCCCCCTCCTCCCCCCCAAAAAAAGAAAAAAACCTATAGGCTTTTCTATAGACATTTATTTTCTCAACCCTTCTGGAGGCCAGCTGAGCCACACTCCCTCTGAAATCTATGTAGGAGCCCTTTCTTGCTTGCTCTTAGCCCCTGCTGTTTGCCAGAAGCCTTTGTTGTTCTTGGTTTATAGATTGTTATCCCAATGTCTGCTTTGTCATTGCGTAGTTTCCCCCGTGTTTCTCTGTGTATTCACATGGCTGCCTTATTACAAAGAAGGTGCTTCGTCTATTCCAGTAAGACCTCATCTTCCTTGCCTTAACTTCCTAGTTATATCTGCAAAAAGCCCTTCTTGCAAATAAGGTAACATTCTGAGGTGTGGAGACTAGGACTTCAGCACATCTTTTTTGGCAATGTGGATTGGGGCCCAGTTCAACCCATAACATTACCCCTTTCGTTTCTCACAATTTTACACCTTGTACCTGGTAAGCATTCTTTGCTCTCCTGCGGCAGAATCTTTCCAACCTAGCTTTGTCCTGTAATCCAGCTACCCTGCCCTGGTTTTGGTAGTCATCCCTCTGTAGGACCGTCACGGTCACTGCCATATTTACTCTGCTACTTCATCTAACTCTGTGTCTCTAGGAGGTCATTTGGTCGTTTTCCGGTGGGATTACTGGTGTTGTTTGGGCCAGTTCCCAACAGTGGCAGCCGCTTACCGCGGCCTCAAGGCTGAGCTAGCACAGAAGGCCTAAAGTTTGACCTCAGCTTCTCCTTTTAACCATCTGCTCATGCGCTGTGTCATTTCACCCACCCAGCCTAGAGCAACCATCCTATTAGGGTTTAGTTAACTCATCAATAATTAAATGTTTTACCAAATATAGCTGGCTAAGTTTTAAGTTAATTATCGTATATGGCTTGCGAATGGTACCATAAATATTTAATGCTCATTGACAGGGCTACCAACTTTTGTTTAAAGGTAGAGGAAGCATATTGCATATCCTAAATGGTAAAAGGATAGTGAATATATAAACCAGTAACATAGTATTGATTTTATTTGTGAAGTCTTATGTATGCTACGTAACTGTATGTGCTGTACTTTTATTTAACTGGCAGTGCTGTAGGTGTGTTTAACCAACATCACTACAAATGTAATACAGTGACATCATGGTGGCTGTGACATCACTACATCTAGTAGACATTTTTCAACTCCATTATAATCTTAACCTTATTTTATGCATTGCATTATTGACTAAAATGTTCTGTGCTGCACATTACTATATATATAAAGTAGCTTATCCCTAAGAGCTTATTGTGAATGACCGCTGCTCTTTTAATAGTTTATTGAAGAAATAATAACCAGCCAGTATAGCTACCAGTTTGAATTTTTAATCCTTTTTTGAGACACTCTCACTCTGCAGTACAGGCTGATTCTGAACTCACTGTGTAGCTCAAGCTGACCTAAAACTCATGAAAATCCTTTTGCCTCAGCCTCCAGAGTGCTGGTATTACAGGTGTGTGCCACCATGCCCCGCTTATTATGATGTTGGGGGATTGAACACTGGGCTTCCTATTTCCCAGGCAAGCACTCTGATGACTGAGCTGTGACCCCAAGTCCTTGGATTTTAAATCTTTTAAAAATAAAGTTTTTAATAAATTACAAGAGGAGCTATTACTGTGATAATGCTACGTGGGAAAAACTCCCAGAATATCAGTGATTCACAAGACACATTTATTTTTCTTGTCCATGTGCCTGTAGGTCACTGAGCTTAGCTGAATGTAGCTGGATGTAGTTTCAGGTTGCAAGTTGGGTCTGGTCTCTTCGTGTTTCTGTCATTCTTCAGCCAGCACATTACAACTGCCTTTTATGATATACATCTGCTAACAGTGCGTAAGTCTCGGCCATTCATGTGGCCAAGCCCATCTCAAAAGGGCAGGAAAATAATCTGCCTCTTCTGCGAAGGTCTGCAGTCATAGGTCAAAGAGTGTGGGCATGTAGTTTTCACAGGGGGAGCCAGCAGAGAATCACCAGCAGAATGTAACTATAGAATCATTATGGTCCCATAGTGGACAGTAGAAAAGGACTTAGCAAAGGCTTATATAAAGACAAGAACTAATTTGATGTTTTCAAAACTGGATTTGTGCGGCTCTAATTATATCTGTCTTCATTTTTTGTCTTTTATTTTGTTGTTTGCCCTTAGAGATGTGAAGAGGTTTGGATCGGGATGCCATCCCCTGTTCCTGCGAAATACATTAGATACTTTGACCTCTTGAGGGAAATGTTTGGCGAAGACGAGGTGTGACCTGGCAGTTTCGGTCAGCTCTCTTTGATGTACTACTCTAATTTTGCCAAGTTAATAAACTACAATAGAAGTAGATATAATTTCATTGAATACAAAAAAGAAACAACACTCACTGAATGAAAAACCATAAATGAAAATCTTTTGTTACTTCGGTTTTTCACAACATCATGTTGTATTCTGTGCACTGGCACTATTAAAAATGCCATTTAAAGAAATGTTGAATATTTTTATTGTATGTGTGATTTATGAATACCAAATAATCTTATAATAACTTTTCATTCAATGTAATTTGATTCAATTATAATTTGAAAGGAAAATGACTTTTGATGGGTATACACAGCAATACATAATCAAATTATATCAGAGCAAGAAGTTGTGATTCTATTAAACATTTTTTGAAATCTTTTTGACACATGTTTATTACTTACATAATTAAGTTTTATATCAACCCACCTCATCAAAACAATCCTTAAATCTCTCTAGAGTGAATGTATTTATTTTCTGAAATTAGGAAAGTTTTGGAAAGAGAACCTGCTCCCTGCCAACACACATACAAACACACACATGGGAGAGAAATTGAAACTTAATCCTGTGTTTATATTTTTAATGCCCCTTTTTGTCTACGGTCAGTTTGTTAGCTTCAGAATATGTGTATGTGTATATAATTAGACTATGGCCACAAATGTATTATGTCTAAAATATTTAGAGATGTGAATGCTGCAGATTTTGAGGATTTGTTTTGGTTTTTACACACATATAAAACCAGTCCCGCATTCCAGTGTTTTGTTTTTCTTTTTGAGTCAGGGTCTCATTCTGTAGCCCAGGCTGGCCTTGGACTCAGGACAATCTACCTGCCCCAGCCTCCTGAGTGCTGGGATTACAGGCATGTGCCACCCACCATGACCAGATTTAAGTAGTGCTGGGGACTCAGATTCAGGGCCTTGAGCTGAAAAGGCAAGGCTTCTACCGCTGTGCCATTCCTCCAGCCCTTTTAGAGGTTTAAATATTTGAAAACTTCATTTCCCCTTTATCTCCCTGGTTCTTTTATAGTTTTCTTAGCAGAACTCTTGTCATATATTGTACATTTAATTAAAACTCATAGCCACCATCTTCGAGGCATTTGGTTTCAGAAGTTCATCTAACCCCGTCCTTGGTGCTGGGTTCTCAGTATCATAAATTCACTTGCTCAGTGGTTTTTTTTTTTATACTGGTATTTTTTGTTTTGTTTTTGTTTCTTTTGTGGAACTGGTGGTTGGACCGAGGGATTTTGTACTGAGCCACGTCCTCAGGGGCCCCCTCACTCCTTTATTTTGAAATGGGGTCTTGTCAAGTTGCTCAGGTTGAGCTCAAACTTGAAATCCTTCTATCTCAGCCTTACAGAATGCTTGTATTACAGGTGTGCACTACCTTGCCTGGCTTTGCCCTCTGTTTTCAAAGATAGTGGAAGCCTGTTAGAAAGGGACTGCTCTGAGGAGAGGAAGAGGAACTGATACGTCAGGAGCTTTTCTGCTTTCCTTATTTCCCTGTCATTTGCAGCAGTAGCTTGCCTAGTAATTAGCTGGCTTCTTGACACTCAGAGGTATCAACTTGCTTGACAACAATGCCTCTTTCAACTGAAGCTAACCAGTAAACTTTTCCATGTAAACCTAGGATAATTCCCTGTGTGCTATTGTTTGGATAGGTCCTATAGGACTTCTTGATGATCCAGTATATTCAACTTACATACTAAACTATTTACCCATAAACCTTCATTTTGACTACTTGATTTTTTTTTTATGATAACTAACAATGCCAAGCCATTTTGTCACTTTAAGGTTTTCCATTCCCCAGAGAGAAAGCTTTTGGAAGGGTGACAGTTTCCTGGAAGTTTCTAAGCTGACAAGTCTGTCACCTACCTATTGAACTTTTCACTTAGTTATCTTTGCCTGTAGAGTTTAAATATATATTTAGCCCTTGTACTGCCCTGTATGTAGTTCAGTTGAGAAGCAAAAGAGAAAAAGAAGTAGACAATGATAACTCTCTCAAGTTCATGGGGTGACAACTGCTCATTCTTTGTGTAGTTATGCTCTAGTTGTTCCTGGTTCAAGCCTACAATTTGTGATGAAATGGCCATTATAGGCATCATGCCGATAAAGATGATACATTGCAGCCATACAGACACTTTAAGTAATTATTATTTTTATAACTAAGCCATATACTGAAGGAGATTTATAATTTGGAGATAATATCCCCATTAGTAAAGTTTATGACCCAATAAACAGCTCCCACTAGTTAATAAATGCCAAAGCCATAAAAACAAAGACTATTAATGTAATAGAATTTCAGTGCCTCCCTCTCTTGCTGGTGGTCTGAAGACACTGAAGGAAAATGCTATCTTAGGGAAAACATTTATTCCCACTATGTAAATATCAATGAATTGTCATATAATCCATCTGGAAGTTTCCCAGCTCCCCCCCTTCCCTACCGCCGTGCCCCGCCCTCCATACCAGGTGGTCTGGTCTTTTGTGCTTTCTGCTTGGGTTTTTAGCAGTAGATAACTGGTTTTTAACACCAAGAAAAACCTATGACTCAAACCCTAAGGGAGGTGGGGAGAAGAGCTAGGATTTTGGCCTCTTCTCTTTGAAAAAGAAATCCTAACCATTACCATTGTTTCAGGGTAATAGTTTTAAAAGAAGTTTCGCATTTTTTGCGTAGACTTGCTTTTTTAACTCCTAATGTTTTCTCATTTTGATGGAAAAGCTAGTGCTGCCTGTGAAAGTCTGGGTGCGTTGGAGGTTAAGATTGACAAACTTTCTGTCCTACAAACGAATTGTTTCTTAGTATTCTTGGAGCTGTGTAAATGATTGGTAGAGTCATTTGAACGTCCAAATCAAATCCTGTCTTTTCATACAAAACTGATTAAAAGCTGTTGAGATTCACATAAGTGGTTTGCTGAGTCACTGTTGGGAAGTGTGGATGTTATTAGAAGATGACTAATTTGCAGTGTTAATTTGCCTTTTCATTCACCTTTTACATTTGCTGTTTGAAAAGTAAAGTGGAAAAGTTCATTGGCTGACAGCACTTGCTTGAACGGTTAAAATTTTAGAAGGCAGAGCACCAGAACTTTCCAGTATTGCAGCAATTTAAACATTTTGCCTACGTTATTCTGTGTATTGACTTTGAGTCAGTTAATACAAAGTGTTATGATTCTTGATTCTTTTTATGCTCTGCTATTTGAAGTTTGATTATTAGAGGTTAGAGAACTTCTAGGCTTTCTGATACCGTCCACTTTCTCTACACTTAAATTTTAGCAAGTTCAATAGGTGGAGTATTAATGAAATAGTAGGGCTTCCCACAAAAATTGGGGATATTGAATAATGCAGAATCCATTGAATAGTAAATTGTCATTTTCCCAATTATATGTATTTTCTCCTTAGTTGTAAGTATGGACCCCTGCATTCTGAATGCACTTAACATTGGCCTGTAAATGACCTTTCTGACAAGTGGCTTCCAAATAATGGTAGAATCGATCCTTTAGGCTCTACTCTCATGTTTGCTTGGGCAGAGTCTGAATTGCTTCAGGTAGAAGGCAGGTTAGGACCTTCTTGAAAATGATTCATTTCAAGTTCACTGAGTATCTTTAGCAATATGACTCTTAGTTCGCAAAAGAATGTTATGAGTAAAAGTGGAAAGCCCACTGGAGCAAACTCAGTGAGGCTGTTTATCAGATAACAAACCTGGACCAGTAGTAGTGCAAACATCATTACTGCAAAGGGTAACACTCACCATCACTTAGTTTAAGAAAAAAATTGCGATGCACCGTCATCCACTGTTTGTTGGGCAACATACTGGTTTAAACACACATTTTCATTCAAGTTCAATTAAGTTCCTCCAGACTTAAGGATTCTGGAACACCTCTGTCAACAGATTGGCCAGAATGTGTGTCTTCTTTACCTTAAAACTGGTCCCCAGTAAAATACCTTCCAAGGAGACTGGAGTCAATGGGTGTCTGGTTTATGACACAAGCTAGTACTCAGGGGTCACCACTGCTGCTCAGAACAACTGGTAACAGCTAAAAGATACGGCCAGTGAAAAACAGTGGCTCTGCAAGCAGAGAATTAATGGCTCCCTGGAATCAGTAGGAGCCTTTACTTCTAAACTCTCATTAGTTAAAGCAGTGAGGCTTGATGTTATGCAAGTTAGAGAGGGAAAAGGGGGACCGCCCCTCCCCATTGTCTATTTTGAACAGAATATGCACATTAACTCAAAGTGGTGAATAGTTCAAATACATCAAACCCGCTATTCATCCATCTCCCAGCTTCCTGAGCACTGCTTCGCATTTGTGTAAAGCCAACAATAGAGGGAATTCTTGTTATGACCCCACTATAATATTAGAGTCCAGGGGGGCCCAGAGCTTGGTGAAAACACAAAAATACATTCTCCTTTAGAAATCATTCTGCCAAAGTCATCTTTGTGTTTCCTTTTTCCTACTTCGCCTATGTAAGAACATCTGACTGAAATAGGAACTTGATTTAAAAAAAAAATTACTTTGCCTGCTTTTTTCCTCTCTCATGCGACCGCTGCTCTTCGTTATTGTTGTGAGGCCACCCATGGAATACGGAACAGGAGAGGCAAAGCCATTTCAGATGGCCATAAGTGCCCCCAGTGTTAGCTCTGACTGGAGCCAGCAGGGGGCGAAGGGAAGTGGCGAGCAGTGCCTATTGCAGAGGGGAGTCCAGGTGAGAATGGTGATCACTTTGTTTAAGGCCCTCCTGAGGGAGTCAGAAGTTGCTGGAAGATTGTCCTCTTGGTTATGAAAAGATTGTATTTAAAAATCTGGTTGCTTTTGTGTGTATAAAGTTTAAGAACCAAGTCTGGTGACGAGAAGGCTGACGAGACTTGCCAGTGAAGTAATGGATGGTTTAGATTAATGTAATGTTGGTGGGGTTGGTACGAAATGGAGAAATTTATCATGCGTTCGGGATGTTGCAGATGAAGAAGATGGAGGGATCAACGTTGTGATTGAGTTGTTGGCAGCTGGGTAAGGAATGTTGTTCACTATACTGGGCTATACCATAGAAAATCAGGTTGATGGAGAACATTAAAAGTTCTGTAGGCATGCTATATTAGGGTGGTTATGAAACAGACATAAATCTGTATTTCAGCACAATGGCCTGGGCTGGAAATACATTATTTCAGTTATTAATTTTAGTGAGTTTCGAGAAGATTCCTTGGGGGCACGTTATATGACAACCATAATGCCTGGCATGTTACCAACTAATATTTTTTTTTCAAGAAACACTAAAGCATTGTGTGAAGTTCCAGTTCCTCCACATTTCTTTTTCTTTCTTTTTCTTATGATACTGGAGATTGGACGTAAGGCCTCCACACTGACCTCTACCCCCAGCACTTCTTCATTTTTATTTTTTGAGATAGACTCTTGATGAATCATTATGTTTCCTAGGCTGGGGTACAACTTGCAATATTCCTTCCCCGACCGTGTGTGTGTTGAGACTATAGACATATGCCGCAGTGCCTGGCTTCTCCATGTTCTTACTAGGACCTGCTATGATCACTCCTTTCAGTTTTGGCCATTCTATTAGGTGTATAGTAATATCTCATTTTGGTTATTTTCTCATTGTTGACATTTTGAGACTTTATTGTTTGAATTTAGCTCCTCTGTGTGATACTTCCCAATGTGTCCCCCATATTTTGGTTGTGTTTTCATTCTCTTAATAGTGTCTTCTGGGAAGCAAAAACCTTTTATTCTGGTGAACTCTATTCTTTCGATACATTGTTTCAGAATTGTCCTATTGCTGTTATAGCTAATAAGTCAAAGGTTTTGTCCTATATTGTCTTCTAAAGTTTTAGAACTTTAGGTTTTTCATTTAGTTTTATAATCTATTTTGGGTTCTTTCTCTTTTTTCCTATATGATGCAAGGTATGGTTTCAAGTTTAATTTTTCACATATGGACATCCAGTTATTATAGTACAGTTTATTAAAAGTATTGTTTCTTTGCTGAATTTCTTTGTAGCTTGGCTGAAAATCAGCTGTCACTATCTGTGTGAATCTATTTCTAGGCTTCCTCTTCTGTTCCACTGGCTTACATATCTATCTTTCCATTGACACCTCAGTGCCTTGCTTGCTATAGCTTTTATAAGTCTCAAAACCAATAGTTTTCTCTAACTTTGTTCTTTGCCTAGTAGTGTTGCTCATTCTGGATGATTTGAATTTTAGTCTTAGTTTGTCAATTCTGAAATCCTGGTGGTTTTTTGATTAGGATTGTAATATATGTCAGTTTGAAGAGGATCGATACCTTAAAAATATTGAGTCTTCTGATTCATAAGCACAGTATGACACTTAATGTACTTAAGGCTTATCTCAGTGAAGTTTTGCAGATTTTTAGTGTAATGACATACGTTTGAGAAATTTTTATACGTGTTTCATGTTTGTTGATGATAATGCAAATGATTTTTGAATTTTCATTGGAAGATAAATTGATTTTGTTCAACATACATTTGAGAATTTTTAATAAGTATTTCATATTTGTAATGCTAATGTAAATAATTTTGAATTTTTCACTGGAAGACAAATACAGTTGACTTTTTTGTTCAACATCGTATCCTTCCACCTTAATAATATTATTTAATAATGTTGCAGCTTTTTTTATAGACTTCATCAGATCTTTTTTACATAGTCTACATCTGTGAACACAGATCGTCGGATTGTCTACAGCAATAATGATAGTCTTTAAGTTTTACCTCATTTCAAGTCTAGTTTCCTTTTCTTTGCTTTTCTTCCTCTACTGCACTGGTGACACTTTCTCATACAGTTTTGAATGAATACAACTTTTTTGGGTGTACAACCCTTTCTTACTAAACTTAGAAGGAAATAGTCCTGTTTTTATTTTCAAGTATGATGATTACTACAGGGTTTTGGTAGACATTCTTTATCTAGTTTAGGAAGCTTTTTTTCTGTTCCTACCTAGCTGTAAGATTTAATTAGGAATGGATACTAGATTTGGTCAAATGCTTTCACTGCATCTGTTGAAATGATTACATACTTTTTCATTTTTATTAATACAGGAAATGACATTACAATGCATTAAGATTAAATTTCTATCACCTAAGACTAACCATTTTAAATTGTGAAATCCAATGGCAGTTAGTACATTTAGTGTTCTACTACCACTAACTCTAGTTCCAAAACATTTTCATCACCCCAAAAGGAATCTTCATACACATTAAGCAGTCACTCTGTGTTACCCCTTGCCCTCATCCCCAGCCAACCACTAATCTGATTTCTGTCTCTAAAAATTTTACCTGTTTTGGCTGGGCTTAGTAGTATAGGCCTGTAATCCTAGCACTTTCAGAGGCTGAGGCAGAAGGATCACAAGTTCAAGCCCAGCCTGGACAATTTAGCAACTTAGTAAACCTTGTCTCAAAAGAAAACTTTTTAAAAAATGAGCAGGAATATAGCTCAGTGTGAAGGTCCTGGGTTCAATCCTCAGTACCACATTAATAGTAATAGTAGTAGTAATAATTTACTTATTTTAACTATTGCATGTAAATGGAATCATAAAATATGCGGCCTGTGGATGTGGCTTCTTTCACTTAGCAAGTCCCTCCCTTTCCCCCTCTCTTGGTGGTCTCGGGGTGCTTGTGCACACTGGGCAAGCGCTGTAGAGCTGAGCTTTATCCCAAGCCAGCATGATGATTTTGCTGTTCATCCTTGTTGTAGTGTGTAATGTCACTTCCTTTTTTGTGACTGAATGACACTTAATTTAATGGCTGTACCGCAGTTTGCGTACTCATTTGTACATTGGTGAACATTCGGGTTGTTTCCTCCTGTTGGCTATTGTCAATAATCCTGCTGTGTGAACATGTGTTACATGAATTAGTGTACTAACATGCAATTCTTTTATTTACCTAGAAGCAGAATTGTTAGGTCATGGGATTTTTCTGCAGTTTGTTTTTTAAGGAACTGCCAAACTATTTTTCAAAGTGGCTGAACCATTTCACATTTCAACCAATGATGGATGAAGTTTTTCAGGTTTTTGCCCGTACTTCCCAGTCTCTCAATCTCTCTCTCTCTCTCTCTCTCTCTCTCTCTCTCTCTCTCTCTCTCTCTGTCTTTCAATTATAAAAAAGAGTGGGTGTGAATTGGTAGCTCATTATGGTTTTGATTTGTATTTCTCCAGTGATTAAGGATTTATGTGTTTGTTGGCCATTTTTTATCTTCTGGAGAAATGTCTGTTCAAGTCCTTTGCCTACTGTCTCATTGCAAATGACTTTTGTGTTTGAATGTTAAACTAACTGCATTATTGAAATAAACCATATTTGGTCATGATGTGTTATCCTTGTGCGTGGCTGGATTTACTTTGCTGTAAAATTTTATTGAAAATGTTCCTGCTATGTTCCTGAAGAATATACACCTGTACTTTTCTTGTTATATTTTTGTGCATCTTTGACTTCTTAGTAATCTGGCATTGTAGATAGAGTTGAGTTTATGTAGAAATGATATTATTCGTTCCTTAGACATTTGGTAGAATTAAGCAGTGAAGCAATCGGGGCTTACAGTTTACTTTGTGGGAAGATTTCTGAAATTGCAACCTCAATTTCTTTAATTGGCGTAGAGATTTTCAAGCTATATCTTTCTTCCGCAGTGAGCTTGAGTTTTTATGTTTAATGGAATTCCATATTGACTGTTGAATTTATTTAGTTAAATGTGTTCATTCCTATGCAGTTCTTATCCCTTTAATGTCTGAGAAATCTCTAGTGGTGTCATCTCTATTCTGGTAGTAGTACCTTGCCTTTTTATTTATTTATTTATTTTGATCAGTGTGGCTGGATATGAACCAGTTTTATTGATCTCAAAGAAGCAGCCTGCCATTTAATTATCTTTCTCTAGTGTTTCTGTCTTCTAATTCATAAATTTCTGCTGTCATCATTTTTTCCACTCTAGGTTTAATTTGTTCTCCTTTTCTATGGTCTTAGGGTAGAAACTGACTGAAGTTGATGATCTGAGGCCTGTTTTTGTTTGCTTTTTTCCTAATGTTGGCTCTTAGTGCCATAAAATCTTCCTAAATAACTGACTTAATGGCATCCCCCACATTTCAATATATTATGTTTTTATTTTCCTTAAATTGCTCATTCATTTACTTTCCTACTTCCCTTGGATTTCTTCTTTGATCCATATGTTATTTAGATTTAAATATTTGGGGATTTTTCCAAAGATTCTTCTGATGCTTTCCAATTTAATTCTTTGTGATCAGCGATTCTATTGGTCAGAATATGTGTTGGAATTCATGGAGAACTAGTTTTATGACCCAGAATATGGTCCAACTTGGTAAAGTGTATTAAATGTACTTGAAAAGAAAGTGTACTCTACTTCTTTTTGCTGCGGGCTATGAATGTCAATCAGGTCAAGTTATTCAACTCTTCTGTATTCTTACTGATTTTCTGCCTGCTTGTTCCATCAGTTACTAAGAAAAAATTATTGAAATATAGGACTCTAATTGTAGTAAGAAGCCTTTGCGTCATGCATTTTGAAACTCTCTTAATAGCTATATAAACATTGAGGACTGATAGCCCCTCTTTTAATTGAACTCATTTATCATTAGGTAATGAATTTCTTTATCCCTAGTGGTATTCTTTGCCTTGAAATCTACATTACCTGCTTATAAAGCCACTCTGGATTTCCTTTTATCAATGTTACCATGATACTGTTTTTCCCTCTTTTTGTCTGGGGTGGTACCCAGGGCCTCGTGTATGCTAGCCAAGTGCCCTACCACTGAGTGACATCCCCAACTCTGTCTTTTCTTTAGGCTACTTAGATTTATATTATCTTGCTGCTTGTTTTCTATTTACCCAATTTCTTTTATTTCTTGTCTTCCTTTTAGATTAACCAGATTTTTCTTGCCAGGGCTGGGATGGTAGCTCAATGGCAGAGTGCTTGCTAAGTTCAATCTCTGGCACCGTTAACATAAACACACTCGTGTGCACATGCATAGGCGTTTTTCTTAACAGTTTTACTTCGTCTCCTTGCAGGATTATTAGCTGTTGTTGGAGAGGAAAACTTTTCTTCTGTGCTTATATTTGCAAATTAAACTGAAATAGTTCTTTTTTTTTTCTTCCAGTGGTCGTGTAACTGAGTATAAAGCCTAGGAATTTCACACTAAGCTACATCCTTAGCCCATTTTTATTTTTGATTTCCAGACAGGGTCTGAGTAAGTTGGCCAGGCTAGACTTAAACTTGGAATCCTCCTGCACTAGCCTCCCAGAATCCTCGGATTACAAGCTTGTGCCACCTGGGTCAACTTTATACTATTCTTGAGATGATGAAATTACAGAAATAGAGAGTAGGTCAGTGTTGCCAGACTTTATAGGGTAGTGTAGGAGATGAGAGGAAGGGAAATGGGGGGCTACAAAGAGCACCCCGGGAATGACAGTGAAAATGTGTGCTGGGTCTTCACTACCAATATCAGCGTGCTGCTCGTTATATGGTATCATTGTTTTCAAGTTATTATTGGAGGAATTGAGTAAAGGATAGAAGAAATTGGTTTGTATTATCTGTATGTGTGTGAATTTGGTATTACTTAAAAATCAAAGGTTGGAACTGTAGGAGTGGCACAATAGCACTAGCCTAGCAAGCGCAAAGCCCTGAGTTCAATTCCCAACACCATAGAGCCGGGCATGGTGGCACATGCCTGTAATCCTAGCACTGAAGTGGCTGAAGCAGTGGAATTGCCGTGAATCCAAGGCCAGCCTGGGCTACATAGTGAGTTCAGGACCAGCCTGGACTTCAGAGCAAGGCCCTGTGTCTAAAATAAATAAATAAAATAAATAATAGATAAATATTAAAAGAATAGGAATCAAAGATTTAATTAATTTTTTCAGGACTGAAGATTGAACCCAAGCCCTCCCACATGCTAGGCATGCAATCTACCACTGAGCTACATCCCCAGCCCTTATTATTTTTTTATTTTAAGACAGACTATGGCAAAAAATCCCAGGTGGCCTTAACCTTGTGATCTTCCTGTTTCCAGTTCCTGAATGGCTTGGATTACAGGTGTGCATCACCATATTTGCTTGTAAAATTTTAAAAGATAAAGAAGTCTTTCAAAAGAGAGGAAAAAAAGAAAGCATTCATCCGGAATAATGATCTTCAAATTGATCTATAAATTCAGTATAGTCTTCACAGTGTGAATAAGCCTTTTTGTAGAAACTGATCAACACAACAGTTTTGGAAAAAATAAGTCTACCAATCTTTAAAAATTATAAAGTATCATGACTAAGTGCAAAGTTGGTTTAATTTTTAAAAATCATCACTACCAAAGTTAGTTGTGACAGTGTACTAAAAATCCAACATTAGGTATGCTTTTGTAATTTTGTACCTTTTTGCAACCAAGCTGTGAAATGATATATCTCAGACTGCCGATATTGTAAGGCAACTACATTTTGTGGCGATTATGCTATTCAGGTCATGTGTTTGCTGCATGAATTAGAATTTACTGTGTAAGTTAACATTCATAAGTCAGTTTGCCGTGAGTTCATCTTGGGAGGCCACCTGCCTCGCCTTGGAGCCTTGCTTGTGCACTTACCTCGATGGCTCTGGAATCTCCCCCCTCCCTTGCCTCCATGGCAGCCTGCTGAGAGTCACGAATTCCATGAGAATCACGTATTTTGTGAGAGTCACATCGGGTTATGATTGGTCACTGTGTGTGATGTATTTAATGATGTAAAATCTCCTATATAATATTTGTGTAAAACTTGCTCGGGGCTGCTCTCTGAAGACTCACCCAGAGTCCAAGAGACAGTCCGGCTGCCATCTTAGCCATTAAATAAAGATCCTTACCTTGCCTTAATTAATGTATGGTGGGCTTTTAAATTGGCATTTGGTGGTCTCTAAGTTTTGACCTACAACTTAGTAAGAAAAATTATGTTAGTAGTTTCAATGCATTAAGTGAAAGAGTTAGACAAACTAAAATTCATGTTTTAAAATATCCCAGCAGTAGTAGGAGTAGAATGGAACTTCTTCAATAAGAGAAAAAGGTCCTACAAAAATCTATAGCTGGCCAGGTGTGCTGGCACAGGCTCCAGAGGGTTGTGAATTCAAGGCCAGCCTGGGCATCTTAGCGAGACTGTCAAAGTATAAAGGGCTGGGATGTAGCTCAGTGAGAGAGAACTTTCTTCGCATTTGTTACACTCGGAGTTCAGTTCTTAGCACCACAAAAAGCACTCAAAAGCCTACAGGTCACATTATGGTTAAAGGTGAAATGGAGTGCTTTCTTTGTATGACTAGGGCGGGAGTAAAGGGTGCTGCCGACTTCCCTTCAGCATTGTGACTCAGGTTGTTTTGTTGGCTCAGAAGAGGGTACTCGTGGAGAGTTCATGAAATGCAAATTAAACCCGTAACTAGATAGCATACACACTTATAAAACATCTAAAGTTGTAGCAAGTGTTGGCGATGATGTGAAGCATCTGGTGTGCTGCTGGTGGAAATGCAGGCTGGTACCAATACCTTGGGAGAGTTTGGTTATTTCTTAAAAATTCAACATATATCCTCAGGCACTCTATTCCTAGGTATATACCCAAGAAAAATGAAAGAGCACGCTTGTGTAAATGCTAGCATACAAATACTATAGTAGCTTTATAAGCCAACTTTCCATGTACAGATAAATGGATGAGTTTTAGAACACCAAAAAAATATTATTGATATATACATTCATAGGGATTAATCTGAAAATAAATAGGGTGAGTGAAAAAAATCTAAAAGTAAAAGCCTAATTCTGTATGTTTACATACATTTCCAAGAAATACATACTTACCTGTCCTGAGAGAAAATAAACTAGTGCTGTTTATTGTATATCAATTATATTTTAATAAAGGTATTAACCCTACAAAATTTATGAAATATGAGTAAAATATTAAGAGATGAATTGATAATCATAGATTTTGAAAGAAGAGTATAATTAATTGTATAAACAAATATATCATTACCAAAAGCTGAGGGAAGAAAATCATGAATTTAAGATTAGAAGTAAATCAGAACCACCAACCAACAGAATTTTTTAATAAGCTTCCTTTTTGCTTCTTAAAATTAAAGTGTAAACTTTGATATATCAATATAAAGAAGTGAAAACTTTGAATAAGAATATAGGCAGAAGCTTTATTAAAATAGGAGATTATACGTGCAAGTGTATGGCTAAGAAACCAGAAGACTGTTTCTGTTTGTTTTTGTTACTGGAAGTGGGTTTGTATGTGTTCTTTTTTTTTTTTTTTTAGTACCAGGGAATCAAACTCAAAGAGAGCTAGCTATACCACTGAGCTACATCCCCAGCCCTTTTTATTTTTTATTCTGAGATAGCATCTCACTAAGTTGCCCAGGCTGGCCTGCACTGGTGGTCCTTCTGCCTCAGCTTCCGTCGATGCTGGGAAGTACTGACATTTTGATGTTGACAGGGGCCCCAGGACCATCTCATCCAACTTGTTCCATTCAGGATTCTCTCTTTCAACACCCCATTCTTTGCTCTCTCACCTGCAGTGGCATCTAGTTCTCCGGTGAGGAACAGCCGTGCCCAGAATTTGAGGTAACCTGTTAACTATTGAGGCACTTCTGATTATTTGGATGTTATCACCTTCTGAGATGAAATTGAAAGTAGCATGTACGGAGCTTATTACTTTCTGTAAACCATTGTTTTCCAGTTCCGTTAAGTGGGAGACAAATGTAAAAGATTATATCATTACAAAAGCCTGAGCGTTTCAGACCGCAAGAGAGTTGTCATAAGACATGTGAATGGAAAAAGGATTCTGTAGTCAAGGTTAACTTGAGGCCTGGAAAACAAAGAGCTCATCTAGGATGGGGTGACTAACAGAGGAGCAACTTGCCTCGGGGCTTATAGGTTCTAAAGGCTGGCATCAGGGACACAGCTGTGGCCAGCTCATTCTGAGTATGGTTGTGGTAGATGGTAGAGGCAATGTGGCCAAGTACAAGGGCTGTCAAACTTTGAGGAACATTGGCTTCCCTGGGAAGACTTGTTAAAACACACTCCAAGGTTTTGAAATTTTTGAAACTTTTTAATCTAGTCAGTCTGGAGCGAAGCCCAATTATGTGTATTGTTAGGTGATGCTGGTGTTGCTGGTCTGGGAATCACACTTGGAGTACCATTGATTTGGAAGAAATCGCATACACTTGGAGCCAGTTTTGGTGCTACTGCTTTTGATTTAGGCGGCAATGAATTTTTTTTTTTTTGAGGGTTTTGTTGGGGATATACAGAAATACAAGTTTTTATACAAATCCAAGTTTTTGAGCTGATTAGAGTAAATAAAGATCTATTAACACATTGCCATTCACATGTTGTCAGGGCCCTGTAATTTAGTATTGACTCCAGTCCCTCTTCCCCAAGTAGTCCTTGGCAGTATCAGCTACAGTATCTTTGGGAGTGAAGGAGCCATGTTTGAGGTGTGATGGTCACCTTGGAATGGACCACGACCTTTTTTAAAAACTTGGGGTAAACTTTCTATTCTTCTGACATTTAACAAATGATACCTTGGGGTTTTTTTTTTGTTTGTTTGTTTTGTTTTGTTTTGTTTTTTGAGACAGGATATTGCTATGTAGTCCGGGCTGGCTTTGAACTCTGCATCACTGCACAGCTCAGGGAGGTCTCTAACCATCCTTACGCCACAGCTATCCCCAGGGGTAGACTTGTGCACAGCCAACTGCCTCCACACTCTGCCCCAATAGTGTCATTTGAATGACTATGTTGTCCCATCTCGTGCCCTGAAGATAGTTCATTCTGCATGACAGTGAATGAAAACAAAGATACTCAAGTATATTCTATTACAGGAGTCATTTGAGAAAGGGAAACTGGAACTTAATTCTGCCAGGAAAAGATAAAAATGGATTTTTAATTCGAGTAACTGAACATTCTAAAGTAATTCCATTATACTCGGTACTTCTAAGAAATTCAAGCAAGTATATATGTTGTTTGGAAGAATATGAATGTAGGCCTTTCCTCCTTTCTCTCTATGTAGTAATCCTCTAATCTGAATATTACAAATAAAACAATTTGGCAACTGGATGTATTGCCCCATCAAAACTTCTGATATGAAACCCACCCGAATTAAGGTGAGACGTAGATTGAGTATCCTTGTGCCACTATGAGCTCTTGACAACTGCATGGGAATTTATTTACTAGAATATAGCTGGTAGCTAGTCAATCACACAGCAAACTTTTGATGGTTGAGACAGAAGACAGGAATCCTTTGGCTGAAATACAGGAAAGAAATCTTTGCCTCATTGAGTTTGTGATATTCAGGGACCAACCTCAGGATGGTAGGCATCTGAAGGTAGGACCTCCAGCAGGGAAATGAGCTAGAAAAGAGGGAATGGTTTTCCACCATCTGTCGTTTCACTTGGGGTTTCTAGACTTAGGGCCTGTACATGTTGTTTCTTTATCTTCTTAATAGCTGAACTGTACCGGAGAAAATGTCACCTCCCAGATTAGGTGTCTTTACTGGCTCTGCTGGCTACCTTCTGGATCAAATTTAAACTATTTCCAGAGAAGCAAGCATCCCTTCACTCTAGCAGTGTGTTGTATAAATAACCATCATGGGCAATTAGTGTCTCTAATTTTGTTCTCTCTAAATAATGTGGTTGAGGGTTGTTTAATATATTTCAGTTTTCTTTCCCAAATCATGTCAATTATGTTTTCTTTTGCCTTGCAAAGTTCATGCCTATATCATTTCAACTGTGATTAAAAAGGATAAGGTGAATTTTTTTTAGAGGATGTGAACCAACTACTCATAACATTTTATGAGACTTAAGTATTTTAGTTAGAAAATCTTTAGGAAAAAATTTCAATTAGGGGGGAGAGGAGAGAGGAGATTTTTTTTATATAGTAAAAGTTAATTACCATGTAACATTAAATAGAAATGTTCAGTTGCTTATTTTTCTTGTCTTTCTTGTCCACCCACACAACCAGTGTCACGTGCATTTGCTGCTCCAAGTTACTTTCAGCAATCTCTAAATCTGCCCTTATAACCCCAATAGAAGAAGAAAATGAAATATGTGAAAAAATTGAGTGAGAGTATACTTAATTATGCATGGTCCTGGTGTTCCGTGCTGTTGCATTCTCAAGGAAATAGCAGTTTTGTAGGCCAAGGGCCTGACACACAGACTGGCTGAGGAAGGAGACTTCTTGCAACACTTCGGAGGGGTGACACTTTCCTCTAGTACCAGTTTACAGTCATAGTTGCAACTGGCAGGAACTTTTTTGTTTTGATCTGCATATTCTATCCCTAAACTACATCTGTAGCCATTTTTATTTTTAAATTTTGAGACAGGATCTTGCTAAGTTGCCCTGGGTAGCCTTCAACTTGGGATACTCCTGCTTCGGCCTTCCGAGTAGCTGGAATTACAAGTGTGCCCTAGCTCCAGGAGTTTTTAAAGACATCTAGTCACCATCCCAGGCTATATTCCTTTGAGACTTCTTAGTTGGGCAACAGGATGCTCAAATTCCACCATTTTTTCCCCTACATTCTGTTATATTTTATAACCACTTCCACTGACCTAAAGAAAGCAAGAAGGCTCAAATTTTGTCCTCAAAGAGTTCACACTTTGATAATCTCCAAAGACTGTGTCCCATCTTATCTTCTTTGCCAGTGTCCAAAGCCAGCACTCACCCTGAAGCATCTTCTCTGAATGCCCATAGACCTTTTGGGGCTTCTGTTTTGACTCACTGCCTGTATCCCAGGCTTCTTTACTTCACTGCTCATCCATGCCCCCAAAAGAATCAGTTCAGCCCAGTCCTAAGCTCTATCTTCAAGAGAGCCGGAGTAAGAGAACATTAGTTTATGCCTATCTGTTGGAAGAGCCTGTGTGAGAAAGAGTGGGGCGTGAGAATGGGTTAGGCTGCTGGGCCAGATGCTGTTGGTGCCTCGTGTGTTTGGAAGCTGGTTGGAGTGATGGGTTCAACTATATCAGTGGATGAATCCATGGATAATTTCATGTGCTGCTGAGATGTGGGGCCTGGTGGGAGGGGCATGACCTAGCAGGGTTTACCTCCCTCACTAGTTCTATCCTCTCTCTGCTTCTTGTTGTAATGGGGTGAGTAACTTTTCTCCAGCTAGGCCTTCTGCCATGGCCTGCCACCTTGCCCTGCGCCTATAAATGGTCTGGGACCTTCTGAAACTGTGAGCTAAAATAAACGTCTCCTTTAAATTGTCAGTGTCAGGCATTATGTCCCAGCAGCAAGAAAGTGACTAAGACAGTGTCCCATCATAGATCCCTTAGCTTGCTCCATTCCTATCCACCCTGACCTGATGGCATCCTACTTACCCCAGGACTTTGTCTGGCCTCCAGAGTGAGTTAAGACTTGTATTACTAGACATGGAATGCTGTAAGTTATGGCTAGGTAGTGGGTGCAGACATACTTCCCAACTAATGCATGGCAGAAATCAGTCGGTGGCTAACCTCCAGCTCCTTACTCCTTCAGAAAGGATAACAATGAAAGAAGACCTGCACATTTTTGAGAGACTCCTGGTGAGTGTGCGTCAGCTGCCAGCAGCAGTAATTACTCTTAAATCCCCCTGTTCTGGTACCTTTTCCCTGTCTCATTTCATGCTTTCCATACTATAACTTCCTGGCATTTCTCTCCAAATCTTTATCTTCGGGTTTGCTTCTAAGGGAATAGGGTCTAGAGCACAGGATGTGTGAAGTCGTAACTACTCACCCTAGCTAGGACCACATCATGGAGGCCCAAAATACCATGTTGTGGTGAGACTTCACTCTGAGGTGACTGGTAGGGAGTGTTGATGAGGCTTCTATGGTAGAGGGTCATTTTGGAAATGAAAGAATGGGGCAGAGTAGTACTCAAAGTGGGCCCATGAACATGCGAGTCACCTGGGAACATTTTAGTCACATAAATTTTTGCTTGTACTCTAGACCTACTAAATTAGACAGTCTTGAGGTGGGTCCGGTAATCTATGTTTTAACAAGGCTTCCAGATGCTTCTGATACCCCTGGAATTTGGGAACCACTGGATTAGAGAATGGAGAGATGGCCACCTTGAAACTCACTATGAGGCTAAAGTAGGAGCCCGAGGGACTGTAGGGCCTAAGAGGTATAGGTTACTTTCTCCCTGTTCTTTTTATCTTAGACTGTATTCTGCTTATGAGTATGTATGCTTCATAAATATCATGGCCTGATGTCTCTCAAGCCATTATCAAGCTTTCTGTTGCTGGGACGCAATACTTGGCACCCACAACTTGAAGGAGGAAAGGTTTAGTTTGCCTTGTGGTTTCAGGGGATTCTATCCATGATCAGTTGGCTCCAAGTCTGAAACATGGCAGAGAGAGTGACAGAGCAAAGATGTTCCATTCCTGTGCCAGAGAGGAAGGGGTCTGGGACCACATATAGTACCTAAAGTCATGCCTTTGTGACCCACGTGGAGGTGTGCCTTGCCTATCGTCTAGGCTGCCCCTAAGCCAATGAAGTTGACATACCTTAGCCACCACAGTGAATGAGAAATGTGTATGCTGCGTGATTTTGTTCAGATGAGATTTGGCCACTACTGATCAGTTTCAGGGTCACAGTCTTCCCCTAAAGAAATTGGAGCATTGGCCCAGTCTTAATCTTCTTTCAAATGACAGCTACGCCCTCCTCAGAAATCAAAATCCCATGGATTATTTATGTGAAACCAGAGAAGTATTTTAAATGTGACATTGACATCTCCGTGAAGAGAGCGATAAAAACTTTTTAACAGAAATTTCTTCCTGAGAAAGGGAACATTGTGTGTATCAACAGGATGGGAGTAGAGTTTGGGAAATGGAGGGAGGTTTCTGCTAAGTGGCCTGAAGGCCCAAATTAGTCTGTGTGTGTGTGTGTGTTTGAGACCTAATCCATATTATTTGCTGTTGCTTGACAACCTTTTCTCTTTCGTTTTCAGAGTCAGCTTAACCGTGGTCTAGTTTTTAAGTCATGAGTTTCAGAATCCCATAATTATGCCTTGCAACCTTGTCTAATGGTATCCCACTTTCTTAGGATCTGCCTGGGTGTGTGGGAACTCAGAGTCTCCCAATGGTCCCCAGAGCTTGGTTGGGTGAGGGAGACGTGGTTGGCAACAGACTATCCCCAGTGGGGCACCAGCTCCGGGAACAACAGGGCCTTTGACTGAGGCCTTCACAGGAAGCTGGACTATATTCTCTAGGCTAAAAGGAGCAATTGGAAAAGGTAGTTTTGTGGGTTGGCTTCTGAGCCAGAGTTGAAACTAGGCTGTAGCAAGTCTGAAAGAAACCTGGCAGAGGAGAAAAAGACTCTCCCTGTGCCAGGAACTGCACAAACCCATGAGCAATCACGCAGTGCTAGAGCAGAGAGGAAATATTTCTGACTGGCAAAGATGGCTCCATAGTCTAGTGATTTACCGTTAAGTGACGGCGGCCAGCGTTCTGCTTGGTGGAATGTGGCCTGCTGAAGGAGAGTCTGACTGGAATGACTGCTGTAATATTTATCTTTGACCAGGAAAAAAGTAGGTCTTTTCAAGAGGAAATGGCAAGGGGAAACATTTTGTGATCAGAAAACCTTAAAGGGGCTTTGAATGTCCTTCTTTCCCAGCTAAAATGAATTACTACTTGAGCTTCATCATATAAATGTAGTATAAAAATAAAGATGTACATGGGCAAGAATTTACTAGGCCTATGAATATTTTTCATAAACAAATAATAATTAGTTCAGCTTGAACAGGCGGTAGTTGGCTACACCAAGGGACTTCTCAAGTCAACCATGGCTGCTTGTAGATTAAACACAAAGCTGTTATAAAACGAGTAAGTGCAAAACCTCGTGTCAGATGAGAGACTAATGGGGCCCTTGTTGGCTCTGGGCTGCAGAGAACAAATCTACGGGGCCAACCAAGTCCCTTTAAAGCCCACATGGTGGAGGGGCCTCTGGTTGCGTCCCATTTCCACTGAGTCCTTGGCCTTCCCAGCAGTGTTTTGAGTTGTCATAACAACCAGCTGTGGAATGAGTAGTCTGGATACTAAACAGCTACCCAGTTTGGTTGTTAAAAACAGAGGTTTTAGGGTTTTGTGATTGACATGAACAAATTCGGCAGTGATGAATTTGACTACTTGGTTATCAGGCCGAGGAGTGGACAAAGAACCAAGGGGAGGGCCTCCGAAGTTGGCTCATCCAGTGTCCAGATCTGAGGCCTAGAGGGGCAAGGTAGTACCAGGTCACCTGGCTCGTATGTGCTGGAACCTGGATGACACTTCTCTACCATCTCGTCTGCCCACAGCACCTACTTCTTATTCACAAAAATAAAACAAGTATTTTAAACAATTTTATTCTTTTTCCAACAGAAGTTAATTCCCCAAAGGCATATCTTAATTAAGCCAGCATAAGAAAAATAGGAGCAATAACTATAAAAATGATGCAAGATAAGTACAGGCTTTCTTTGCAGCTTAATTTATTATGACTTTAAAAGGGTTGCTACAGCTTGCCTTGATTCTGTGAAACATAGTGCATTTTTGCAATTCCCTTAAGTTATAAATTAATATAGGCCATTAGGGATGAGGCTAATGGTGGATGAAGACTTTCTCATGGGAAATACTCAGCACCTGAGCAAATGAATGGTTGTGGTGTGCAGACCCCCCAGCCAGTTCTACAAATGATGCAGCTTGTCACAAAAACTAGTCCGCAAGGAGGCACATTAATTTCTAATAAACCCTGCCACTTTTCCTCCCCTTTTCTCTAAAATGCTCTACCCTTAAATTTGGGATAGGTGGTTGGATAGTTGATTAACATAAGCTGATCTTAAACCAATTTGCTTGCATATCCTATGCTGACACCTAGCTCTCTCTTCATAGAAAATCCAGATTCATGCTGGGCATGGTGGTGCATACCTGTAATCCCAGCTACTTCGGAGGCTTAGGGAGGTAGATCATGATTTCAAGTCCAGCCTGGGTAACTTAGACCCTGTCTCAAAATTTTTTAAAGGGTTAAGAATATAACTCAGTCCCACAGCACTTGTGTAGTGTGAGGAAGGCCCGACTTCACTCCCTAGCCCTGCCCCCTTCCCAAATGTTCAAGTTCACAGCTAAGTATTGTGTAATAATGAAAAGAAAGGCCAATATATTTGCACACTGGTTAGCCATTATCTGTATATCCAAAAGTTTCCTCTTCAGAAATAAAAACCTCAGAATCTAATTCCCAGTGTAATTGAGTCTAATCCAGGATGCTTTAGGCAAGCAGGAATTAGACAAAACAGTACATCCAAAGGGCTTTTCGCGCCCTCATACAGGCATCGGAGGGGAAGGCTTGAGGTAAAAGAGAAGCATTATACCCGGGAAATTAGTGGTTAGAAATGTAGCCACTTTTCAACCAAAAACAAAGTTCAGCCCTTAGAATTACAGTGGTCTTCTGAATTCAGATAGTCAAAGTGATTTGCCTGAGGACTGAAGACCTGGGGGGTCGCTTTTCCTATAGATGGCATCATCTCTAGGCAAGCCACGGCTGGGGAGCTGCTGACCTTACCCACGCACCCCCTGCCACCTGGGGCTGCTGTCACCAGCACGTGTAGGCTTCACTGTCCTGAGGACTTTTGCTCAAGAGACAAATTTCAACCCTGCCTTTCCTCATCTGGGAATAAATGAAGTCTCTCCTTGTATGAACAGTAATAACCAGATCTCACAATAAATTAATGCAGAAAGATGAGTGTGCAAGCTGGCATTCGAGATTCTGATTTATGGAAGCAGCTAGGGGCTCCCAACCACCCCGCCACCTGCCCACACATCTGCACGGCTGAAGGGAAGGGATGGGTGATTGCAGATGCCATTAGAGAACAGCACTGTGACAGACAGACAACTCTGGGCATCACATCATGCAACGATCATGTGGGCTGCCCCGATCTCCATGTGAGCCTGAAGGGAACTGCCATTTCCAATACTGTCCATTGGGTGGAAGGTTAGTTTGATTTTTCTTGTTTTATTTCAGGGAGTCAGCTCATGATAAATCACAGTAATAGCCCAGTGTACCCAAGCTCGGAGCCAGTCCAGTCCAGAGGTGAAAATGATGTAGACCAGAAACAAAGCATAAAATTGATTTACCGTAACTTAATTTTTCCCTAAAAAAGGCCAATGTCTCCCTGAAGGAATTTCCCTTTTATCAGAATAACTGTGTGTGTCAAAAAATGGAATTGCGACATAAGAAAATGGGCAACCCACGCATGTGTGACCCCAAAAAATAAAGTCCTGGTATCTTCTGGGAAAATTCAGTATGAAGCATGGTTTTGTCAATGTGAGATGAACAGGTGAAAAAGGAACTTGTTCATTTAACGTCATTGCTTTTTTTTGCATTTGCATTTTGCATTTTCTGGTTATACAGGAAGGTGGCTACATTGGAACAATGGTTGAAACAAGAAACCACCTTGAGTGATTTTCTTATATTAAATGAAAAGATACAATACGTAGAACTTGAGATGTTCATGGCCTCTCCTCAGAACAACGATTACTGAATGGCCTACTTTTCTTCTGTATTCCCAGCATCCTTTCCAAGACCATGCATGTAAGAGACCTGGACTGTGCGTGGTGAGTTCTTGAGTTGAAAGGGACCTCAGAGATCACTCACTGGGCCTCTACTTCCTTATTTCAGAGAAGAGACTAAGGCACGTAGGTAGTATACTGGGGGAGGTAGTAGTTTATCACCTCAGCCAAAACTACCCAATTTATTCAGCTTTTTGTTGTTGTAATGGAGTTCCTGACACAGACCACTTTATGAAGAAAATAGATTTATTTTATTTAGCTCACAATTCTAGAGCTTCAAAGCTGAAATGGGACAGGGGTCACACCTTGGCTGCCTCACCTCATGGCAAACAACAATGGTGGAGCTGCAGGTCAGAGCAAGGGTGTATTTATTTATTTATTTATTTATTTATTTATTTTGAGACAGGGTCTCACTATGTAGCCCAGACTGGCCTTGGACTCACAGCAGTCCTCCTGCTTCAGCCTACTGAGTGCTGGGATTATAGGTGTGCACCACCGTGCGCAGTTTACGTGGTACTGGGAAACTGAGCTCAGGTATGTAGTGCTTTAACCGCTGAGCTACTCCTCCAGCCCCAAGGGCTCACATCTTAAGCCAGGAAGCAGAAATAAAGTGGAGCTAAACTAATATCTTCATTTTTTTGGTGTCTTTGTTTCCCCATTTTATTAATATGTATATATGTAATACACAATGTTTACATTGAACTAGAGTATTTTGTGCTCATATATATTGCATCAGAGTTACAAACCTTTCCCCTCTCCCTTTTTAATCCCCCCCCCCATAACTCCAATTCTTCCCCCATTTAGTTCTATGGAATGACTATATTCTGGGTTTCTCATATTAGAGAAACGATTCAATATTTCACCTTCTGCTTCTGACTTACTTCACTGAGCATGATGGTCTCAAGTTGCATTCATTTACCTACAAAAGCCTCTGACCTATCTGTCTTTACAGATGAGTGGTATTCCGCTGTGTATAAATACCACAATTTTATATCCATTGTTCTGTTGGTGGGTATTTTGGTGACTTCCACATTTTGGCTATTGTCAGTTGTGCTGCTGTGGATATAGGTATACATGTATCTCTTTTTTCCTCCATTTTATTGATATGTATAAGCGCAAAATTTAAGGTTTGCAATGAAGTTGAGCATTTTCTGCACATACGTGTCTTGTCAAGGTGGCAAGGACTTTCCCACTCTCCTTTTGTCCCACCCCCTACCCACCCCTCCCTCCTTCCTCACCCTACCCCCCTGTTTCACTTTGTTTTTCATTTTAAGTTCCATGAGATAGTTGTGATCTGGGTCTCTCATATCAGAGAGACCATTCGATGTTTCACTTTCTGCTTCTGACTCACTTCACTAAGCATGATGTTCTCAAGTTTCTTCCATTTGCCCGTAAAGGCCTCCACGCTGTTGGACTTTATAGATGCGTAGTATTCCATTGTGTATAAGTACCACAGTTTGTGTATCCATTGGTCTGTTGATGGGTATTTTGGTGACTTCCATATTTTAGCTATTGTTAGTTGTGCTGCTATGAACATGGGTATACATATATTTCTGTTGTGTGTTGTTTTGACCTCTTTTGGGTATATTCCCAGGAGGGTTGTCACTGGATTGAAGGGGATATTTATTTCCATTCTTTTGAGAGATCTCCATATTGCTTTCCAGAGTGGTTGTACGAATTTACACTCCCACCAGCAGTGCAGGAGGGTTCCTTTCTCCCCACAGCCTCGCCAGCACTGATTACTATTTGAGTTGTTGATATAGGCCATTTTCTCTGGAGTGAGATGGTATCTTAGCGTTGTTTTGATTTGCATCTCTTTTATATGATGCTTTTAATTCATTTGGGAAGATTCCCAGAGGAGGTATTACTGGATCAAAAGAGATTTTTTTTCAGCCTTTTGAGGAGTTTGCATGTTGCCCTCCATTGTGGTTGTACCAGTTTACATTCCCACCAGCAGCGTAAAAGGGTTCCTTTTTCCCCATGGTCTCACCAGCACTGATTGCTGTTTTTTGAGTTTTTGATATATGCCATTCTCTCTGGGGTTAGATGATATCTTAGTGATGTTTTAATTTGCATTTCTTTAGTGGTTAAGAATGTTCAACATCTTTTCATGTATTTCTGGCCATTTGAACTTCATCTGAGAACTGCCTGTTCATTTCTATTGCCCATTTTTAATTGGGTCTTTGAATTTGAGGGGTCTGTTTTTCTTCAGTTCCTTGTATATTCTAGTTATGAACCTTCTATCTGAGGTATAGGTAGTGAAAAATTTTTTCCCATTCTGTCAGTTCTCTCTTCACTCTGTTAATAATATCCTTTGCCACGCAGAAACGTTTTTCATTTGGTATAATCCCATTTGCTGGTTTGGGGGACGATTTCTTCTGCATTGGGTATCTTAGAAAGTCCTTGCCCACACCAGTATCTTTTAGATTTTTGCCTAATTCATCTTCCAGAAGGTTCAGTGTTTCATTTTCAATACCTAGGTCTTTGGTCCACTGTGATTTGATTTTGGTGCACAGTGACAGGTGTGTACATTGCTTCTTTTATAACGGACCCCTACCTAGGGCAATGTGTGAGAACTAGCTCATACTCTGAATGACCTAAGTACCTCTGAGTAGGATCCACCTCTTAAAGTCTCCATACACCCTTAACTGTGCTACCTGAATGGCTGGGTTTTGAACACATGGACTTTTGCAGAGGTGTAACCAAATCATATTCAAATCATAGTACCACCGAAGTGGCTAGGGGCGAATACAAGCCTAGACCAAGTTAGAGCAACTGTCTTAACTAGTGCTCTTTCTAACACCTCAGCTATCAAGTTCTAGTACTCCTACCAAACCTGCTTGTTTTAGCTTTGTTGCCGTTCGTTATGTTGCTGTTACTTCGCTCGCTTTGTATCTTCTGGTCCCTTACTATCTCAAATTACATCACTTGTACTCTTCATACTCCAACAAGGTCTGAGCTTTCTGTAGGTGTAAGATGAGCCTCTAGGAAGGAAAAGCTTCTGTTTCTGACATTCTCAGTGAAACAGCCCAGACCTGCTAAGCATTCCTGATGACTTGCTATCTGCAAACCACAGCTGTTTGTTTGTGGCAGGTCATGTTGTTCTCTAGATTGGAAGATACATCTGATGCCAGTCAAGTACGTGTAGAACCCATTCCCATGCTTATTACAACAGAGAACAGAACAGAACATGAAGGCACAACTGTTGGGGCTCAGAAAATGATACCCCAAAGTGAAGGCCTGAGAAGCAAAGTTTCTGTGGTTTTCTCCCACCATTTTTTTTTTTTTTGGCCTCCTATCCCTCTGCTTCCCTCAAGGCAAGCCATAGAAACTAGAATTTCTTTTCCCTAAAATGTGTCATAAAAACTAGAACTTCTTTTCCCAAAATCCAGTTATAAGCTTAAATATATTACCTTAACTTTCCTCCCCTTTCTTATAAGACCATAAAGAAGTTCTCAGATCTTCTGTGGTCGTCAGCTTTTCTATTGTTGGGACAACCTAGCTGACACAATTTAAAGAGAGGTATATTTTGTTTCCAGGCTTCAGAAGGTTCATTTCATGGTTAGCTGGCTCCCAAGCCAGAAACACCCTGGCGGAGCTGTAGTAGAGCAGAGGTGCATAGTTCCTGGTGGCCGAGAAGCTGAGAAGGGGAATAGTTCCAAAGAAGAAGAGGGAAGGAATATATGTACTATCCAAGGCAATGAAATGGAGCCTTGACCTATCCAGACACACCCAGATGTGAATATTACTAATCTCTTAGGTAGCTGTCAAGCAAATCAAATTGACAATCCAGCTTAACTGTTACATTCCATCCCTTTTCAACATACCCAAACTCATTTTCTTAAAGCATGCTTAATCTACAAGGTCATAATTTTACCTGACATGATATAACAGTACATGTACAGTTGAAAGTGAAATAATGCTTTCCCCCAAAGCCTCAGCAATTCCAGCATTGTTCAGACAGTTTAGGTCCCAAGTCTCCTCTGAGATTCACGGCAAACTCTAGCTAAAAAGCCTTGATAAATCACATTACATAATCCCAGTATTCAGTAGTACAAGTTAAACATTCTCATTCCAAAAAAGGGGAATAGGGATATAGAAAAGAATAAGACCAAAGTAAGACCAAAGTCAGCAGGCAAGCCTTAAGTCCTGTGGCTCTACATCCAGCGTTCACAGCACATAGTGGTGAGATGTGAGTTCCGGAGGGACTGGGCAGTCTTACCACTATGGCCTTTGCTGTTTACAGCTCACCTAGCCCCTCTCTTCCGCTGGCTCCATTCATTGCCTGTCGCTTTTCTTAGCAGATGTTTCGTGTTCCTGGCTTCTCCAACTTTCTCGGGTTTCCACTATAACTTCAACTTTTTTTCCCCACAGTTTTACATACCTGTCTCTCAGGTGTACAATGCCTGCCCTCTTAGACCATCCTTGGAAATACTGGTGGGAGCCTCCATGACCCCAGAATTTTTGCATTCTGTAGTTTAGTAAAACCATCATAATATGAATGATGCCAACATCTGCTGCCAACATAGCAGTTTCAAGACATAGGCAGAATATAGACAAGTTTTTTGCCATAATGTGACACACCTGGGCTCTAGTCCAATTCCCGATTGTGTCCTTATTCCCAGCGGAATCTTCCTGAGCCTGGTCCTCACTGCCTATATTCCTATCAGCATTCTGGTGTTCTTAGCTTTGACCAGAAGCACCCACTTGGGTGTGCTTACAGAATTGTAAGGTTTCTGTAGTCCCATCTTCTAACCTTTCCAAACTCTTTCTACAAACCAGTTCTAAAGGCTTCTAAATCTTATGGTCAAAGTCACATCAATAATCCCTCTTCTCTTGTATGCCTATTCTGTGTTTGTCTGCTTTTCTGTTGCTGGAAAAATTACCTGACACCCACAGGTTAAAGTAGAAGATGTGCCTTTGGCTCCTGGTTCCAGAGGGTTCAGTCCAAGGCATAAACATCATAGAAAATGGTGTACAATAAATATGCTCAGTTCATGGTGGCCTGGAAGCAGAGCAGGAGGGCAGCACCAGAGAGGAAGGATCCAGGGACCAGATATATCAAGGTCGTGCTTCCATACCCTACCCAGACATCTTCGGAAGTGTGTTTTCCTTAATACCCCATGTGGCCCTTGATCTTATTCATCCATTGCCAGGACACGTTACTCATCTCAACTGAAAGGAAAAAGTGTTTATTTTAGTTCACAGTTTTAGAAGGTCTCGGTCCATTCACGGGAGGCTGGCGATCACAGATGGGTCTGCCAGGAAACAGCTACTCATGGCATTACAGGAGGAAAAATTGGGGGCTTCCAAAATAAGCTGGGGTGTAATTTATATTTTTTCAGGCCACATGCCTGTAATGTCATCCACCACATGCCTGTCCACTACACACCTGTAATTCACCTGTTCTGACTAGGCATCACCTTCTAACAGCACGTGAAATCCCTAAGACCAGAATACATGAAGCTTTTGAGAGATATTCCAGGTCCATACCATAAGACAGGCCAGTCAAGTTGACAGTCGCACCTTCCTTGTTTTATTGTAGGTTGTTCCCTCTAATTTTCTGTTTATATTGCCCTCTTTTTAAAAACGTTATAATAAAAATTAATTTTAAAAAGCTGTTTTGTCACTTATGTACATTATCTTACACAATTTATGTGTAGTCCCAGACAAGTTCCATACATTCAGCGTGGCCCAGGAAGTGGAAGGTTGGACACCCATGGTCTGTAACATGAGCTCATGCATTTTGGTCCAGTTATCTTTCTGTACAGCTGTCCATGCTTCAGTGAACTTAAGCAGAAGATTTGACAGTTCAGTTCACCCTGAGTCATTGGATCTTCATTCTGAAGCCTCCTGTATCATGTAAAAGTATGAATAAATTCGTGTGTTTTCTCTCCTGAGTCTGCCTATTGCTAGTTTATTTCAGCAGATTCAAATATGGAACCTTCTGAGTTAAATTTGAACTTCTTACAACCCATACCTTTAAGAAGCTGATTGGTAAGGGCCAGACTCACACCTGTGAAACAGTGCTTAGGTGTGTGGCAGGAGAGTTTATTCTGATTTGAGAGATGAGGAAATGGAGCCTTGAGGAGGCCAAGTAGTTTTTCCAAGTTCACTTAGCTAATAAGTTGAGCTGGCATTTCAAGGCAGGTGGTCTCACATGGGAGTCTGAGCAAGCTTTGGCACATGTTTAGCTGACTGTACAGACCATGTGAGTCATGGGACCCTAGAAGGGAGAAAGGTCAATGAAAGTTAGAGTTCCCAGAAAAGGTTTCAGACAGCAAGTGGGATCCAAGGATCCAAGTTGGCTTGCAACTTGGATAAGAAAAAAAGAAAAAGAAAAAAAAAAAAACAGATGAAAAATGAAATGCAGGGGCTGGTGTTGTATCTCTGTGTCTCAGTGGTTGGAGCACTTACTTAGCAAGCAGAAGTCCCTGGCTTCGATTTCCCAGCACCACATAAGCCACGCATAGTGGCACACACCTGTAATCTCAGTACTCAGGAGGCTGAGGCAAGCAAATAGCTGTGAGTTTGAGGTGAACATGGGATACACAGTGAGTTTAGCACCAGCCTGAATTACAGAGTGAGACCCTGTCTCAAAAAAAGAGAATGTTTAAGACAGGAAAGCGTGGTTCCTTGGGACCTTCATCAGTCTTTTTATTTCTGTGTACACTCTGGGCTGGTCTCTGCCTCATCTCAGTTAATTCCCCACAACCACGGGGATTATCCAAAGGTTGATTCTCACTTGTCATATGACTTGTTGGCAACATTTGACAATGGGGACCTCGGTCTCCCCTTACAACCCTCTCCTTGGCACCCAGGACACTTGGCTTTCTGAGATTTCATCCTATTTAGTTATTCTTTCTCATTCTTCTCCGGTTTCCTGACCTCTAATTATTGGGGTACCCTAGGCATCAATCCTCAGGCTCCTATTTTCCATTCTAACCCATTTGTGTTAGCTTGCCATCGCTGTGACCAAATACCTAAGAAAAACAACCTCAACAAAGATATATTTTGGCTTATGGTTCCAGAGGTTTGAGTCTGTGATCAGCTGACTCCATTGCTTTCAGGCTTGAGACAAGGCAGAAACATGGCAGAAGAACATGGAGAAGGAACGCCAGGAAACAGAGATAAAGAGAAAGACAAAGGGGCGGGGAACCAGCTATACCCTTCAAAGGCACAGCCCCTCATGACCTGCTTCCTCCGCCTGGGGCCCGCTTCTGAATAGCCCATTCTTCTGTGAACTTATCAGTGGATGAATCCACATGATCCAGCTCCCTCTCTAGACCCCACCCATAAACATTGCTGCACTAGGGGTCACACCTTATTTTGGGGATGCCTCATATTTAAATCACAGTACCACTCATTTGTTAGTGATTTATTTCAGTATGAATTGCTTCAATATAATATCCAAATTGCTGAAATATTGTAAATCTCTCTCTCACCCCTCCCCCAACACACACATTCAAAACTCACAGAAGTTACAGGGCCAGGCAAGATGGAGTGGGCCTTGTAAGTCTGTCTTAGTGATTTCATCTGAAAATTCTGGACAGAATACACAGAGTACCTGCCTGAGGACCATGGACACAGACAGTGGTAAGTAGAGAGGAGAGGGAAGCAGAAACTGAAAGCAGCAGCTGAACCAGTGGATTGCTCTTTCTTTTTCCTCTGTGTTTCCTGACTTCACATGAGGGTGCCCTAGTGGTCTGCTCACAGATCTTAGAGGTAACATCAACATAAATCCAAACTTTTCTGGCGAGAGGACTGGGAAAAGGGGGTCTCTCAAAGTGAGAGAATTCAGGGAGAGCCCCATTTATTCCATTTCCTTTTCATTTATTTATTTATTTTTTTGTCTTTGTCTTGAGGCCAATCTCAGCTGGATCTGTACTGCTGTGGTGACAATGTTGGCAGTGGTTCAAGCACCTGAAGCTTGTCTCTGACAGATGGAACTGGGAACAGGGGTCCTTTTGTGTAAAAAGTGTGTGAGAAAGCTCCATATTTTTTTCTCTTCCAGCTGCTTCACACTGAGGGTGGCTCCAGTGATGTAGCACTGCATGACAGTGCAGTTGGGGGAGGGTAAACAATCCTAAGGGAAGCCCACCGTTTGCCCAAAGGATTTGGGGAAAAGGTGACTTTAGGAGCCAGAGAGTACATAGGAAATCCCAGTGAAGAGGAAGCTGGAAAAGGGATCCTTTCAATTATGTATATGAACTGACAGTTCTGAGCTTAAGGCAAGTCAGCTGTGCCTGAGCAGCCCAGGCTCCAAGCTGCCTAGTAAAGGCTGGGCTTGGTGGCACAGGCCTGTAGTTCCAGCCTGAGACGCTAAGATAGGACGGTTGCAAGTTTGAACCCAGCCTTGAAAACTTACCAAAACCATGTCTCAAAATTAAAAAATAAAAAAATATGGGCTGAAGATATAGCTCAGTGCAAAATCCCTGGGCTCGTTCCGCAGTATCACACACACACACAAACAAACACACACACACACACACACACACACACACACACACACACACACAGCTCAATAAAGTCTGAAAAGAGCTGTAATAGGAGTGGTTTTCTTTTAGTCTTAAATAAACTCCTGAGTATCACAGACTCTGGGACACGAGAAACAAAGACATTCAATCCTGAAATGACGTTGGAGCTACTGCCCACAGGAAGTGAGGCAAAACTTGTGGTCTTAACCATACTGATTTCCTGCTAAAACAACAACAAAATCCATTGATGTTGTCAAGACAATTTTATCAGGACCTAGTCTCACATCCTCACAGCCAATGTCCAGAATGTAGTTATTCAACATACAAGGAACCAAGAAAATGTGCCCAATTCTCAAAGGAAAGGACGATGAACATATGCCAACATGGTGATGATCTAGGTGTTAGCAAGGACTTTAGAGCAGCTACTGTAACCACATTCCATGAAGTTACAACAGTATTGAAATAAATGAAAGGACAGAAGTTCCCAAGAGAGAAATAGAAACTTTTTTATAAAAGATCCAAGTGGACATTTTAGGGTGGAAAGTTGCAATTTTTTGTTATTTTAATTATTATTCTTAAGATGTCTTATACAAACAAGCAAAAACAAAAATTCACTGAGAGCACTGGAATGGATTCAATGACAGAATGGAGATGATGGGGGAAAAATGAGTGAACTTGAAAATAGATCAGTAAATATTCATCTGAAGAACTAAGAAAAACCAGGATTTTTTTTTTTTCTTAAGAAGAAAGCAGAGATCAATATAAAAATTTCCTGTGGTTTAGGTCTGGAATGTTCCCCCAGAAGCCTGATGTATCTGGATGTTGTGGATTATCTATGGATTTCCGGTGTTGTTAGGAGGTGGGAACTGGTTTGAAGGGAAGATTACTGAGAGTGTGATGGGTCATTGAGAGTATAGTCGATTACTGAGGGTGTGGCCTGGAAGAGGATAGACTCTTCCTGTCTTCCTAAACCCTGATCCTTCCCCTTGTGGTGCCATGAACAGCTGCTCTCTATCCAGGCCTGCACCAGACCTTTTCACCAGTGCCAGCTGCCCATGAACAGACTGAGACCTTATGGAACTGTGAGTTAAAATAAATATTTCCTCCCTCAAGTCACGAGTGTTGGGTATGTGTCCCAGCATTAAGAGAGTGGCTTAAGACAGCTTCAACAAGTGGTGCTTGAATTGTCGGATATCTGGTATGGTGTGGATCTGTTCTTCAAATGTCATATGTTCAAACATACCACAGGTTGTCAGGTTATGAGAAACCTTCCTTAGTGAGATTAGGGCATTAATCTCAGTAAGCCTAAGAGGTTTGTGCTGCCTCATTTGTAAAGCCAAATGAGGGTGCACAAACCTATAAGTGCAGCACTCTGGAAGCTGAGGTAGGAAGTCCGTGAGGGAGGGAAGAAGGAAAAGAGAAAGAGAGACGAAAAAAGAGAGGGACAGAGACACAGAGACGGACACAGATACTCCATAAAGCTATCTGTACCTTCTGCCATGTGAGGACACAGTGAGAAGGTATCGTTCTCTAGACATTGAACCTAGTAGTGCCTTAATCGTGGACCTCCCACCCACCAGACTGTGAGGAGTAAGGGTTTTTTTTTTCACTTGTAAGTCACCCAGTTTATGCAAACTTTGTTTTAGCTGTCTGAATGGATAAGAGTAAAAAAAAATGTACCTTGACTATACCTCATCCCATAAAAAATTGACTCAAAATGGTTCATAGATCTAAATGTAAAGCAAAATCTTTAATACTTTCAAAATAAATCAAAAATGTTTATGACCTTGAATTAGACATGTGTTCTTGGCTACACCACCAAAAACATAAAGTATAAAAGAAAAGGGAAAAAAAATGGGCTTCATTGAAATTTAAAACATTTACTCTGCCAAAAACACTTAAAAGAATAAAAAGACAAGGTACAGGTTGCAGAACATATTTACAAATCACATCTACACAGAAATTAAAGCACATGCTATAACGAATGTTCCATCCTTAACCATATAAAAGCAATCAATCCCATTAAAATGGACAAAGTCTTGAATGGCTATTTCACCAAAGAAGATATTTGGATGGGAAATGAGCATATATATAAAGAGACTCTTAAAATCATTAATCTGTAGGGAAAGAAAAATGAAAACCATGATGCATACTTATTCAAACGAGGATGAAGTAAATGTATTTTTGATGTTGCTACTGGAAGTGCAAAATGGTGCAACTGCTTTGGAAAACAGGTTGACATCTTATAAATTTGAACATACTCTTGCTGTATGATGTGGCAATTCTACTCTTAGTTATATACCTAAGAAAACTGAAAACTTATGTTCATATAAAAATTTGCTCGTGGATATTTATACTACCTTTATCATAACTACTACTAAGTGGAGACAACCCAGATATCTTTCAGTGATTAAATAGGTGAACAAAATTTCATACCTGTATAATAGAATATTATTCAGCAAAAAAGGTAATGAAACATTGATAGATACAGTAGCGTGATTGAATCTCAAATGCATTGTGCTGAGTGAAAAAAGTCAAATTCAAAATGCTACATACTGTGTGATTTTATGTATATGACATTTTGGAAAAGGGAAAATTCTAAGGACAGAACAGTTTAGTGGTTGCTAGGAGCCGGGGCCGTGGGGGTGGGGGAGAATTTGAAGACAAAAGGGCAGCATGAGAGAATTCTTTTAGAGAATGGATGATGATCACGTGCTTCTGTGCCTTTCTCAAGATTCAAGAAACCGTATAACAAAAAGAGACAAGCTGGGCATGGTGGCACATGCCTGTAATCCCAGCTGTTTGTGAGGCCAACATGGGGTGATCGCAGGTTCAAGCCCAACACGGGTCGCTTAGTGATTTAGTGAGAATGTGTCTCAAAATAAAAAAAAAAAGATTGAGGTACAGCTCAGTGTGAAGGCCGTGGATCCCATTCCCAGCACTGGAAAAAGACAAAAAAAGATAATTTTGCTCCTAGAGTTCCATCTCCAGCACTGTAGTAATTAACTTAGTCTCCCCTTGAGCCAGATACCTGCCTTTAATGTTTAATAAGCATCTTAAATATAACCTACCTGAAACCAAACTCCTGTTTGCGGCCACCCCAAGCCTGTCCCATCTCCACCTGTCCCCATCTCTGTGGCACTTCCATTTCTCCTGTTGCTCAGGCCAGAATGCCTGGAGGCATCTTTGACCTCCCTCTTCATCTTATACCTCACATCCAATCCACCAGAAACTGAGCCTCCTGCTCAGAAACATAGTCAAGATGGCCTGGGGCAAGCCATCCCTGTTTTTGCAGTAGTTTCTCACTCAGACTCAGGGTTTGTGCTAGACCTGGAAATGAGCCCCTAGCTACCTCTTCCAGGAAAGACTGTTGCCCAGCTGTGGGAGATGCATTCTAAAGAGAGCCTCCAGTTGTTAACTCCGTCAGATCTTTCAGGTGCAGAAAACCCATCACTTCCTGTGTTTATCCCAAATACACAGGCCTCCTTGCTCTTTCCTAAACAGACAAGCAAAAGACCTGCCTCAGAGCCTTCGCATCTGCTGGTCTCTCTGCTTCGCTATCCTTTATATTGGTCTTCTGGTGTTGTCATAATAAATGGTCACAAGCTTGGTGGTTAAAATGAGGGAACCTGACTCACATACTTCTGGAAGTGCAAGTTGGAAATCTAAGTATCCCAAAGGCATGTTCCCTCTGAAGACTCCTACGAGAGAATCCTTTCTTGCCTTTCCCAGCCTCTGGTGGTTCCAAGCACTCCTTGGCTTGTGGCCTCAGCATTCTGACCTACTCACCATCTTCACATGGACTTCTCTTTGTGTCTGTCCGCTCTTCTCGCCTAAAGATACTTTGCTACTAAATTTACGGTCCACGCAGATTATCTGGAGTGATTGTATCTGAAGGTCCTAAATTTAATCGCATCTGCACAAGTCTTCTTTTCATATGAAGTCACAATCACAGATTCTGGGGAGTAAGACACAGTTATATCCTTTTGGGAGCATACTCAACACACGACAACACCTTAGCTCACTTATTCACTTCCTTCCTTTCCTCAGAAGCTGCAGGCGTGGCATGCGAGTTGCCTCCTGCCACCCTCCTTAAAATCCAGACTTCCTTGTCCCATCCCCCACCCTTGCTGAGTGTATTGTGGTAGTACAGATCACCATTTGACATTCTGTATACAAGACCTCCATGTGCCCCATTAGTAGCAGTAAGTTTTTTTGTCCCTTTCTCTCAGTGCTATTTTATGACCCCCTGGGATAATGGCCAAGCCAGTGGCAGTACTGAATGAATAATTAGTCCCATTTCACAGGTGCTTCAACAGGCACAGAGAGGCTAAGGAATTTGAGCCCATGCTCCTCACATAATGACCTGCCATTTTTCTTAGAGAACAGTACAACTCCTGGACCAGGACGATTCCCTAGTGTGTCACTGACCTCAAAAGACATCCACTGGGACTAGGGGCATAGCTCAGTGATTAGAGCATTTGCATAGGAAGCCAGAGGCTCCAGGTTCCACCCCCAGCACCACAGAAAAGCTAGGCATGGTGGTGCATGTCTGTATGTAATCCAGCACTCAGGAGGCTGGGACAGAGGGTTGCCTTGAGTTCTAGGCCAGCCTGGGCTACAGAGTTCAGGACCAGCCTGGAATACAGTGGAGACTCTATCTCAGAAAAACTATGTATATATATACAAAAATTAAAGACATGCATTGTCTCAGGGTTGAGAAAACCTTGATGAGCTTCTTACCAGTACATTCTGTAGCCTCTGAGACCCCTTCTCATCTAAAGGGTCTTCCCCTGTTCTCAGTTTTAATTGGTAGCATCCCCTGCTGAAGGCATAATTAGGAACTTGTACCTAGCCGAAGTCTTTCTTGATGCAGTACAAGTTCACTTCTTCGAGTGGAAGAGAGACCAGCTGCTCTCCACAGTCCTTGCATTTAGAGATTATTATCAGGTCACCCTGTGGGCATTGCTGAACCAGACAAAACATGCCAGACGAGTTCCTTTAGAAGTCTCATTTTATTATTTTCCTTCCTCTGCCTTCTCTCCTTCCCTACAGTGGGCTTCTGCTAAAATGCAGGATGAGATTTTTGGCTAGTAGCACGCACTGCCCTTAGGTGATATTCTATAAATAAGGAATGGAATAGAACAACATTTTTTAAAATGCATGCTTTGGCACACGTTCAATTAGCGGTGCTGGCACTGGCTAACCGAGCAAATAAATGCATTTTCCCTGGCAACTGATACCTGGTTCCAGCTCTTAATGCTTATTTTCTGGGTACCCTAATCATAAACTGCATCTTCACACACAGCAGAGAATGCTCACAGTGACTGACGATATGCAGGTAATAGCCTCACCCAATTTACAGGCAGGGAGACTGAGGCATAAAAGGATTGTGCCTCTCCAGGACATACAGAGAGCCTGGGACTTTCCGTCCTGGGTCACACTGATTCATGGAACTCCAGAGGCCAAAGGCATTTGCTCATTCCATCATGCTCTGAAAAGCAAGGCCAGATAAAATCCTAGCTGATGTTTGGGTGGACGTTATTCTGTGCTGTATGGGCCAGATTCTTAGCCCGTGAAGCTTTGTGGTGATGTGTGTGGAGCCTCATCTCATGCTACTTGATGGGAATTTCTATAATAAGAGAAACTTAAGCCAAATTCTCAACCAATATAACTCTGTGAATTCCCATAGAATTACGTAAGTTGAGAATCTGGCCTATGTGTACATGCATGTATATAACTTGCAATATTTTATGAGGTCAATCTTAACTGTACAGATGACCATAAAAGTCCTTTTGTTCTATTGTTATTTTGGAGAGGTCATAGTACCAAGATTGTTTTCATAATGGACCATGCCTATGAAAAATGTATAAATGTATACATATGTAAACACAAATATATACTAGATTGTGTATAAGAATAAGGAAACTCCATATTTATTTAGATTCGTTGAGTACAGTTATAATTTTTATTTTTTTTGTTTCTGTTTTTATGGAATATTTTGTTTCACTTCCTTTCTCTTTTCAAAAAAATTTTGATTGAAATATGACGACCCCATTTTGGACAGTTCTGATCAACCCTGGACAGATGAGCTCCTTAAATTGTTTAGAAAGCACTTGAGAATTCCATTCAGGAAGTCCAACCCACCAGAGCAATTTAGAGTTGGCTATCCAGGCCTCCCCTAGGGCAGGTGGCTTTTATCTTTATTATGGATTGTTCAAGGAAACATGTTGGTCATTTGAGTTTATTTTCAATGCAACTTGCAAACCTGTAAAGAATATAAGTCCCATATGTGCCAAAAAGAATAACAGCAGAAAAGGAGCCCTGGGAACTTTCAGCTTCCCCTTACAGCCATTGGTTCAAAGCCAGCTCAGCTCTGCGTAGGCAGAACCTATCTGTCCTTCAGCAGATGCCGTTGCTTGTGCCATGTACACAAAGCTGGTCTCGGTCTGCAGTATCTATGGGGCAACTGCCTGCATCGCTAGCTTGCACACCTGGCTCTGGCATCATGACATAAAAGCTAAAAGACTGGTTAGGCTCAACAGGAAACAATCTCTCAGGCTCCTGACTCAGGGATCACAGGCCACAGAGTGACTGAAGACTCCTCCTCACTCTCCTTTCACCTGGTTGTGTGGATTGGAGGATGTGAATAGTGCCCTTCCTCCTGATTTTAAGGTTCTATCTTATTTCAGAGGCATTCAGTTCAGTCGATGACTGTGCAGAATCTGCATTCTTCAGGCCTTGGGCTGGGCTCACATTGGAAAGAGTCAGATCTTCGGGGGTTGGCAGCCTAGGGGAGAAGGGAGAGGCGAGGCTGTGACCAGCTCCTGGCATCAAGGAGTGAGCCAGCAACGGGGACACTGACGATTGTAGTCCGGTGCCGGGGCAGGGATTCAGCAGAGAGAATGTAGTCAGTGATACAGACTGAGTCAGGAAGTGGGCCTGGGAATAAGGGAAAATGTTCCAGGCTGAGAAAACCCCACAGCAAAAGTACAAAATAGTGAGGCATGTGGATGGCTTGGGGAATCCCCTCAAAAGCTCTTCTTAGACTTTGCTAAAGGGCAAATACCTCAGCATGCCCACAAAACACTTCGCTCAGCTGCTGTCTCTGCACCAAGATTCTTTCATTGTTTTACATTTCCCTTCCTCTTGACCTGCACCACCAACTTTTTCATGAACTTTTTTTTCAGTACTGGGAATTCAGACCAGGGCCTTTTTAATTTTATATTTTGAGACAGGATCTAGCTAGTCCCTAAGTTGCTCAGGCTGGGCTTGAACTTGTGATCCTCCTGCTTCAGTCTCCCAGAGTGCTGGGATTGCAGGCCTGTGTCACACACCTTTGCCTTCTCACATGTTCTTGCATATTTGCGACGGCTACCTGAGTCACCTTTTTCCTGCTCCTTTTTCTGACTAACTTCCTCCCATTCTTTCACCTAAGCTTTTCTAGGGTTCTCGCCCTCATTCCTTTCCTCTCTAGAGGTGACATTCCATGCCCCTCCTGGTATTGTCAAAGCTCTGCACTATTGTCATTGGTCACCTCCTTTTAAAAACAACAGGGCTTTCAGCTGTTTTTCAAAACATCTGACAATGTTGAGGAAGAAAGCTTTCCCTCTATGCTCTTAGGTTCATTAATTGGAGGTCTGCAGTTTAACAAGAAAAAAGACTAGCAAGAAAAAAAAATGGCGTAATTACGTACATGCACACTGGAGTTCACAGCAGTGTCACACAAAGAGCTATTTGAATTTGGGGTTTATATACCACCCAATAAGGGAAGAGGAGAAGTGGAGGGACCCTATGGGAGAACAGAACAGATGTCTTTTAGGAAAACTAAGTGGCCTTTAGGCGAGTGGGTGGGAGATGTGATAGTTTTATGGCAGTGTCTATTTAAGCTATTTCTTTTCCTGACCTGTACCGACTTCTGCTCTTTGATGTTGAGTCCCTCTTCCCTGATTGCAAAGCTCTAGAAGGGATTTGTGACGGTTACGTTTTTGAGGGAGGATCTACTTTTAGAAAGCTAAGAGGAGTTCAGAAAACCACTTCTTCCTGTAGCTGTTGAATCTTAAATATCCTTTGCCCAAAATAATCTTTATGCCATAGTAGTTTATTGCAGATCCCGTTACCAGCACATAACAGATGTTCCAAAAACATTTGTTAAACATATAAAGTATACCAAACCTGCTCTTGTTCTAGAATTTATCTTCTTGTGGAAAGTCACCATCACTGGCTAATTCCCCAAGCCATCAACCTGGGAATCATCCTTGATTTTCTTCTATTGCCACATCCAGTCCATCAGCTGTGATTGTCAGCCATGACTCCAAGATGTGTGTATTTACCCACTCTGCTGACTCCCATCCCCTCACCTCAGGCACCATTGCCTCTCCCCTGGACAACTGCAAGAGTCTCGTCTTCCAATCTCCACACTTGTCACCCATTCAGGAATTATAGTGACTTTTCTTAATGGCAAATATGTCTACCTGTGTGTAGGTCAGAATTTAGAGATCACCAAATGCCAGTTTAAAAGCCCACCATACATTAATTAAGGCAAAGTAAGGATTTTTACTTAACGGCTGAGATGGCAGCCAGACTGTCTCTTGGACTCTGGGTGAGTCTGCTGAGAGCAGCCCCGAGCAAGTTTTACACAAAGATTATATAGAGGATTTTATATCATTACATACATCATACATAATGACCAATCATAACCCGAGTGACTCTCACGAAACACGTGACTCTCAGCAGGCTGTCATGGAGGCAAGGGAGGGGGTAGAGGTGAAGCCTCTATCCTTATCGCAAGACTCCAGAGCCATCCTGCTAAGTGCACAAGCAAGACTCCAAGGCGAGGCAGGCGGCCTCCCAAGATGAACTCACAGCAAACTGACTTATAAATGTCAACTTACACAGTAAACTCTAGTTTACACAGCAAACACATAACCTGAATAGCATAATCACCACTAAATGGAGTCACTTTGAAATATTGGCAGTCTGAGTTATATCATTTCACAGCTTGGTTACAGAAAGTTACAAAATTACAAAAGCATACCTAGTGTTCGATTTTTAGTACACTGTCACACCTGAAGCTCCAAGTTCTCCCTGGGGTGGGGCTGACTGTTAGATTGTGCAGGATATTGGAGTGAAGGCACAGGAAGCGTGGCAGGGAAAGATGCAAGCCAATAGGAAAGAGGGCAGCGGGAGGGTCATTGACCTGGTCTATGTTAGTAGCAAGGGAAAATGCTTCAGCTGATGGGCCAGCTTCAAAGAAACCATGTAAGGGCTATGTTTTATTCATTCATTCAGTGATATTAGGAATTGACTCAAGGGACTTTGCACTGAGCTGTAATACACCTTCAGACCCTTTGTTTTGAATCTTTTATTTTGAGACAGCATCTTGTTAAGTCACTAAGTTGACCAGGTTGGGCTCAAATTCTTGATCCTGCTGCCTCAGCCTCCCAGCATATTGGGATTATAGGCATGTGCCACATGTGGCTAAAGACTACATCTTGTGACTGTCTCAAGGAGAAACCTACCTACTCTCATCTCCTATGTGCCAAAAGCCCACCCCAGGAGACCTCCCTGCCCTTCTGAGTTGCACATGTGTGGGCCCTGTGTAGGGGCTGAGCAGCAGTCCCAAATGCTGTACTCACTCTTTCCCCCACAGGGCTCCCGTGCATTCTTGTTCATTTTGCCTGAAAGGTGTAATTCCTACTCCCTACCTATGTGAAGCTGGTTATGTCCTCCAGGAAGCCTGGCCATCTCTGGTGCCTTCACAGTATCCCCTGATTGATTGATTGGTCTCCGTTCTCTAGTGAGGTAAATTGATTGTATCCTGCATGGCTGTCACATGTGGTGTACCCCACAATGGAATAGGATTCAGCCGCAAATTCTGTGTCAGAAGAAAATTCTGACGTGTATAACAAGGTGAATAGACCTTGAGCGCTTTGCACTCAGTGAAATACACTAGTCACTAGGGAGAGTATTACATGATTCCACTTATATGGAACTAGAGAAGTCATTCATAGAGACAGGAAGTGATATGGGGGATATTAGAGGCTGTGGGGAATGAGAAATTAGTGTTTAATGTGTAAAGAGTTTTAATTTTGCAAGATGAAGAGTTCTGGACATTAATACTCACAACAAAGTGAAGATACTTAGCCCTATTGAATTGTACACTTACAATTATTAAGAGGGTCTGTTCAATATTACACATATTTTATTTATTTATTTATTTATTCTTCTTGAGACAGGGTCTTGCTATGTAGTCCAAGCTGGTCCTCAACTTATTATGTAACTCAAACTTGCTGGCCTGAAACTTGCGGCAATCATCCTACCTCAGCCTCCCAAGTGCTGGAATTACAGGCATACACGACCATGCCCAGTTTATGTGGTACTAGGGAATTGAGGCAAGGCAACCACTTGCTAGATGAGCACTTTCACCACTAAGCTATGCCCCAGCCCTCATTATATGCATTTTAACCAGTATTGAAACTTGGAAAAATAACTAAAACTGGTAGCTTGGCACATTGGCCTTTGCCTGTAATCTCAGCATTCTGAGAGGCTGAGAGAGGAGGATCACAAATTCAAACCCAGCCTGGACTAAATAGCAAGTTTTGGGCCAACTTGGATTACCTAGCAAGATTCTGCTCAAAAAAAAAAAAAAAAAAAAAAGTAAAAGAAAGAAAAATAAACATAAAAAGTAACTACAATAGTATTTGGAGTCCTAGGTGTTCTGGTTAATCCCCTACTGTGACTGTTGGCTAGATTATGTCAATTTGAGGCAATCAGGAACCACTCCTGGTTTGGGAATTGAGAACCAGCCTGGATTAGAGTGTGAGTGATTTGTGGGCCGGTGAATGAGGGAAGAGCAGCCACCCAGATGTGGGAGGGCCAACTGGAACTCAAACTGTATAAAAGGAAGGAAGAAGGAAGATTGTTACAGCTTCTTCTTCTGGGAAAGCACTCACCTTCGCAGTTGTCTATGGCCACTGACTTGCTACCTGCCACAGATCTTCATCACAGATTTGCTCCAGCCTTGACTTGCTCCTGTCTGCCCCTTGCTGATCTTCAGTCACTGATCTCCAGTTGCCAATCTTCAGCCTCCAGTCTTTGCCATTGTTCTTTGAAAAACCAAGATCTGCAGCAGACTCTCACTGGCTGTCCTGTAATCCCGGATGGATGTCTACTTCATGGCTCAGCAGCCGTTGACACTCCAGCTCTTGCACGAACAGGCCACCATCTTGGACCATCACTGTGCTCAGATTTGTAAGCCTTCCCAATAGATCCTTTTTGTTATAATTTCTGTAAATTCTGCTTTTTCAAAGAACCCAGACTAACACACCCACCAAGGAGTAAAGTCTTCTTCTTTTTTTTTTTTTTTTTTGACTTGAACTCTGGCACACTACTGTGACTGCCTTTTTTCATAGAATACAGGAGAAGGCTGGGTCATAAAAGGTAACATAGCTTCTACCAGGCTGTTACTCTCTTGTGACACCTGCCTTGGTGACCTAGAACCTTCATGAAAAAAATTGGTCTGTTTGGAAGCCACCATGCCAGAGGGGCACTTGGAGACTCCACAGAGAAAAACAGGGACTTGCCCAAGGAACTCCATCTACTGAGCACCCACTGCCAGATGGGTAAGTGAGCTTCAGTGATTCTAGCCCCAGCCTTTAAGCTGCCTTTACTCATGAGTAGAGCAGATATAAACCGATTTCTCTGAGAGAACCTAAAATTGAAGGCCAGCCTGGGCAGTTCAGTAACTTAGCAAGACTGTGTCTCAAAAATCAAAACCAAAAATGGGCTGGTGATGTAGTATAGTGCAAGGGACGTGGGTTCCATCTCCAGGACCACAAAAGAAAAAGAAAAGAACTCCTCTGAGCCCCACCTATGTTGCAGATTTGCAAGCAAAAAGTGTTGTCAGCGTGATGACCAATTTGTCGCAATTTGCCTGGATCCAAAAGTCCTATATCCCCAAAATCCCTTTAATGCCAGGCTAAATGTGATGGTTGTAGGATAGGCTGAATTTTGTTCCCCCAAGTTCACATGTTAAAGTCCTAACATGGTACCACAAAATGGTTTTGGAGATAGGGATTTCAAAGAGGTAATTCAGTTAAAAATGACATCATTATGGTGGGTCATAATCTAACTATGGCTGGTGAGTTTATAGGAGAAGATTAGGGTACAGATGACACAGAGATCCAGGAGAAACTATGTGAGGAAACAGAAAGAAGGTGGCCATCTACACACCAAGGGCAAGGGTTTGGAAGCAACCACCAACAATTTCATCTTAGAATTCCAGATTCTGGAACTGTGGATAAACAAATTTCTGTGGTTAAGCCACCTGGCCTGTGGTATTTGTTGTGGCAGTTCAAGCAGACTCATAGAGTTGGTCACTATTATGGCCTGAATATTTGTATTCACATATTGAAACCTTAACCCCAAATGTGATGGTATTTGGAGGTGGCCTCTTTGAGAAGTGCTTAAATTTAGATGAGTCATGAGGGTGGAATCCTCAGGTTGAGATTGTAAAGATGCCTTTACAAGAGGAGGATGGGGGTGTAGATCAGTGACTAGATTACTTACCTAGGAAGCGTAAAGCCCTGTGTTTGATTCTCCTGCCCCATATACTAGCTGGCCGTGGTGATGTATCTCAGCCTGTAATCTCAGCATTTGGGAGGCTGAGGTGGGAGGATTGCTATGAGTTTGAGGCCAGCCTAGGCTACACAGTGAGTTCCAGCTTGGACTATAGAGAGTCTGTTTCAAAAGAAAAGAAAAGAAAGAAGGAAACAGAGAAAAGAGCAGGTCATGTGACAATTCAGTGAGAAGACTGCCATCTCCAAGCCAGGAAGAAAAATCTCACCAAGAACCACCCAGGCTATGGTTTTTGTTACAGCAGCTGAAAACTAAATAACATCGTGCTTGGTTGTGCTTGTGTGGAGACTAAGTTATGAGATGTTTATTAAGCAGCAACAAAACCCAGGCCGGTTTGCTTGTGAACTTCTTGAGGGTAGAAATCGTACCTTCATTATTCTGTGCACAGCACTTTATGAGTAAATAGTCTCTAAAAAGATTTTTGTTTTAGAATGTCAAAATGACTGGCTGAGTAACTGGGTGCATCGAGGAGAGAGACAGTCACTGTCTCAAATGGGCAGAACCTTCAGTGAACTATATAACTGGATTTTAGAATGTCTGAGTACATAAACCTATGTGACACAGCAGACTGCTTTTAGCAGTCTAACCCCATCCTTTTCCCCTGGCACGCACAGGCAGTGTGACTGCTTCTACCTTCCTGCGATTGCTCAGTGGCCCAAATGTGGTTACCGATCAGACCTTTTGCTTATTTAATCTCCCACCCGGCAGCAGCTATCGAAACATATGAAAATCATCCTGGCTTACATCTGCTTCCCCAATCATCACTGGCTGGGACTTCAAACCATTATCTGTCTGTGAGGATGTCTCTCTTTTCTCAATAGTGTCCAGATTTATTGAATTTGAAAGTCTTGGAGCCTTCTTGCTAAGGATGAACCTCCAGGGTTTTAACTCTTCACCCAGGTCTCAGTTTGTAGTCATTAGCAGCTGCTCAGCCTACACTATTTAGGCTGCAGGTGTACTCCACTAGTAAAATAAACACCCTGATTCACATTTGTGTGCAATCCAGAATATTACCCAGATGTCAGGATGAACACAATGGGATCATCTGTGGAAACAGCACATTAGCTGCTGTGACGGGCAGAGGCTCTTGACAGAGATGGTGTGCAGCCTGGAGTGAGATGTATTGGTGATGAATACCAAAAGGCCACACCAGTGGATCCCACCCTTGAGCCCCAGCTTGACTCTGTCATTGTTGCAAGATTGTTGATTTAGGAAAAAACAAGCTACATTAAAAAAAAAAAAAAACCTGCAGCTTCTCTGCCCAATTTGGAACTGGACACTGTTTATAGTCTAGGGAGGTCATTAGTCAACAGCATTTTCCTTGTCGTCACAGACAGGCTGTGGGCCACCAAGTCCTCTCACTTCTGTGGTGGTTGCTTCCAGCCTGTGCACCTGAACAGAGAGCTACAGCAGTGGGGTAGAGATGATGACAAGGACAAGACGGGTTTTTGGATGTTAGCTGCCTCCTGACTCAACATTGTTGTGTCAAGGCCCTGAGTGAGAATGCAGCAGATGAGAAACAAGGGATAATTTGTAAGTTTTAAATATTATATTGATGTAAAATATAAAAACAAAAACAATGTACCTTTTAATCGGTTTGCCCAAACCGACACATCCACAAAAACAGGACCTAGATCAAGAAACAAAATATGATCTGTGTCTCCCAAGAAGTCCCCAATGCTCCCCAGTCACTATCTGCATCTCCCACTGTCACCTCTGTCCTGACATTTGACAGAATGGGACCTCATATATTCAGTCATCAATATATATGCTTTTCTGAATCTTGTTTCTATTTGCTTGGCATAATATTTATGTAATTCACCAATATGTTGTGTGTAGTTATCGAGCATTCATTACTATGGCTGCTTAGTATTCCTTTCGGAAAACATGTCACATTTATCCATTTTGCTGTTGATGGGAATTTTGATAGTTTCTAGTCTTGCCTATTATGAAAAGTGCTGCTAGAATATTCTAGTACTTATATTTTGGCAACATAAGCAGACATTTCTGTTGAAGGTGGCGTTAGAGGAGGTCTGGAATGGAAGGCTGGGGCAGTAGATTTTGATTGTTCGGGGTAAGTTAAAAGTGGTGGCAGTATGGGAGCTGGAGGAATAGTTCAGCAGTTAAAGCACTTGTGTAGCAATTGTTAGGTCTCTGAGTTGATTTCCCAGCACCACACAATCAAGGCATAGTGGCCCATTCCTGTGATCCCAGCACTGGGGCGGCTGAGGCTGAAGCAGGAGGATTTTCTTGAGCTCTCGGCCAGCCTGGGCTACATAGTGAATTCAGGACCAGCCTGAACTGCAGAGTAAGACCTGTTTAAAAAAACATTCTCGTGGAGAGTGGGAATAGATAGGATTTCTTTTTGAGGCTTTGTTCCAGCAGTTTCTCTTGAACTGGATGAGGAATTATAATTTTGAGCAAGGTGATTTTCTTCTCTCTTGCCTTGTAGAAGCTGAAGTTGGCATCCCTTCCTCTGTTCACCAGCCCAAGAAATAATCTGCATAAAAGTAACCAGAAGAATTGAGATGGAACATCTCACTTCCCTGCCTGTAGCAATATCCAGTCTGTGTCAGAAACTGGGTGCCATGCTGTTGTCCTCATCTCTGAACTGGGGCCTGGTGCCATGGTGTGGAGAGTTAAATATAGTCACCTGGAATCAAAAATCCCCTCTCATCTGAAATTTGCAAAGTTTAGCATTTTTTTCTCACCATACCCCTGGCGTCATCCATGGCCTTGTGCCTGGCTGCTACGTGATTATATCCTAGACAGAGAGAATATGGAAGTCAGTTTTTGCACAGTACAGTGGAAAGCTTTGAAAGGTGACCTGTCCGTGTGAGATCTACTGGACAGCCTGATGCCTCCACCCCAAAGATTTTACAACATGCACTGTCTGCTTTACTCATCTGAGACGCCAGCTTGTAATAAACATTAAAGAGTGTCACCTATTTATATTTTACACCCCAGAGAGCAGACACACCCGCAAATACACACACGGCACCCCCACCCCGCCTCCACCCATGCTGAGCAGTATACTTCATAGATGCTCAGAAAATGACAAGGGCGCAAAAAGCAGAGAGACGACAGAAGAGGGGCAGAAAGGGCAGAAGATGTGATGTGTGCCCGGACGTGTCTGAAGGATGTGAGTGCACTGAGCCATGATATGGTGACCTTCGACAAGGATCAGGACATCTAAGGAACATAAGATGAATTTGTTATCAAGGAGTATTGTAGGTTAGTTACATTTTCAAATAATGCACTCAAAGTATTTTTCCTTCAGCTTCTAGTAATTACAGGGTTTTTTTTCTCTGTGGTTTTAGACTTTTTGGACAGTCTGGAAAAAATGCAGACCTTTATCAATATTTAGTTATAAATATTTATTTATAATTACACTTAATTATAATTACACAAGGAAGTGCCTTGCATTTCAATGCATTGGAGGCTTTTCCTTTTGTGCATCTCGAGGCCTCATGCCACTGAGCTGCATCCCTGCCCCTGGAGCCATTCTGTCATACATCCCGTCACATGGTTGGCATATTATATATGCCCTTTTACATATTAACTGTTGGGCCTATTGCTTTAAATTTCCAAGTAGTTTAACTTAGATTCTGAAGTTTGAAGAAAACTATAGTGAGCATATTATTTGAGGTAGAGCTAAGGTTGTTTGAATACACATTTACCCCATTTGTCCTGTAATTCTTGACTTTTTGGATATCTACGTTAAAGAATTTGGAAAATGTTTATTTATCTGAGTGATTGGCCATGAGGCAAGGTTTGGGCGGCTCTGGCCGTGAGGAGACCGCTGCTGAGCCAGGGTTTCCAAGCACCCTGCGCTGGAGTGTCCTGGGGAAGTTCATTACATGAACACGTTTCTGGGCTCTACTCCAATCTGGCCAACACAGAACCATAGAATCTATTGTAATGAAAAGCCCCTGGTGGTTCTTGTGCACCCAAGATTCATTGTGCTAAAAGTGACCAGTTTTATAAGTCCCTACTGCCACTGCATGACACATGCAGATGTGTGGTGAGTGGCAAATTCAGTAAGTCCCCCAGTCTCTAAGGCCAACAAATCTAACAGTCACGTGGAGGTAATAGCTGCCTCAGAGCCGGGAGCATGTTGTGGGGGCTGCTTTTATGAGAACGGGTGCTGGCAGTTTGCCTTCTAGAGGCATTGTCTTGTGTAATACACAATAATATCAATAACAACAGTGAGAAAGCCAGCAGCCGTGGAGTGCTTATTGAAGGTTAAGCAGCGTGCTACGCATATTACACGCACAGCTAATCCCCTCAGCGACTCTAAAAGGCAGGTATAATTATTATATCCATTTTACAGATGAGGAAACTGAGCCCAAGAAGCAGCTAGCTCACGTGAGGTCACACAACCAGGAAATAGAACTGGGATTCACACAGGCAGGCCAGCATCCAAACCCGCAAGTGTAAACACTGAGCCTGTGCAAGACTATCCCATATTGCCTGTTTTTTATTTTTTCTTTTACGCTGTGATACTGGGTATTGAACCAGCACCTTCTCACTGACCTACATCCTCTAGCCCTGTTTTTATTTTGAGACAGAATTTCACAGCGTTACTAAGTTTCCCACGCTGGGCTCAAACTTGCAAATGTCTCATCTCAGCCTCCCAGAGTACTGGGATTACAGGCCTGCGCCACCACAAGTGGCTCAATACTTGCTCTTCTGAGAGAATGAACAATGGGCTCTGGACTCTCACAGAGAGTGAGAGGCCTTGCTTAGGAAGGTCCATTTCTAAGTGAGTAATGTAGTCATTGAGCTCCTACTAGCACTAGGGGGTCCTGAGTATATGCCAATTAAGAAAACAGCATGTCGGTGACCTTGAAAAGTTCTCCGTCCTTATGGAGAAGTCTCATATGATCCCCATCACCACATACATCCCTGCAAACTTGCAGCTGTGGGACAGTTTGAAGCTAGGGTGTGGGCTGAACGGGTGCCATGGGGGTGGCTTCTTGATGTCTGGGACTCCTCCTGGGCCCAGAAGAGTGTATTAACCAAAACATTTATGTGTGACCTCAGCGTAGCATGGCGTTTTCAGAGCAAGGTAGCTGAATTCCAAGAGGGTACATCCCAATGGGATACCAAACAGAAAACATTTTAGGAGAAATACGCAGAAGTCTTTTGTAACCCAGAATTACACATTACCTAATCCTGTTTCCACCTAATCTATTGGTCTACACCACCATCAGCATGCCCAGATACCAGGGAGGGAATGTATATAGTCCATGAGTTTCATTCCACAATATAGTTTAAAAGGAGAATTTGTTAACCAAGGAGGATGAATCTCTTGACTCTGAATATTTATTTGGTCTAGTTAGTGGAGAGTTTTTTTGTTGCTGTTGTTATTGTTGGAATGTCTTATGTCATACCCATTAGTCACTTTCTATTGGCCAATGAGTTTGACCGGTAATGACTGGGAAAATGTCTCAGGTTTGCACCATTTCCTCAGGTGAACCAGAACTTTAGGGGTGGGATGCAGCTATTTACATTTTAACAAACCTTCTGGGTCATTTTTATGTAAGCTTAAGTGTGAGAAACCCATTATACTCTACTATTGCAGCATAGATAGAACCCACTGAAGGAGAGGAATTGAAGATCTCATACCAAATTATGTGGTGGTGGTGCAAGCTGCTCAGCCCAACTCCTCCAGAGGCTAAAGCAGTAGGATCACCAGTTTGGGCCAGCTTGGGCAATTTAGTGTGATCTTGTCTCAAGGAAATATAATAGCTGTGGAAGTTTGTACACACAGGGGTGGCTAATACTCAGTTGTATATGAATTGCTGCAAAGCAAACTTCCTCCTGCTCTCCAGACTGTCAACAATAAAGTCATCCACATTTACGTGACTTTGTGTGACTGGATTGATAAATGAGCTGTTGCTGTATTGCTCGGGCTGGCTTCCAATGTGTGATTGTCCTGCCACAGCCTTCAAAGTAGTTAGGATGACAGGTATATAATTGTCATTCCTGGCTACTGGGTTGTTTTTTAGATTTGTGTGTGTGTGTGACTAAAGAGACTGAAACGGGACTGCCCTATGCTGGACAGTAGAGAGATATAGAACAGATAATTTAGAAGGAAGAGCTTATGGTCAGCCGTGGGTTGGAGAAATACTCACTACCCCATCCCTGTATTCCTGCTCCTTCAGGTCTCCAGAGTGCTGGGGGGTGATCTGAGATCCTTTGCACACATTGGATGATGTTTGTACAAATGCCATTTGAAATTCAAGGACAGGGTTATCTTAGCTGATGTTGTTACATAAACAGTTTCGCTTAAATTCCCAAACAGTCTGTAAGTTGGTGATTTTCCAGAGAAAACTTAAAAGACTTTGAAAGGAAAGTTAGAAGCAGGAGAGGTAGTACACATCTATAATCCCAGACACTTGGCAAGCTGAGGCAGGAGGATCACATGTTCAAGGCCAGCCTGGGCAATTTAGCATGATCTTCTAAAAATGAAAAAAATGAAAAGGGCTGGGGCTGTAGCTCAGTGACACAGCACATGCCTCACTCGCAGCAGGTTCTGGATTCAATCCTCAGTACGGCCTAAGTAAATAAATTATAAACAAATAAAAAGTGAGGTTAGATAACTTAATGAAGGCCAAGGATTCCAGTTTTCTGTGGTTGAGCCAGGATTTAGTCAGTGACAGGCTTCGTTGGTTCCAAAGTTCATAAGGTACCACAGAAAAGAATGAGAGCCAAGTTCAAGTTCTTCAATCCTTAAGTTAAAGCACTACACACCTTAGATGCAGTGTTAGTGTTTGGATCTGCAATGTCCCCTATACATCCGCCCCTTCCAGCCAGGCCCCGCCTCCTTACAGTACACAGTATCCATTGGCACATGAGGCTTTTGGGGGCCACTCCAGATCCAATCACACCACCAGGCTTCTCCCCAAGCCTTGATCCTTCCTTCCTCTTCCAAAGTCGAGAGCAGCTGTTTTCCACCACACTCTTCCCGCCATTGCCAACTGCTCATGAATAGACTGAGACCTTCTGAAACTGTGAGCTAAAATAAACCTCTTCTCCATTAAATGGTGGATGTAATGAAGACATGAAGGATTTTTTTTTACCCGCCCCCCCCACCCCCCATGAAGGATTTTTGTTTGTTCTTTAAGACAGGATTTCCCTATGTAGTCCAGGCTAGACTTGAACTTGCAATCTTTCTGCCTGTCTTCTGAGTATTTCAATTGCTGTTGCTAGATTTTGATAGGATGAACATGCTCTTGTTTAGAATTATGGCTTTTGGTCTATAGTTTGGTGTTTATCTCTATCTTTAGTCTCTCCTGATTGCTTCAGGCTTTTTTTTCATCCCCTGACTTCCTGTTCCTCCAATTCTTCCTCCTCCTCTAACTCTTTTTCTTCCTTTAACTCTTCCTCTTCCTCCTCTTCCCTGTTTTCCTCTTCTTTATCCAAAACCTGTTCTCTTTCCTTCCATAAGCAAGCAAGCAGAAGACATAGACAGCCTCATTTATTTTAACTATAAAGGAAGAGCCCGGGGAAGTTAATCAGACTGCCAGGAATGTGGAATTTGCTGATGAATGGACATTTGGCTGAGCATAGTAAATTCTCAGCTAATTGAAAGCAGATAACAAGAGTAATGCATCCACCTTGAGAAACATCATACTCCTAATAAATAATTGGAAATGGCAATTTTTGACATATGAACTGAGGGAAAAAAGTCTTAAATAAATTTTGGACTAATTCCTGTCACATATATTACACTGTATTTAGCAGTTGTGCTATATGAGAAGATTAAAAGCTATAAATCTTCTTGCAACACCATCTACGGCAGGGCTTTAATTTCAGAATAAATAGGAGTGGGGTTTCAGAATGCCTTATTGAATATTGACTTCCTTGTTTTAGTGTTTTGTTGGAGGAGGGGCTGGACACTAGGGAATGGTATTTCTCTCTCTCCACCTGGGCACAAAGTCAGAAGAAAGAGATATTTGAAATTACTCAGAGGTTCATCCCAGTCACCCGACTGCTACAACAAAGACCAGTTTACACAAGAATCTTGCTAACTCAGTGTGATAGATAGACCGAAAAACCATGGGCATTATTATGGTTTGGATCTTTAACATCCTCAGAGAACTTTATGTTTGGAAGGTAATTCAATCATGCAGATTAATCCATTGATTTCCTGTGCTGTTAACAGGTGAGGCCTGGTCTGAAGGGGCAGATCCCTGGAGGGATATATGCTAGCTCCACCCTTTTCACTCTCTTGGCTTCCTGTCTCTCTCTGTCTCTCTCTGTATCTCTCTTTCTCTCTCTTTTTGAGACATTATTTCACTCTGTAGTCCAGGCTGGTCTTGGACTTATTGTGTAGCCCTGGCTGACCTCAAATTCACAGCAATCTTCCTGCCTCAGCCTTGCCTCCTGAGTATTGGGATTACAGGCCACAACACCACATGTGGATTGGCTTCCTGTCTTGCCATATGATAAACAGCTTCTCTCCAGCATGATCCTCTACTAAAGCCTTCTGCCATTACTGGACCCCCATAAATGGACTTAGACCTTCTGAATCTGAGCTAAAATAAACCTTCCCTTCTCTAACTTATGAGTTTCAGGTATTGTGTCCTACCAACAAAAAAGTAACTAAGACAGAAATTGGTGGCAGAAAAGTGTTTTGTTTCTGTGACTTTACCTGAACATGTGGTTTAGAAGTCTTTGGAACTGGTTCGTGGGAAAAGTTTGGAAACACCAGCTAGAGAAATCTTAGAATGCTCTATGCTGAGCTTGATGGGAGATTCTGGTCAGAGCTAAGAAGACCAGAATGGTACCACGGGTAGGAAGAGCCAGGTCTCAGGTGATTTCAGATGGGATGGAGGACTCTATTGCAACTGGTGTAGAAATAATGTGTGCTGGGCTCTGGCAAAAAGTGTATCAGCATTTTGTGCCTGTCCTGACACTTTGCCTGAAGCAGGTTAAGGGTTGTGGGCCAATTAATCTGGCAGAGGAAATTTTAAAGCAACCCAGTGTTTGCATGGGTACTACTTACGACTTTTAGCCAAATCTACACTGAAAATCAAAAAAACAGCAGAGGAAAAAGATGTAAAAAAATTGCAGTTTTGTCAGAATAAAAGTGAGTGCAAAACTGGGGCCAATGAGTGTATGGTTGTTGAAGAGATTAGGATTTAAAAGAAGTTAAACACTCTGCATCAGGACACTATGAAAGACGCCTTGAGGCTGTCTCAGGAATTAGCAAGACTTCACCTTTTGAATTAAGGATGCGAAAGGAAAAGACTCTGCTCTGAAAAGAGTACCCTTGGGCACCCATTAGGGCCCAATCAGGGAAGGGTTCCTCAGAGTTCAGTCACCCAGAGTTCAGCCATCCAGGCACTTGGAGGCTGCTGCAGCCACAGAAGAAGGGGCTAAACTGCTGCTCTAGCCACTGGCAGACCTTGGTGTCATCCACGTGGTGCTGGCTTCATAGGCATGCAGAATGTAAGTGTTGTGAGTCAGGAAGGCTTCCACTCAGATTTCGGAAGAGGTCCTTGAAGACCAGGCAGTGTACCCCTGGGAAGGCAGTTCATGAAGCTTTGAAAGGGAGGCCAAAGATACGGTAAAGATCCCAGGAATTTGGAAATACCAGGAACATGGGTCATCTGTTAAGGAAGGCCACAGGCTCTTAGCAGATCTTGCTCAAAGGAGAAGCCACGGAGGTTGCAGCCAGGGGCAATGCCATAGGGGCGGGGCTGCCAAAAGCCTTTGGATCGCGCATCTTGGCACAGCTTGTGCTGGGTGCTGGACACACAGCTACGGGATTTAATGGATCTATAGGGTTTTGTTTTTGTTCTGCTGGGTTTTGGTCTTGGGATTGTTTATCCTGTACTAATATATGTCAGAAGTGTTTATCCCCTCCACTACCCCACTCACATGCACATGGTATCTCAGAGCTAAGAGTTTGCCTTGAGTCCCAGGGGAGACTGGACTTGTAGTTTTTAGCACTGCCAGACTGTTAAGACTTCGGTAACTCTTAGAGATGGACTAAATGTAATTTTTTTTAAGGAGGTGAATGTTACTTTGGGGGAGTCTAGGGGTAAGATATTACGGTTTGGATCTAGAATGTCCCCTAAAACTTCATGTTTAGAGGGTGAATCGATCAGCGGGGTTAACCCATTGATTGCCTGTGCTGCTAGGAGGTGGGGCCTGATTGGAAGGAGCAGATCCCTGTGACATGTCCTAGAAAGATACGTGCTAGCTTGATCAGGTTCCTGTTTGCTATGCAGTAAGCAGCTTCTCTCTATTTAAGTCCTCTACCCAGCCTTCCACCATTGCTAGACACCCATGAATGAACTGAAACCTCTGAAACTGTGAACTAAAATAAACCTCTCTTCCCTTAAGCTGGGAGTTTTGGGTGTTGTCTTCCAGCAACAAAAAAGTGATTAAGATAGGCATCATCTGGGAGCTTGTTAGAAATGAGGAATTTAGAGCCTCATCCCAGACTTGCTGAATCAAAATACGCATTTTAACAAGATCCCCAGATGTTTATTGTGCATGCAAATCTTTAGGTAACATTGCTCTGTTCTTCAATCTAGGACAATTCTAACAACATGAGTGACAGCAAAACCAACTGGAGTCAACAGAATTACTTTCATCCCAGCGTCTAAGTGGTGGATGTAATGAAGACATAAAGGATTTTTGTTGGTTCTTTAAGTCTATTGCTCAGCCTATGTATTTGAAAGATTCATTTTTCTCCTTGCCTTGTCCTATAAACTGCCTCTTAACTCTTGCTGAGGCCTTGCATTGGGACTGAGTTCTAGAAACTTCTTATTTGTCTTGCTCCTGTCTTCTCTCAATTTCAATCTCCTCCTGGATCCCTAGTCTAGGACTCATTGAGAAAATGGAGAATGGAGAGAAATGGAAATGGAGAAGTCCAGTGAATGGAATTGAAAATTCCTAGCCAAGCACTTTTAGCTTCCTGGGGCCCCTAGCCCACCTGGGATATCTCAGGACTGTGCAGTGATGGGCTCTTGCCTGCTATCAGCTTTCCTGGCCAGGAAACTGCTACTGAAGGAGGAATCTAATAGTCTCTACTATCTATCCCAACTCCAGAATCCTCTTGGATTGGATTTCTGGATGGTGTAGATTAAAATTTCTGAAATTAGTTACCTTTTTTTCCCCCCAGTACTGGGAACTGAACCCAGAGCCTTTTCACTGAGCTAAGTCCTCTGCCCCATTTTATTTTTATTTTTAAGACACAGTCTTACTAAGTTTCTTTGATTTACCAGGCTGGGCTGAAACTTACAGTCCTCCTGCCATGGCCTCCCAGAGTGCTGAGATTATATAAGAGAGGCATTAGCAACCTCAGTTTGAAGTCAGTTGCTTTCAAGAAAGGTAGCAGAGCACAACTCTTATGGAACTTAAAACGAAAAACAAAGTGAAAGGGGGGGTGTTGGGTAGGGGAGGAGGGAGGGAGGAAAGGGTAGGGGGAGGGACAAAAGGAGAGTGGGAAAGCCCTTGTCACCTTGACAAAATACATATGTGCATAAAAGGCTCAACTCCATTGTAAACCTTAAATTTTGCACGCATACATATCAATAAAATGGGGCGGGGGAAGGTAGCTTATCAGTTTCTTGAATATCTGCTGTGTGTTTGGGTTCTCCACCAGACATTGCCTTAGTATTTCATTCATTCCTCACAACAGCCCAAGGAGTTGTGTGTTTCTGAAATGGTTATTGAGATACAGTGCCCAATAAAATGCATGAATCTTAAGGGTCCAGATAGACGAATTTTGCTGCAAGTACACACCACAGCCAGTATAAATACCATTTGTATCATGACAGAGTTCCTTTGTGCCCCTTTGGTGAGTTCTCCCACCCCAGAGGTTACTACTGTTCTGATTCCTAACCGTATAGGTTCATTTCGGCAGGCCTGGAAGTCCATGTAAATGGAATCATATGGTGTGATATTTTTGTGTCTGGCTTCTTTTACTCAATGGGAGGACTGTGAGAGATATCCATGTTGTATATATTGGTAGTTCCTAGTGAGAGATATTTTATATTTATTTCCATTACCAAAGTGCAACTTTATTTTCCATTTTTATTGGTATATGCTTGTAATCCATAATTTGTTGCATGAGAAGGGTTTACAACTCAAGGACCATGTCTTAGTTACTTTTTCCTTGCTGTGACTCAATACCTGATGTCCACAAATTTAGGGGAGGAAAAATTTATTCTTAGCTCACAGTTTCAGAAGGTCACAGTCCATTCAGGGATGGCCAGCAGCAATGGAAGCACATGGCAGAGGCAGAGGTGGAGGCAGCTTCTCACGACATCACAAACAGGAAGCCAAGTCAAGGCAACTTGAGACTAGTCCTCCAGGGAAGGCAGGAAGCAGCGTATAGATCCTTCCAGGTCTCATCCCAGTGATCATCCCCTCCTGGATCCAGGTTTGGAAGGTGTGGTAAGCCCCACTACATACCTGTAATCCAATTTACATACCCATAATCCACCCCTCCAGACAAGCTCCAGTCTCCCAACAGCACATGGTTCTTTAGGCAATCTATACCATTGAAATACTTGAGACTTTTGTGGGACATTCCAGGTCCAAACCACAACAGGCCATCTCAAACTCCTTCATGTGGCATCATATCGAACATCTTTGATTGTGTTTTTCTAAATGAACCCTACTCCATTGTTCTCACATTTCGAAATTCTGTTTGATTCTTACTGTTAGCTGCTTTGCTTAGGCTTTTGGCAGTAAGTTCCTGTTTTCACCTGGATGGATTTATGGTGTTGAGAGTTGACTAGGACCTGTAAAGATAGTCTTATCTGGATTTCCTTGGGAAGAAGTGTTCTGAAAAAGAGCAAAGATGGAGCCCCTTCTTAGAGTCTCTCAGATGTGGAAGCTTCTTCCTTGAGATCAGATGAGGGGATGTGTCAACTTGACTGGCTTATGAGCAGACCAATTATTTGGCTGAATGTAATGTAATTTCTGTGTGTATCTGTGAGGATATTCCTAGGTGAGATTAGCATTTGAACTGGTGGAGCAGAGAAGCAGACTGCTCTCTGTGTTGGAATAAGCATCATCCAATCTATTGAATTCATGAACAGAACAAAAAGAAGGAAGGAGAATTTGTTCTTTCTGCCTGGGTGCTTGGACTGGAACATCAGCCTTCTCCTGACATCCAGTTGGGACTTAAACCATGAGCTCTCCTTGTTTACTGGCCTTCAGACTCAGACTGGAATTATACTACTTGGCTTTCCTGGGGCTATAGTATATACATGGTAGACGTGGGACAGTCTCTGCCTGCATGCCTCCAGTAGCCAATTTCTCATAAGCTCTCTTTTCCTTATATATATTTTTATCTCAATCTATCTGTCTATCCATCAGTCATCTATCTGTATGTCTAGATGTTTGTGTCTATCACTGGTTCTGTTTCCCTGGACAGCCCTAAATAATATAGGGGGCATTTGAATGGCTATTATAAATGCCCCAATCATTCCACCAATGTATCTTAAAAAGAGACAGCCTTTATCTGCCAAAAAAGAAGAAAACTCAATGTTTCATACCATGTCGCACACTGCAGGCTGATCAAATGCAAAAAGAATGCAAAATGATTTGTAAATTTAAAGTGTTCTATAAAACTGAGCCATTGTTCCAGTTCCTTACTCTTGGGTTCTGGGTTGCTTCAAAGTGAAACTTCAGCCAAAAGAATAAATTTCCTATTTCACATCTGGAAAGAACAATTTGACAATAATACTGCTGCTATGTGTTTTTTTCCCTCTTGGGGCTTGTTTTTATGAATATAAATATATTCTATTTTATTACTTTTAATAACCGTAAGAGTTTTTCCCCAAGGTAGTCAAGGCAACTAGTTTATTTCAGTTTTACTTTGAACATTTAACATGAAATAGAAATGCAAATAATTGAAATAATTATTAAAGAACTATTTGTGCAAAAGAGTTGCTTTCACACACCATTCCAGGGAGATAAAAGAAGAAAAACCTGAAATTTGAGTTGCATAGAAGAAAAAATTTCCTAATAGAGGTAATTACTTCATTACGACGGGATAATATTAGCAGCATGCTTGGCAAATTGCTTTCAAATCACAGCAGTTGATCATCTCCAATAAGGTTCAGCTCATGATTTCCTTAGAAAACATGGTTAAATTATTCTTCTTTTTCCTTTTTGCCTATGCAGAACTCCCATTTTCTTCCACAGATTTTAGGGTGAGGCTCTTTAGTCCTCCCTACAGTGTTTCATGTGGCCTTTTGGAAATTTTAAATGGTAGAATTCAGAAAGGGATACTCTACTGTGAAAAGATTCCTTTCGACCCCGTGTACAGTATTCCTGCTTAATATGGTGTCTCTTGGATCCTGATTAAATGACGGAGCTACTTAGCTAACATGTTTGGGAGTTAAGTCTGCAGGTGTTTTAGTCATATAAGGGCATAGCTGTCTTGAGTTTTATTGTATTGAGTCTAAGCAATTATCTTTACTGTTCTCTTTCCTCTCAGTTTCTGGCTATTTTCCTAGCATTTTACTAGGGGATTTTGATGCTCTAGGCTTCAGCTTTCATGGTAGCTTCTTCCCTGGCTTCTTTCATGCTCAAAATGTTGTTTTATGTAAACATGTTAAGCAGATTTACTCTTTCCCCAGGCCACTGATGAAAAGGCTAAAATGTACGCGCTCCAAAATTGATCTTAAAGGGTATCATTCAAATGTGGGATTTCCTGCCACCTTGCAGTGTTGGGTGATAGAGCGAGCTGACAAGAGCACTGGGCTATTTGCTAGATTTTGGGCAAGCTTCATGGTGGCTCTTGATGGACACTTTAGGTAAAGATGTTCTGTAAATGTCATGTCTGTTTCCAAAATGTCATGAGCAGAATAAAATAAAGGCTTGGATGGACAGACTTATGGTTTAAGAGTAGACTGTGCCATTTACTAACGAAAGAATCTTGGAAAACTCACTTACCTTCTCTGAGCCTCACTTTCCTCATTGATGACATGGAGATAATAATGGCAACTTCTTGAAGTTGTAGTGATCAGTGAGGTTTGTGAAGTGCTTAGTATATTCAGGAGACCAATATTTGATGAGTACTCCATTCCTAATACACCTCTGGGTATGAATATTAACCTTGTGCCCTTTCCAAAATCTCTGTGGTTTGGGGCACTTTGAGTTTCCCACTTTACTAATGAATCAATTTTTTTTTGCCTTTTTTGTTTTGTTTTAAAGAGCTATTTAAAGTCAATAGAAATTACACATGTATTATCTATACAATTATTTTAAATGGAAAACTGTTGAGGTTTGGCTTTGTTTTCTTCTGCTTTTGAAGTACTAGGAATTGAGCCCAGGACCTTCACACTGAAACAGTCTGTCTGTTTTTATTTTGAAATAGGATCTTGCTAAGTTGCCCAGGCTGGGCTAGAACTTGTTATCTTCCTGCCTCAGCCTCCCAAAGTGTAGGGATTACAGTCCTTCACTGCTGGACCTGACAAAGCCATGAAGATTTGTTTTCTGAATCCATTTTCTTCTTAGAATTTAGTAGTTCATCTTGCTTCAATTTTATTCCTGTATGCTCCAAAAAACAAACAAACAAACAAAAAAAAAAACAGAAATGACATGTACAGATCTATCATTTTTAGAATCATCCTTTTCAGCTTTTGTTATGTAATGTTTACACTGGCCCTTTTCTTATACCTACATGTAGCTTCTTTAGTCTAGTCCTTTTTTAAGTGGTGGGCCAGTCCTATGTTTCTAGACCATTCTACAATGAGATTGCTTGTCATGTTGAGTATGACCTGTCTCTTCTCTATTCAGTAGTCACTCACTAGTGGGTGTTCTCATCTACTTTAGGTCATTAATAAAGATGTTAAACCAAGACTTAATTAACAATGAAGTCCTCTCCCCACAACAGTGGCTCTGTTAGAAAACCTTGGAATCAGGAAAAAGGATACCTTGTATTATTACTACAAAGATAGTTACACATGAGTGCACCTGAGTGACAAGATGGGGAATCCAAAATAGCCTCTTCAGTAAAGGAATCTAAACTTCAATGTATAATATATTCATAATCATAAATATACTGGTTAGTATTCTGATGAGAATTGCATTGGATCTGGATGTCAGTTGTGGCAGTGTAGCCATTCTGTCCATCCAGGAACAGGGGATAACTTTCTGTCTTCTGATGTCTTCTTCAACTTCCTTCCTCAGAATAATAGTTTTCTTTGGAGAGGTCTTTCACTACCTTAGCTAGGTGTACTCCCAGGCATTTAATTTTTTTGAGGAGCTTTTGAGAATGAAATTATTCTTTCTTAGTGAGTTCATTATTAGTGTGTAGGAATGCTATTTCTGTAACCTGCAATTTGGCTGAATTTGTTAATTGGTTGCAAAAGTTTTGTGGTGGCGTTTCTGGGGTCTTCTATGTAGATAGTCATTTCATTTGCAAGTAAGGATAGTTTGACTTCTTGTTTTCTAATATGTATTTCCTTTGTTTCACTCTCTTGCCTGATTGCTCTGGCTAGGGTTTCAAGAACTATGTTGAATAGGAGTGACAAAAATGGACAGCCATGCCATGTTTCTGATTTAAGAGGAAATGTTTTCAATTTCTTCGCATTTGCAATAGGTTTGGCACATATGGCTTCTATCAGTTGAGGTAAGGTCCTTCTGTACCTATTTTCCTCAGGGTTTTTTCTTTCTCTCATGAACAGATGTTCGATTTTTGTCAAAGGACTTTTCTGCATCAATTGAGATGATCATGTGGTTATTCATGCTTTTAGTAATATGGTATATTACATTAATTGATTTACATATGTTAAACCAACCTTGCATCTCAGGAGTGAAGTCAACTTGAACACAGCGTATGATCTTTCTAATAACTTGGTGGATTCTAATTGCCAGTATCTTACCGAGAATTTGTGCATCTATATTCACTAAGGAGATTTGTCTAGAATTTTCTTTCCTGCTTAAGTCTTTGTCTGGTTTTGATATCAGGGTAATGCTAGCTTCCAAAAAATGAGTTTGGAAATGTTCCTTCTCTTTCAATTTTATGGATCAGTTTGAGAAGCATTGATATTAGCTCTTCTTGGAAGTACTGGTAAAATTCTGCTGTCAGTCCATCTGGTATTGAACTTTTCTCTTGGGTAGAGAGTTTATTACTGCCTCGACTTCCATGTTTATTATGGGTCTATTCAGGGTTTTTATGTCTTCTTGTTTCAGTTTTGTTGTCTTGTATGTGTCCAGAAATTTTTCTCATTTCTTCCAAGTTTTCCAATTTGTTAAAGTTTTTGAAATAGCTACTTATAATTTTCTGAATTTCAGCAGTGTCCATTGTGATTTCACCCTTTTCATTTCTAATTGCGTTGATATTAGTTTTTTTCTTTCCTTTAATTGGTTATTTTAGCTAGGGGTTTACCAATCTTATTTATTCTTTCTAAGAACCAGCTTTTGGATTTGTTGATTTTTTTGTATTTTTTAGTTTCAATTTTGTTAATTTCTACTCTGATCTTCATAATTTCTTTTCTTCTCCAACTTTTTGATTTAGATTGTAATTCTCTAGGACCTTGAGATGCATGATTAAATTTTTTATTTGGGATTACTGTGCTTTTTTAAAAAAATGAGTGCATTTAAAGCTATGGATTTTCCTCTCAGGACTGCTTTCATTATGTCCCATAGGTTCTGGTGTGATATGCTTCCTCCATCATTTAACTCCAGGAAGTTTTTGATTTGTGACTTCTTTTGTGACCCATTGTTTGTTCAGTGAGAAGTTATTTATTCTCCATGTATTTGTAAGGTTTCTGTCATTTCTTTTACTATTGATTACCAGTTTTATTCCACTGTGATTTGAAAGTAACAAGGAATTATTTTGATTCCTTTATACTTTATAAAACATGTCTTACAGCCTATAAAATGGTATGTTTTGGAAAATAACCCATGTGCTGCTGAGAAAACAAAATGTTTATTTTGTTGATGTTGGATGGAACACTCTATAGGTATTTGTCAAGTCCAACTTTTCCATAGCGTGGTTTAACTATAATATTTCTTTGTGGATTTTTTTTTTTTTTGTAGTTGACCTGTCTGTGATACAACTATAATGGTATTGGGGCCTACATGATCTTTCAAGTGCAGTAATTTTTGTTTTACAAAATTGGGTGCCCCACAGTTGGGAGCACATACACTGATAATTCTGAGTTTTTCCCTTAGCCAGTTTATAGTGTCCATCTTTGTCTCTCCTGATCTGTTTTGGTTTCAAATCTGCTATGTCTGAGACTAGTATAGCTACCCTTGCTTGTTTCCTGGGTCCAATGGCACGGAGTATCGATTTTTCTTCCTTTTGTTTTCAGTCCATATTTTTCTTTATGGGTGAGGTGTGTCTTGCAAACAACAAATTGTGGGGTTTTGTTTTCCCATCCAGTCAGCCAGTCTGTATCTTTTGCTAAGCAACTTGAGACCATTTATATTCAGTGTTATTATAGTTATATATTTCCTATATCCTGTCATCATTATGATGTGCTAATATTGATTTGTTGATCTACACTCTTGTCAATTCATTGCCTTTCTGTTGTTTTCTTTTCTCTGGAGTCTTAGGTGCAATTGGTCTCCCTATTTCTGTTCAAAGTTCCTTTATATATTTTTTGCAATGCTGGTGTATTAGTTTGGGTTCCTTCCAAAAGACAGAATTTACAGATCTGAGCACAAAAGGGGCTATTAGGAAGGCTTACAAGTCCAATGATAGAGGTGGTCCAAGATGGCTGCTCAGCCAAGCAGTAGATCTCCCATCAGGGACTGCAGAACAGCCAGTGAGGTGAGAGTCTGCTGTAGATCTCAGGTGAAGATTGGTGACTGAAGGGCAGCAACAGACAGACAGGCACGAGTCAAGGCTGGAGCAAATCACTGCTGATGATCTGTGGCGTCCGTAGATAATCGTGAAGGCTAGAGCTTCCCAGAGGAAGAGCCAGCACAATTTACCCTTTTCCTCCCTCTTACTCTGCTGGAGTTCCAGTTGGCCCTCCCACACCTGGGTGGGTGCTCCTCTCTCATTGGCCAGCCCACAAATGACTCATGCTCCAATTCTGACAAGTTCGTAAGCCCCAGTCCAGAGTGGTTGACAAATTGTAATACTAATGGAGGTGTGGGTCCTAATTCCATCAAGTTGACATAATCCCATCAACGGAGACGCTGGTCTAGTGGTCATGAATTTCTTTAGTTTTTTTTTTATGTTCTTTTAACATTTAGATAATGTCACTCCACGATCTCCTGGGCTTTAAAGTCTATGTTTAGAAGTCTGCGGTTATACTGATAGCTTTGTCTTTATATGTGCTTTCTGTTTTTCTTACAGCTTTAAATATTTTTTTCTTTATGTTGAAGCTTTAGGATTTTAATTGTGATGTATCATGGGGAAATTCTCTTCTGATCAAAGTTATTTGGTGTTCTGTATGCCTACAGAAGCTCAAGATTCATTTCTTTTTCTAGATTTGGGAAATTTTCTTCCATAATTTCATAAAATACTTTCTTTAAACCCTTTGTTTTGTCCTCTGTTTTTGCCTTTACTCCCATAATTCTGAGTTTGTTTCTTTTTGAGTCATTCATCAGCTGTTGCAACCAGTCTCTTTCTTGTCTGTTTGCTTTTTGGTCCTCACTGACTGCATGGTCCAGATTATCCACTTTATATTTTTTTCCATATTTTTTTTTTCAGTCAGGGCCCAGGCTAATTCTGAGCTATCTGCTGTAGCCCAGGCTGGCCTTGGACTCAGGACAATCTACCTGCCTCAGACTCCCAAGTGCTGGGATTACAGGCATGTGTCACCACACCTGGCTTTATGTAGTGCTTAGGAATCGGACTTAGGGACTTGAGCTTAAAAGGCAAGTGCTTTAACCGCTGTGCCGTTTCTCTAGCCCTATCCAACTTATCTTTAAGATCTGATAATCTATTCTCATGTTCCAGCTGGTTTCCCATTTTTTTTCATGTGAGTTTTTTATATTCTTGGGTTCAGCTTTCATTTTTTGTATATCTCCATTGAATTGTTCTTTCATTTTTTCCATTATTCTCTCTATGTCTTTCTTTAATTCTTTATAATCCTTAAAGTTTTTAAGGCTTTTGTTTCTTTGATTATTTTCATTTTGAGCTCCTTGTGCTCTCTTCTTTGTCATCCTTGAGACTTTGGCCATGAGGTCTGCTTTTCTTTTGGCTTCATTTCCTGTAGGCTCTGCTGCTTCAGGACCCATGGTGTCAGCTTTTCTTATGTCAGGCTTTCTTGCAGGCAATTTATTACCTCATTTCTCTCATGGTTCTATTGCTGCTTGTAGCTCAAGTAGTGTCTGTGGGCTCTATCTCTACCCCCTGTGTTAATTATATGGGAGTTCTGCTGTACCAAGTCCGTGTACCCTGTTGTTCTGTGTGTCCTGCAAATGGCACTGCAATTGGGATACCTCAAGAGATCTTTCAAGCCACTCATACAGTGATTCTCTTGACTGTATGTGCAGACATCCTGTTCCCTTTGTTGCCCATCATGGGGCACAGTAGGGCAGGGTCATGGGGCACCAATAAGAGTATGTGTGGAGTGTGGGGCCATGGGATTGTGGGGTGCCAATGAGGGTATGTGCAGGTGCAGGCCGCTGGGCACTTCAGTACCAAGGGGCACCTGCCTGACACAGGACTGCCTGGTGTGGGACCTGCCGTGTTTACAGTGCAAGATCTGCCAAGTCTGCAGCATAGGACCTCTTTTTGTTATTGTTGATTTTGAGACAGGGTGTCTCTGTAGTCCAGGCTGGTCCTGAACTCACTAAGTAGCCCAGGCTGGCTGAGATCTCACAGCAGTTCTCCTACCTCAGCCTCCTGAGTGCAGGAATCCTAGGTGTGCACCACTACGCCTAGCTAGTATGTGGTTCTGGGAGATCAAACCTGGGTCCCCATGCTTCTTAGACAAGTGCTCTAGTCACTGAGCTACACCCTCAGCCACATTTAGACTTTAGTGACAAAATTTTTCACATGCCCAAGGGGCTGTTTGTGTGTAACAAGCTAAATTTGATTTGAATTTAATCTTGGAAGTTTTTCCAGTGAACTCAAACAAATTAAAAAGTCATAAACTAAGGAATATTAGGATAAGGAAAAGTGTTCTGCTTAAACTCTACTTTCTTCAACTTTTGTAAATGAACCAGAGGGACCGGGAATCACCTTGAGATGAAGACTTAAGTGCCATCATTATTAATGGCCTAAAGTATTAGCTTTCAACAAGAAATTAATAGATCTAGGCAATGATCATCAATGGCAATGGGAAAACCAGATACAGTATTTTTCCTGGTGGAAGAGCACACTACCACTTCTGAAGTAGTCTTACTGAAAATACAAACTCAAATCTGGTCATGCCTCTACATCCCACTACCAACTTAAAGGAAATGGGACAGAAAACATGTTAAAAGACATTATGCCAATGCAGGTAGCAAAGTCCTGACTGTGAGGAGTCTACAGAAAAACATTTCTCTACAAATTGAAAGAAAATTTTAAAAAGAAAGGAAAAAGAAGTTGACGAGACACCTACAAAGTTAAAAATATATAAAAGGTCAATTTTTGAAGCACAGTACTTGACTTTAGATAATAGATGAAACAAATTGTTTAAAAAAAGATTTATGTGATGAATGGAAAGTTGAACACTGTTAATGTTAAGTCATTATTGTGCTTATAGTTTTTAAGGAGTCTTATGACTTGCAGATACAGGATGAATCATTTATAGAGAGAATGATCTGATGTCCGCTATTTACAGCAAAATAGTATGGGAGAAGGAAAAGAGACTGAGGATGTAGATGAAACATAATGAAAAAGATTAGCAACTGTTAAAGTTTAATAATGGGTTTACTGTACTATTCTCTTTACTCAGGTATCCACTTAAAGTTTTTTCATAAAAAAGTAAACATATCTGGGTGTGCTGGTCCATACTATAATCCTAGCAATCAGGGAGGCTAAGGCAGGAATATTGGGACAGTCCTGGGTTAAATCCCCAGTACTACCTAAGGAAAAAAAAAAGTAAAGGCATTATGAAATCCTGAATATGAAGTCAAAAAGCAAAATCAAGAAACAGGTAGATGATATAAGTATAAAGTACTGTGATATGTACTGTATTTAATTTATGCTCAGTACCCTGGATATGTTTAGACAGGTAAATTCATTCACTAGACATTTTTGGCAAGACTTAAAAAATCTCACTGTAAGTTCTAGAATTGATAGTCAGCAAAGGCAGGCTCTGAACTTCAATTTTTCTGCTTTAAGATTTACACTGTTCAACCCCCAAGGTATACATTTATTGTGTTTAGGTGTACGGTACAGGATGCAACAAAACAGAAAACAAAGCCTCCTTATTCATTGGCTGTTGTCTTAGTGCCGAGCACTTTACACACATTTTAATCCTAAATTTAAACCTTAGGGTAGGCATTCCTATCCCTAGTGTATAGATGGTGAAACTGAGGCTGAGAAAAATAAAATTACTTGCTTAGAGTCCAGTAAGTAAAGGTTCTGGGATATTTGCCTACTTCAGTCTAATGTTCCAAACATCTTGAAATACTCTCAGGAGAACAGAAAGAGAAATATGCATAAATAAATAATAATGAATGTGACAGTGTCGTGATTGATGTTTGCATGGATGTGTTGTTTTTAAAGGGTGACAGCCTATCATATCCATATCTTCATTTAGGTAACAAATAAATCCAGATCCCTAGATCTCCAAACTCATGTTTTAACGTAGGCCTTGGAGCTGTTGCTGTTGGTATTTCACACCACATCCTCATGCAGGCAATTTCCACACACCGACACGGAGTCTGCCCCAGGGATCAGCCACTTCTGTCTGCTTTCTGGAATGTTGCCATGTGGGGCTGGAAGTGTGGGGAGGGTGAAGTTGCCTACAGAGAGGTAACCAGCTTAGCAACTTCTTGGCTTTTCTTTGTTCGCTGTCCCACCCATGCTCCTTGCTTGATTTTTGCTTCTCGGATGAAGTCCCCATACCAGGTTCTTGCTTCAGCTCTGCTTCTGGTGGAATTTGGACCCCTTTCAATAATAATAATAAAAGCCCTGAGCCTACTCTGAATATATGCATATTTATTTTCCATAAGTTATATTCATGATTACTTCAGTATATATACTATAAAACATGCACTAAGAAATTCTGAAAGCGTGAATAGACATAAAATAATTAATAATAACATTTTAAGATATTTTCAGTTTGTTATAGTGTACCTAATGAGGTAGTATAAGTACAGCCAGTACTCATAAAACTTATTAGAAAAAGAAAAATGTGTATTTATCAAAGATGCATACTCTAAATGTTTTACTGATGAGCTGTACATAAAAAAGTGGGAAATTATTTTCTTAGACTGTGGTCATTCTTTGTTTTAAAAATAGAGCTAATTTTGTAGAGCAATTCAGAGTTCCCACATACTACCTACTCCCATAGGCAGCCTCCTTCTGTGGATATCCTGTATAGAACGGTGAATTTGTAAGTAATCAATGCATTTACATTGACACATCTTCATCACGAAGTCCATAGTTTACATTGGAGTTCATTCTTGTTGTTACACAGTCTGTGGCCCTCTACAAATGTACAGTTACATGCATCCATATTTACTGTGGCCTACAGAATACCTTCACTGCCCTCAGAACACTCCACAATTCACTTATTCACCCTTTTTTCCATCTTAGTCCCTGGCAACCCCTGTTCATCTTACTGTCTCCAGTTTTGTCTTTCATAGTGTCATATAGGTGAAATCATTCAGCATGTAGCTTTTTCAGATGGGTTTCTTTCGATCATAATATGAAATGTATTTAAGGACTTTCCATGTCTTTTCATGGTTTGATAGCTTATTTTATTGTAGCACTGAATAATATCCAGTTGTCTGGATGTACCATAGTTTGTTTATCCTTTCTCCCACATAAAGAAATCTTGACTACTTTCAAGTATTGGAAATTATGAATGCGACTGCTACAAACATGTGTGCATGGGTTTTTTTGTTTGTTTGTCTGTTTGTTTGTTTGTTTGTTTTTTAAGACAGGGTCTCACTCTGTAATCCAGGCTGGGTCTGAGCTCACTATGTAACCCAGGCTGGCTTTAAACTCATGCCAATTCTTCTGCCTCAGCCTGCTGAATACTGGGATTACAGGCATGTGCCACCATGCCCGGATTAAGTGGGGCTGGGGAATTGAACTCAAGCGCTGTAACCCCTGAACTATTCTTCCAGCCCGTGTCTATGTTTTTGTGTGGACATAAGCTTTCAACTTATTTGGATAAATACCAAGGGATGTGACTGCTGTATCGTATGGCAAGAGTCTATTTAGTTTTATGAGAAACTGCCAGACTGCCTTCCACAGTGGCCGTATCATTTTACGTTCTCACCAACACTGAGTGAGAATTCCCATGGCTGCATATCCTGTCTAGCACTTGGTGTTGTGGTCAGTATTTTAGATTTTTGCCATTCTGATAGGGGTGTAATGATATGTCATTGTCGTTTTAGTTTGCAATTCCCATGTGACATATGCGGAGTCTTTTCTATTATGCTCATTTACCCTCTGTGTATCTTCTTTACTGAGGTGTCTGCTCCGATCTCTTGTCCATTATTTAATCAAGTTGTTTATTTCTTCCTGTCGAGTTCTAAGAGATCTTTCTGTATTTTGGACAGCAGATCTTTATCAGATGTGGCTTCTGCCAGTATTTTCTCCCATTCTGTGGCTTGTCTTCTCATTCTCTTGACAATATCATTGGCAGAGCAGAAGTTTTTATTTTTAATGAAGTCTAGCTTATCAATTATTTTTTCTGGGACTGTGACTTTGATATTGTACCTAAAACATCATCAAGTCCAAGGTCATTTAGAGTTTCTCCTATGTTATGCTCTGGGAGCCTTATAGTTTTGCATTTTAAATCTAAGTTTGTGGTCCATTTTTATTTAATTTTTGTGAAGAGTGCAAAGTCTGCTTTTAGATCGATGTTTCTTCTGTGTGGATGTGCGGCTCTTGCAGCACCACTGGTTGAGAAGAATATCTCTTCTCTGTTTTACTGTCTTGTCAAAGGCCAGTTGCTTTGATTTGTGTGGGTTTATTTCTGGGCTCTCTATTCTGTTCCACTGATTATTTGTGTGTTCTTTTACAAGTAGTATACTGTCTCGTACCTGTAGCTTTACTGTACATCTTACCGTTGGGCATGTCAGTCTTCTGACCTTGTTCTTCTCTTTATATTGTGTTGGCCCTTTCCCCTCTCCATATAAACTTTAGAAGTACTTTGCCAATATCCACAAAATAATGCATTGGGATTTTGATTGGATTTGTATTGAATCTTTATATCAAATTGGAAAGAACTGACACCTTTACAATATAGTCTTCCTATCTATGGACACGGAATTTCTCTCTGTCCATTTAGTTCTTTGATTTATTTCATTAGAGTTTTGTGGTTTTCCTTGTATAGATCTTGTACATGTTTCGTCATATTTATACCCAAGCTCTTCCTTTGGGAGGTTGCGATGTTTTGAATTTCACATTCTACTTGTTAACTGGTGGATTAGAGGAGAAAGATTCACTTTTCATTAGAGTTTTGTAGGTTTCCTTATGTAGACTTTTTTTTTTTAAAGGAACACTAGACAAATTTATGTGTCATCCTCATGCTGAGTCCATGCTAATTTTTTTTTTTTCGAGATAGGGTCTCACTCTGTAGTCTAGGCTGGTCCTGAACTCATTATGTAGAACAGGTAAGCCAGGCTGGCCTTGATTTCATAGCAATCCTCCTGCCTTACCCTCCCGAGGGCTGGGATTACAGGCCTGTGCCACCACGTGGTGCCGGGTGACTAATTTCAGGGCATTGTGCCTGCTAGGCAAGGGCATTCACCACTGTGCTCCATGATAATCTTCTGTGTATCATTTCAATTTTAGTACACGTGGTGCCGAAGTGAGCACAATATAGATCTGTACATATGCACTTCATTTTGGGGATGCTAACATAAGTGATGTTGTCTTTTTAATTTCACATCTTACTGTTGAAATAGAGGGAAAAGATTAGCTTTTGTATGTCTACCTTACATCCTGAAAGCCTACTAAGATAATTAATTAGTACTAGGAAATGGGAGGTCGGGTGTTTGTTTTATTTATGTTTTGTCATTACTTTGGATTTTCTACAGAGATAAACATCATCTGTAAACAAAGATAGTTTCATTTTTTCCATGCAAATCGGTAGATATTTCCTTATTCTCCTTGTCTTAACTGTCTTAGCACTGACTTCCAGTGTGTTGAAAAGGAGTTTTTTTCCTGATCTTAGTGAGAAAGTCTCCAGATTCTCACTGTTAAGTGCGATGTTGAGGATATTTTGGGTAGATGTTCCTCATGAAGTTCAGGAATGTTGCCTTCTAGTCCTAGTTTGCTAAAAGTTTTTGATCATGCACATGTGTTGGAATCTGTCTGATATGTTTCCTACATCTATTGACGTAATTATGTGATTTTTTTCCCCTTCAGCTTATTGACATGAAGAATTGTATTAACTAATTTTTACATGTCACATGCTTGGAATGAATCTCATTTGGTAAGAATAATTTATTATTTTTTTAACTAAAGAAATAACCTCCTTTTTTAGATGGAAAATTCTTTGCACTTCTGGAAAATCACTGTTTGATACTTTGTAAAAATGTGTTTTGAAAGATTAGTTCCAGTTTCAGTTTATTTTGCTAAAACTTGTTCTAAAGGGCTCAACATGATTGGCAATAACACTGATATTAATAGATACAAAACAAAGAAGCAGATTGGTCGCTATCTTGAAAAATCACAATAATATATATTTTAAAAATATTAATTTTATTAGTCAAGGTTTTCCAGAGAAATAGAAACAAGAGAAGAGAAATATGATAGGTATGAAGGCAGGTGATAGGTAGATAGATAGATAGACAGTCAGACAGATATCTCTTCTATTGGCAAAGAATTGGCTCACATAATTATGAAGGATGAGGACCCTTGCCTTCTGCCATCTATAAATTGGAGACCCATGAAAGCCCATGATGTGGTTCTAACCCAAGGCTGAAGACCTGAGAACCAGAGGATCCAATAGTATAAATCTCAATCCAAGAGCAGGAGAACCTTGATGTCCCAGCATAATCAGGCAGGCAGGATGGGGGCAAAATATGCCTTCCTGTACCTTTTCTTTTTTTCAGTCCTCAATGGATTGGATGATGCATTAGTGTCTTCAACATGTTATGGTTTGGATCTGGAACTTCCCCCACAAAGACTCATGTTTAGAAAGCGATTCAACCGTGGGGGTTAACCCATTGATTTCCTATACGGTTGAAAGGTGGGGCCTGGGGCTGGGCATAGCTCAGTGGTTAAAGTACTTGCCTAGAAAATTCATGGCTCTGGGTTTGATTCCCTGGCATCACACAAACTGGGCTCAGTGGCACATGCCTCTAATTCAAACACTCTGAGAGCTGAGGCAGGAGGATTTCTATAAGTTTGAGGCCAGCCTGGGCTACATAGTGAGTTCAGGACCAGCCTGGGCTACAGAGAACAGCTCTGTCTCAAAAAGAAAACAAACAAATAAAGAGGAGGTGGGGCCTGGACAGAAAAGACACATCACTGAGGCTTGACGCAAAGGGTTGAATCACAGGGGCAGGACCTGGAAGGATATGTGTTATCTCCACCCTTCCTTGTTCCCTCAACTACCTGTCCAGCCTTGGCATGGACAGCTTTCCTGTGGCTAGGCCTCAATCAGACCCTTCCACCATTTCCAGCTGCTCATGAATGGAGGGAGACCTGAAACTGAGCTAAAATAAATCTTTCCTCCTTCAAATTGTGTCAGATGTTCTGTCCCAGGTTTATGTTTAAAGAAGAAAGACAGAACACTTCACTCTAATAAACCCACAAATTTAATTGGTAATCTCATCCAGAAATATCCTCACAGACACACCTAGAAATAACATTAATCTGGGCACCATGAGGCCCAGTCAAGTCCATACATAAAATTAAATATCACATCAATTATGCAGTGATTTTTGTTGAAATTTGACTAAGGAATTTCTACATTTCAATGTCTAACTATTCTTTAAAAAAGTAGAAGTTGCAACATTTGGAAGATAATTAAGCATGATTGAAAATTTCATGTCTGTGTTTTTATAAGTGAGGAGATATGAAAGTTTTTAAGAGTAACCCGTACACATTCTTTTCTGCAATAAAAGTAACATAATAAAGGAAATTTGCAAATATGTATGTCCCCTCCATAGTATAGATTTCTTGCAAGAAGTGGTTTCTCACTTATTTAAAAAGCAACAACGTTCTTCTCAAAGCGATAGATTATGTGATTTTATGAAAAGTTTCTGCTAAATAACAAAAATCAGGATCATTTGTCAGTCTTAGAAAAGGGCAGAAACTTCTGAACCTTTATTTAATAAAAAAGAAATATGCAGTCTCCTGTAATATACGGGTAGCAAGTCAAAAGCTGGGTTGTCTTCCCAATTTCATTGTATTTATTTTCTTTTTAAGTAAGATAAAATTCACAATACACTAAACTTAATATTGTAACTGTATTAGTCCCTTTACTCATGACAGTGACAGAATACACAATGTCTGTAACCTAAAGGAGGAGTGGTTTTTGTTTGCTTGTTTGCTTGGTTTGGGGTTTGGTTTTGGTCTTGTTCTTTTTGGCTCATGGTTCAGTTCAGTGGTCCACTGGCACCAAAGCAGAAATGGCAAGCTGCAGGGTGGGACTGAGAAAACACGCTCTGCCCGTGGCAGCCAGAAAGCAGAGAGAGATGGAGGGAAAAGCTGGGGACAAAATACGCACTTCCAGGTCACACCCTCCAGTGACCAACACCAACCAGGCCTTACCTCCTGTAGCACATTCAGCTACTGAACTCACGAGGAGCTGAGCCACTGACGAGTATGGTACCCCATCCAATCTCCTTCCAGACACATGAGACTGTCACGGGACATTTGAGATCTAAACCATTATAGTTACCATTTAAAGTTTTAGCATTTTCATATGTTGTACTATCATCACCACTTTCTTAACTCCAGAACATTCCAATCAACCCAAAAAGAAACCCTATACCTGTTAAATAGTTAGTCCTACTCTGCTTATCCCCATCTTCTGGCAACTAGTAGTGTGTTTTTGTCCACATTATATTTTTGTTCTTGTTGTTGCTTCCTGGTACTAGGGCTTTCACACTGAGCCATATCCCCAATTCTTTTGTTAAAAAATTGGGGTTTTTTTGTTGTTTGTTTTTGAAAAACAGTCTTGCCTGGTGGCTAAACTGCTCAGGATAAGCCTGAATCTGCAGTGTTTTTGCCTCAGCTTCCCAGGGAACTGGGATTACAGCCATGCCACTCGGCTTTACTTCCACTTTATTTTGAAGCTCCTTTTGTTCCCTCTCAGAATAAATTGCCTACTATGTGTCCCACCTGACCTCTAGGAGTTTGCCAGTTTAACCAGCACAATCAATGCCATCAAAGCCTACCTTATTTTTTTTTTAAGAATTAAAAATATTGCAGTTCTCCTGATTTCTTTCTGAAGTCTGCAACAGAAATTTACTGGGAAGAGTTCTAGAAGAGACTGTCCCAGTTCAGTAAATAATTGTTGGTTGAATTCTTTTTCCCATTTTAAAACTCTCTTCTCTCTCTCTCTCTCTCTCTCTCTCTCACACACACACACACACACACACACACACACACACCCGTACCACATGCTTCCCGCCTCTCCCCACCCTAACACTCTGATCTAGAATGGGAGATCCTGTGGCTAATGGAATCTTTCCTGGGGAAATCTGACAGTCCTCACTTGAGTTTTGTTTGGTCCCCTCTTCAAGATGCAGGTCTTCTCTAGTCTCAGAAACCACAAAATGTAGTCCTTTCTGGGTTTCCCTGGATCTCTGTCCTCCGGGACAATTGGCTTAAGATTCTATACTAGTCAGCATCAACTAAAATTTCTTATTACTACAGCAAAATGCTAGAAGTAATTAACTTGTAAAAGGATAAGGTTTATTTAGGTCATGAGTTGGAGGTTTCAACCTCAAGGTGTTCATCCAAACCATAGCAGGCACTCCCTATTTTTTATATGACCCCAATTCTTCACTAGACGATGAATTTGGCCTCCCCTACAGCCAGCTTTCTATAAGGTGAGGAGCCCAAGTGCTGGTTATCAGCTGGAAACAGAAAGATGAAAGGGGAAAAGAGATATAGAGAAAGAAAGGAAAATATTAATACATTAAAAATTATCTTATTGGCGTAAGATGGGACTAGAACAGATTGAGAGAGGCATTCCTATTCAGGGTTGTTGCAGTGAGTACATTGTTTTTATTTTTCAGCTTTGAAAATCAGTCTATCACTCAGACTCATCTGTTTTTACCCTAAAGCAATAATAACACCCAGTATGGAGAAACCAGTGCTCTGACGGAAGAGCGAGTCTAGGAAGGGACAGCTTTGACCGTGAGCTCTGGATAGGGGTTGGTATGGACAACACTCTGGTTTAGTCAGAAAATTGGTCAGCAGAGGAAGTGAAGCCTCACATACAGTGGCCCAGATTTGATTCTTTGAATCCTTGTGCAGGTATACGTCTTATTACCCATACAGGATGATAGGGAAAAGAAAGTTCTAGACTAATTTCTGCCAAACCTCCTCTTTCCCAAGCCATGTGGCAGACAGGGACCTCTTGTGTAGTCCAACCCGGAAGAGAGATTCAGTTTGCTCTGAGTAGAAATTATATCACCCCGTGGTGTGGAGTGAGCTCAACTGTGGGCAGTTCTACAACAATATAGACTCTGACACTTGCCGAATGTCCCTGCACTCTCTCTATTGCAGTGCATTGGGAGCAGGCCTGGGTCTTGGTCAACACTGCATTCCTCCATGCCTTGTGCGGCACTTTGCCCATACGAAGTTTGTGAACAATCTTAGCTGAATGAAAAAAAAAAAAGTGAATGAGCACATAAGAATGAAACAGAACAAAATATGTTTAAGGAAACAGCCATCAAGGCCATCTCAGTGTCTATGGGGATGCGGTTTCACAACCAACGGCCCTTCCTCAGCAGAAACAGAACAAAATTCAGCCCGAGGTTGGTGTTCCTATTGGCCAACACTGCAGCGACCCTGACCACAGGAGGCAAAAGCCAGCATCTCGGGAGCAAGAGTGCTGCCCAGCCTAGCGGAGTCTCAGCTCTAAATCTCCGCCTCTTCCACATCCTGACAATTGTGGCTGATTTATTCCTCTTTGGTTTTATGATCTGAGGCTTCCCACATTGCTAATATATTACTCATCTTAGCTATATAGGCAGCAGGGTTAAACAAGTGACCTATTAGAACTTGGAAGTGACCGATGGCTGTGTAGACCTGGCTTTATTCAGAAGGGTCATCTTGCTCTTTTGACAAAATTTATACCTTTGAAATTTTTCATTCCTACCTCCCTCTCCTCTCCCCCACCTCACTGCCCCCTCCCCCAGGCACTGGGTAAATTATATTGCCTGCTAATTGAGCATGTTGCTCCTACTGCTCAGTAATGAGTCAGAAGGATTTGGCTATGCCTGCTCTTCTGGCTTACTGCTCTCATAAACATTCAGAGTGACAAACTTTTTCTTTGGCTTGGGGTCATAAAGAGGGGGAAAAAATCTTTTAACTTTTTTTCCTATTTAAAACTCCAGTGAAATATTTTCCACCATTCTCAGCAAGACATAATACTTTGTGTCATGAATAAGTTAATGAGAAAAATATGGATGCCCCCCAGGCTCTGGGGGACCTACTAGGCATTCTGCCCCTCTGAGAACCGCGTAGTCCCTAAGTCTTCTGGGTTGTCTCAGAATCTCCGGTTTATGTCTGGCCCTGTCTTTCTCTTCAACGATCTGCTGTTGCATTTACTTTGAACTTGGACAGCACTCCCCACCCAGCCACCCCCAGAGCTGCCTGAGGAGCTGTCAAGTGAGTGAATGGCTCATAGCAAGCATCACCAAGTGCCAACTACCAATTGCTTTGTGACAGCCCTTTCCATATTTTTCTTCAACCCTGGGTCAGCCGTGCGATTTTCTAAAGAAGAGCATCGAGGCTTAGCTAGGCATTTAGCTGGTCCTCTACCATCTGGCCATAAACCTGCCTTGGCATCCTTATTTTCCACGAGCTCTTTCCAGCTCTAAGCAAATGGCCTTATGGCCATTGCTTGAACTCGTTCTCTGCCTAAAATGCTTTTCCTTTCAACCAATCAAAGCCCTTTCCCTTTAGAATGAGGTGGTGGGCACCGCAGCCCAAAAAGTTACTGCTTCTTCACACTGATATTTAAATGTCTACTCAACATTTTTTAGTGTATGTGCTGGAGAGAAAACCTAGTTTTCTCATTAACAAAAATAATATAAAGAAACAGATTCCTTTTCTAATTTTTTTTCCCAAGGGCTGAACAGAGTCCATGTTCAGAATAAAGTCAACAAAAGTATTCTCTTTTAAGTAGTTTCTGTTCTCTCTTTGGTTTTCTTTTATAATTTCCGAAGTCACATAACTGTTTTGGAAGCACAATAAGAAGCTGAAAATACAGCTTATTAAAACTATTTTTCCTGAGAGGCAACTCTCAACAAACTTTTGAGTTTTGAGCTACCCTTGATGGTCACTAATCTTAGGTGAGTGGTAAAGCCTGTGATGATTTCACTTTCATGCTTGTATCACAAAGCCCTTAATAAAAATAAGCAAAGAACACACACACACACACACACACACACACACACACACACACACATGAACAGGCATTTGAATTAAGCAATCATTTTTATAAAAATATTTATAAAAAGAAATTTTATGTTAGTGACAGGTGCTATGTAGAGAGGCCTTCTGTGATTGGATTTGTCCTGAACGTGTACAGATTTTTTCTTAGCATTCTTCAAATAGCTATGAACATAGTCTTTAGAATGGGTTAGGTTTTGTGAACAATCTAGAGATAGCTTCAAGTATATAGGAGAATGTGCATACGTTCTATGTTAATCAATGCCAATACCATTACTATCTACAAAGTAGCTGTAAACCCACACATTTTGTTATCCCAAGGGAGAGAGAGGTCTTGGGACCAATCCTAAACAGATACCGAGGGAAAACTACAGCATCTAATATCATACTTAATACTATATATTCATATTAGGACTCTGTCTCCTTCGGTAGGAACAGGATCAATTTATATTTCACCTATTTTGTCAGAATGTGTTTGGGGAAACTCAAGTTAAAGGACACCATGTTTATAACTCACTCCAGTGGTTTTTGTTTTGTTTTCGCAGTACTGGAGATTGAATCCAGGACCTTCACACTAAACTATGTTCCCAGGCTTTTAAACTTTTTCTTTTTTTATTTGAGACAAGATCACTCTAAGTGGCCCACCTCAGCTTCCCAGGCTCCAAGAGTCCTTTTTTTTTTTTTCCCCTTTATCGGGCCTAAGTAAGTCCAAATCCTTTGTTGGACTTAGGCTGTGCTAGATGTACATTGTTCCAACCTGCATACCTACACTCATCTTTAAGTTTCTATTATATACAAAATTCCAGCATATTCCACAACTAGAAATTTGCTAGTGTAAGTGTGGGCCACAGGCTAGCATCATTAGTATCACCTATGTGCTTTTAGAAATGGAGAATATCAAGCCTCAGAGCAGAACTTTGAATCAGAGTTAATTTGTATGTGTATTATAGTTTAAGAAGCTTCTAGAACACTCTGTAGTTTAGCTGTCTTCCTGGTTGCTTCCCTTGCGTCACTGACTTGGGGATTCTAGAGAGCAGGTACTCTGCTTTCTGATTCTTCTGTCTCTCCTACTGCCAGGAATACACACACAAAAAAGTTAGAGGTATTAGTGTTGGAATATTGGTGCATTTGTTCAGTTGAATTCAGCCCCTGAAAAAGAGAAAGAAGAGGAAATATTCCTTTCATAGCTCTCACTGTAGCTTCATCTTTTACAAGTTCAAGCTTGACTTTTTTCTTCCAGGAAGTGAAAGAGCTATTTTTCCTTCAAAGCCTATGATTTCTATAATTCTGTAATTGAGCTCCAAAGGCTGTTTTTAATTTGACCTCGTGTACAACTCACGACGACAGCTTTGACAATACTAGTTTCCCTTAGGACAAAAATACTCCCATTGGAAATCTAGAAAGTATTCTATTGAGTAAAATACTTCTTCGTTTACTGTAAAACTGTGTATTTAGAAAAGCAAATAATCTATGACAGAGCATAGAACTGTCCATTATTATGAAATCCAATGAAGAAAAAGTAACCCGAGTCCTTCAAAAAAAAATTCTTTTAAATAATAAAGCCAAGAGCTCTCAACTTTCTTGGTAGGTCTGCTTTTAACTTGTGTCAAATGGAATCATACAAGGAGCCTAAATTGCCCTCTCCCTTTAGAAATCTGAGTTTTCAGTGTAAAACTTCAGTTCTGGTTGTATGAGGGCCTCATGGCCTCCTTGAAAATTGAGATTAAAGACTGAGACAAAGAAGCAAGAAACCTGTGTAAATCTCTCCTTGGGTTATATATAAGGAGTTAGAAGAGGGGCACAGCTGAAAGGTACGTGGCTTTCAGTTCTTGCCTAGTAATCAAGAAAGGCTTCCTGGACTTGTCCCTCCCCCTGCTTTGCTTCAAGATCTTTGATAGATGAGAATTTGAGGGTATGGAGATAGAATGACTTCTGAAGACCTAAAAGTGAATGATGGATATAAAATACTAATAAATAAATAGGTCTGGGGATGTAGCTGCGTGTGAAGGCCTTGGATTCAGTCCCTAATACTCAAAAAAAAAAAAAAAGCTGTATGTTTATATCACCCAGACTGGCTTAAAACTATGATTGTTTGAGAAGAAAACATTTTCCTTTCTTTCGAGGACAGCAAGGCAGAGCCCTGCTCCTAAGGGTGATCCTGAACATAGGATGGTAGATAACCGGGCACTTTGGAGTAAGGACGAAGGCCAAAAATGAGGAGCCATTTATGGAAGGGGTACAATCTGGGGCATGGGTCTCTAGTGGTGCTAGGTGGGTTTATCATAAACTTCAAAGGTGCCTGTCACTCCAGACTTTGCCAAGAGCCTGTTGAGGAATGATGAATCAAGGATAATGAATACTCATTCATTCATTCATGAGAACAAACATCTATTCATTCATGGAAACAATTATGTATTCATCATTGGAAATAAACATTCATTCATGATACCTGTTATGTGTTGGAAATAGAGAAAGGAATTAGACATAATTTTTTTTTTTTCCCTTTGAAAAGCTCCTATTCTAGTCCGGAAGCCTAGAAAACTGGTACCTAAAAGCTGGCACAGCAAGTGCTGGTGTAGTGGTTTACCAAGACTAATCTTAGATTACCTAAGATTTAATATTTCCGGGCATTGTTGGGGAAGACTTTCTGATTATTGGCCCTGATTCTTCACCTGCCCTTACATCCCTGTGCCTTTTGCCATATGGCATTGCTGATTTTGCCACAGAATATATTTGCCCACACTTCGACTTTAGGCTTGCCTATGTGACATGTTTTGCCAATAAGACAGGTCTAGGAAATATAACTTGGACAAGACTTTGAAATATGATTGTATGGCTGGATTTGTACTCATGCTGAGGATCTGGCCATGAGGAGAGCGTGCTTTGGCTAGCTACTGGTCCCAGGAAGCTGCTGCTTCCTTGAGGCCGCTGGACCTGCAGCTTGAAATGCAGCTGAGCTCTTCAGTAGAATCCCATCCTCCCAACACTCCCACCCCAGCAGAAAGTTTGGAGAAGTGGAGGGAGATTGAGGCATGTGTACTTACTAAGCACTCATTTTGGGTAAGGCATTGTTTCAGGGGCATGCGCATAAGAACAATGACAATAACAGTACTCCCTTGTGTTAGCTTTCTGTCACTGAGACCAAATACTTGAGATCAATGATTTATAAGGAAAAAAAGGTTTACTTTGGCCCTCAGTTTCAAAGGGTTTAGGCTGTGCTTGCTTGGCTTTGTTAATGTGGGCCTATGTGGCACAGGAAAATGTGTGTGGAGCTGCTGGCGTCCCAGTGCCCCTCCAGGGCACACCCTCACCCAGCTAGGCTCCTCCTATTAGGCCTTACCCACTAAGTGTTCTCTCCCCCTGTTAGTGCTTCAGACTGGAGACAAGCCTTCAACACATGGGATTTTAAGAGACTTTCAAGACCTGAACTCCAGCTCTCATTACCTAGTGCTTCCTGTAGGCCAGTCCTTGTGCCAGAAATCTGCCATTTTCCCACTTAGCCCTCACAATGTCTTTTCAGTTAAAATTATTCCTCCTACTTTGGGAGGCCAAAGCAGGAGGGTTGCAAGTTTGGATGACTTAGCAACTTAGTGAAACCCTGTGTCGAATAAACAAGAAAAAGAGGCTGGGGATGTAGCTCAGAGTACAGGCCCTATGTTCAATCCCCAGTACCATAAAAAATCTTTTTTAAAAAATTAAAAGATCATTGTTCCTATTTTTGCAGATGGGAGATCTGAAGCCCAGAGAATTTTGTGACTTGCCTGAAGTTACAAGAAACAGAAGAGAGGGTTTTTACCGCACCCCCCCCCCCCACCCTCCCAAAGAGTGAGTTCTAAACTAATTGGTAAAGGAAGTGTGGCTGGAGGCCGGCCTACCCCACCGTTCTGTAGTCTGATGTGGGAGCCCCTCACTAACAGTGCGAAGGATTTTTCTATGAGTAAACGTGCCCGGGGAAACCTTTACGTCCCAGGAACTATCTGAGGGTTGTCCAGCAGTTCCCCCTTATCTGCAGAGAACATGTTCCAAGACCTCCGTGGCTATCCGAAGCCACACGTGGAACTGAACCCTATCGGTGCTATGTTTTGTTCTATACGTACTTACCTATGATAAAGTATAACTTACAAGAAGCACAACAGAAGATTAACAATAGTTACTACTAATAAGATAAAAGTTAAAATACTAGACAGTAATTGAACACTTGTGATTCGTTTATTTCTGGAATTTAATGTTTTCAAACTGGTTGGATGCAGGCATCTGAAGTGCAGAAGCCCGGTGTGGGTAGGAGACACGGCTGCAAGCGCGTGCCGGCTCTCACCTCCCTAGTGACAGTACCGTTAGTGATCTTGCTTTGATGGCGGGGAGCCTGCCACCTTGTTATTCCACGCGCTGCGGTTGAGCTCCTCATGTGCACCGGGAAGTGTTTACACCAGCCAGATGGGGCCTCTGCTTTCACGGAGCCTGCGGGCTAGGGAAGTTTGGCTTCCTTCCCCAAGCCCAGCTCCATCTTTTAAGCTCCTTTCTATGTGCTCAAATAGACGTTAACCCTGCTTCTTGGGAGCCTGCTTGCCTCCGTTCCCCATGTTTGAACAGATCTACGTTTGCCATGCCCATGGGCTGGAGATGTAGCTCAGAGGCTAGAGCGCTTGCGCAAGGCCCCTGGATTCAATTCACATAAATCAGGTGTGGTGGCAAATGCCTCTAATCCCAGCACTCAGGAGGTTGACGCAGGAGGATTGCTGTGACTAGCCTGGGCTACATAGTGAGCTCAGGAAAAGTGAGTTCAGGACTAGGCTGGACTACAGAACAAGACCCTGACTCAAAAAAATCTATATATAAGTATACATGTGTATTTTTATGTGTGTGTGTATATAATTTATATATACATTTATGCATATATATATATATATATATATATATATATATATATATATATATAATAAATTCAAACTCAGAGACTGTCCCTGGAGAGAAGTACATTTGCTAACTCCTCAGGATTTTGCCCCCAGATCCCACTTAGCCCTTCTTAGCTTGCACTTCCATGTGACCAGGAGGGAGGTCCCCACAGGCCCTTAGCTTACTATGGAGAGGACAGAAGCACAGATCACTTTAATTGCACTTCTTTTGGTTGCAGTGGCTGAATGGGCCTTCTCGTAACTGGCCATTCTACCTGTGTGGGAGGAGAAGTTTCTCCACTTTGGGTTACCCTCACTAGTCATTAGGGATGGCAGCCAAGTACTTTTCTGCCCCCAAACCCATAACAAAGGAAGTCACTAGCCTCTGTCAAAATGCCATTTGACAGCAAGAAATAGATCCACGGCAGTATTCTCAGAGGAATCTTAATTTACCCAATATGCTCTAGAACAAATCCCCCTGAAGTAGGGAAATTGTGAGGCCTTTGTAATGGTGTCCCTTTTGGAAATGGCAGCCTGCCTCCGATTCACAAGATTTCCCAGAACATTAACTCGAGCGTGGGCTTTCTCAGCGTTCTTAGGAGGCAGGGCTTCCGGTCAAATTAACAGAAAAATGTGGCCTGAGCCACAAACTGCTGAGTCTAGCTGTTTTCATGAGGGATAATTTAATATTCAAATAAGCAATAATTAGAGAGCAATGCTTCCTCCTGATCATCACCCCTTCCTTCCTGACCCATCTTGCTATTAGAGGCAGATCCTGAATCCTGCAACTGTAAGACTGAGTAGTCGACTCTGGCCTGCACAGTGAAGCCAGGCAGAAGAGGAGAAAATACAATATGGCTCACTGGGTCATAATACCTCATAAATCAAGTTGATTTTTCCCAAAGTCAAGTGGCCATGCCATATTCTAGTTTTCAGTAGATTTACGAGTGTGTTCTCCACATGAGATAAATACCAGGATAGACTAATTGGCACAGAACACGCAGCAACACAGAGCACTTGGAAACCAAAATCTAAGGAGTCAGTTGACCCCAGTCAGGCTCTCTTCCCTGACGAGTTAGTTATTTTGATTCCCATTTGGGGACAGCTTGGGTCACTAATAGCTTTTTGGTGTCCTAATGAAATCAAGGGAGGGAGAAGACACCACATTGTTGGACCCTATCGGTATTCCACAGGGTTTTCTTCTTGGAAAGTGATTCCAGCTGGCTCAGTGAAAGTTAGCCTGGCCTTCATTGGATGGCCTGGGCCAATAAGGAGAGCAGAGTCAGTGAGAAGAGAAAATAGGAACACAGAGATGTGGCATTTATGCATGAGCCCAGAAGCCCTGGTAGAGAAACTCTATGCCTGCTTTATGTAATGTGCCTTGCAGGGAAAGGACTCCCATTCTTTCCACAGTGCTCTAGTGAGCACTGAGGATGGCACTTTCCAGTCTTACCTTACAGATTCAGTCACTCCCAATCTCCGTACTACAAACAGTTCCAGGGACTTTGTGATGCCAGAGACATAAAATGCTTAGATAGGAGTGGGCCGACATGCATCAGAAATATTGTGGATTTGGTTCCAGACCACCACAATATAGCAAATTTCACAATAGAATCACATGAACTTTTTGGTTGCACAATGTATGTTAAAGTTGTGTTTACACTATATTGCTACTTATTAAATATGCAATAGCATTATATCTAAAGAAAATCAAGGTACATAGCTTTAAAAATATTTCAGGGCTGGAGGAATGGCTCAGCGGTTAAAGCACTAAGTACCTGAGTTCGATAGTTGGGCATGGTGGCACACTCCCGTAATCCCAGCACTCAAGAGGCTGAGGCAGGTTGCCATGAGTCCATGGCCAGCGGGGGCTCCATAGTGAGGTCAGGACTAGCCTGGGCTATAGAGCGAGACCCTGTCTCAAAAAATAAAAACTAACAAAAACAAACAAAAAAAAAACTTCAAGCCAGATGTGGTGTTGCATGCCTGTAATTCCAGCACTCTGGGAAACTGAGGCAGGACGACCACAAGTTTGAGCCCAGTACGGGTAACTTAGAAACCTAGAGGACCTGCTCTCAAACAAACAAACAACAAAGGGCTGGAAATATAGCTCAGTAGGAAGGTCTTGGGTTCAATTCTTAGGACCACAAGAACATATCTGTTGTAGATAATGCTGTTACTCATCTGAGCTGCTGAAGAAACAGAATCAGTAGACTTGTTCCAGGTAATGTTAGCATAAACCTTCGATTTGTAGGAAATGCAGTATCTGCGAAATGCCATTAATCAGAGTACAGTTAAATGAGGTGTGCTTGTAATTTGGAGGAAACAGATGAATTGCTTTTTGAACATTGTGATCATACATCAAGTGCAATCACCACAGAGTTGGGGACTTCTTTAAGACAAGAAGACCTCTTTAAAACCAGAAACCTCTTATTTTTGAAAGAAGTTTCAATTTATATTACTATTACTATTATTATTTGTGTATAGTGCTAGTAATTAAACTCAGGGCCTCTTAAATGCCAAGCAGACACTGAACCACTGAGCTGCAGCCCCAGCCACTCGGTTTAGATGAATTTAGTACCATATCAGCATTTGCTCAGGCTTTTATAATCCCCTGCGTCATCTTGTGTGTTTCACCAAATGTATTTTGCTTTGTTCTTTTGGCTTCAATAAAAAAATAATAAATATAGAAAGCTTGATTTACCCCAAGCTGGGGTAATGCAGAATTTTGACAAATTCTGGACTTATGGCAAGGCCACCATCATTCATACAGCTGTGCGTTTTGCTAACGGCTTTTATAGAGCGAGACATTCTAATTTAACCAATTTACGACTCCAGATTTACTACTCTGTGGTCAGTCAGGTAGCCATGCATGCAGTATTTTCACTCTCAGTAATATCTGAAGCTCTTTGGATGAACTCCTAGGATCAGATTTGCAGTACATGATAGAAAATGACTTTAAAAAGTAAAGATGACTCGGGGGCAGGGACAACACATACACTCTTTTCCTCCTTTCTTTCACTACCTAGCAAACAGCATTTGTATTAATGTAAAATGAGGTTAAAATAAACCCCAGACAGCCTTGAAGGTGATTAAACTACAAAAAAGGGCCTGTTGCTTAGAGATATGTGCCCCGGGGGAAGTGACAATACCTTCTCTCTTCTCTGGCCTTGGGAATAAATCTGGGGAGGTGGCTCGGTTGTCTATATTTCTAGCTATTTTTAGCTCCAGCTGATAACACCACCTCATTCTGCTCCCCTCTCACGTCCCCTGAGACACCCTAGTACAAGAGGCCCCAGGTCATTGTCCACAGTGCCTTAGGACTGGGTCTGTTCAGGCCCTCTCTCATAATGGGAGAGACTTGCTTTATAATCTTAAAAGCAGAAGGTCTCCTATTGAAGTCTATCTTTTACAGGTGATTTATGCACTAGAAATAGACTTATAAAGCTCTTATAGAAATTAATCGCTTGAATCATTCTCTTGCTGTTTTTCTGTGTAGAGAAAATGTAATAGAAAAATTTTGGAAGAGCCTGTCTGTTTTCCTCAATCTCTTACTTCTGCATGGGCACTCAAAGGACAAGGTCTAATGGTTTGTAACTGTAACTGGGCCCGCATGACCCCAACTGGGCTGAACATTTTCCAGAGACATACAATAGAAAGAACGATATGTTCGTTGTGAAGATTAACAGCTCTGTTTATGCAATGTTTCTGTGAGAAAGGAGTGTGTTTGCTCCGCTGCATCGCTGTAAATTACCGTCATGTCACAGAAAATAAGCAAATGTTAATGGAGTTGGGCGCAGAATCTTTTCCTTGTTACATAATCTAGAAAATGCAAAATAGTGGAATATAAGGGTGTTGCAGGCAAGTACAGGAATTTTACAGAATCTCTTAGGGAGTTGTGTATATTCCTGCAAACAACAGGATGGAGACACTTTTATTAGATCCAGGGTCTGTACTCATGGGCCCCAGAGATGTTTGGCTGCCTTGCTGATCCGTATCGCCCGTGTTTACTTCTGCTACACTGGAGTGCATCTATAAGCCAACATGTGCCTGCAACTTTTCATTGGTTGGGGGTGTTCTCTGAACCCTCACACATGCATTTTAACTGAGGAAGCAGGATTTAAGAAGCACCTTTTCACTAGCTGAAATTGGCTTGCTTTCCTGTTTGTGTGTGATAGCCTCCAGACAGTTACTTCTGCCTCACTTCTCTCCCTAAAACATTCCCTTGAGCATTTTCCATTCTTCAGCATCAGACCTTCCTGTCCTTGGATAAGCCCAGTGTCAAAAGTGGTTTGTTCTCTGCAGTTAAATCTGGCTAACTTGTCAGTCCTTCACAAGAAAGCATCTAGAACCCAAGGCCCTGTTGGGATCATCTGTGCTTCTTAGAACAAGTGAAGATCTGGAATTAGAAAGGGACCCAGGGAATCGTAGACTCTTGGCTTCCCTTCTTGGCTTGGCCACTGCATCATGGTATCATTATTTAGATGTTTTGCTCCCCAGTATCTCCACTATCGTGAACTAATAGCCATCATAGTTGCATGGGAGAGACCTCTTTTGTATTCCTGAGATGAAGCTGATCATTATAAATGTGAAGCCACATAAAGTTATCAAGAAGCCAATGATTTCATATTTAATGAATAGTCTTGGTCCAAATACTACCAAGGGAAAAATATGGATTGACCTATACAGTTATGGGGTATTAAATGTCTTTTCTCCAATTAAAGAAACAACGATGTCACTTAGATTAATCCAAATAATCTTTTCTGCCAAGGTACCCTGCTTCTGATGGAGGCTTTGAGAAGTGAAAGGATGCCGAGAATGACCAAGATGGTCGTGGTCATCTTCATGAGTAAAAAGTCTAAAAGGTACTGAGGGATTGTACAGATCTAGTATAAAGAAGAGGCATTGTGCAGATATTATGGAAATCAATATGGTGGTTTCCTTTAAAAATGAAAAATAGAATAACATTACGATCCATGAATTCCACTTCAAGGTATATAACCAAATAGATCGAAAGCAGAGTACCAAAGAGCCACCTGTTTACACGTTCAGAGCACTGTTCACAACAGTAAAAAATGGAGAGAAACATACATGGCCATTGATGAGTTAGTGGATAAACAAAGTGGGAGGAACACATACCAGTGGAGAGTTATTCAGCCTTACAGGGCAAGGAAACTGCCACAGGCCCAACATGGATGAACCTTGAAGACTCTGTGCTAAGAGAAATATGCCAGGCACAGTAGGATATATGCTGCATGACTCCAACTTAAAGAGGTACCTTGAGTAGTCAAACTAAGCAGCAGATGGTGGTGGCTTCCTGAAGCCAGGGGGAAGAGGAATGGGCAGTTGTTTAATGGGCAGAGTTTTAGTTTTACAAGGTGAAAAGAGTTGTGGAGGTTTGTTGCACAACATTGTGAATGACCTTAATGTTACTGAATTACCCTCACAAACATGATTAAAATGGTCAGTTTTTCCAGACCTAGTGACACAGGCCTATAATCCCAGCACTCAGGGGCTAAGGCAGGAGGATTTCAAGTTTGACTAAGTCACTGAGCCCTGGGTGATGGGCAGGGCCACTAAATGTAGTTGGGCAGCTCATTCGCTGTTCCACAGTATCTGGTTGAAAGCATGAAGAAGCTACAATCCAGGCTGACATTTACTCCCCTCAAGGTAAGACTCTGAGGGTTATATTGCCCTTAGAAGTACCTTTGTCAGTTTCACACAAAGATATTCTAGATTGGTCAAGGCCCTGAGGGTGAGGCTTTATGATAGCACCAACCACAGGGAAACAGAAGCACAGAAAAAAAAGGCTCAGGCAAGAGCTTGACAATTGGGTCTGAGTATGCAGATTCCAACACAGCACATGGAAAAGAATTTGGACTAAATCAGTTCTGGAAACATGCTGCCCAAAACACAGTCCAAAAAATTATTTTGTGAACCTCATACCATTGTTTGGATTTTTTTCCTTAGAATTATGTAGAGCTTTTGCAAAAGTTATAGTCTGTCTTGATTGTGTTTAGAGGAACCATGAGAAAGGTTTTGTTTGTTGTTTGGGTCACACTATTACAGTGCCATCTGCCTCCAAAGCCCAGAAACGTGGCAATAGAAAGAATTGGAATTGCCTAGCTTCTCCCACCTGGCTCCCCGAGGACCTTCAAAAGTTTGGCTTATTTGGAAATCCTTGGGTTTGATTTTCTTTTTAATTGAAGGAAATCAGTAGCATTTCTTTGTCTTTTTTGAGAGAGATACAGCCAACCCCATAATCTGCTCTCTTTGAGAGAACAAAATGAAATCATCCAGGAAGAGAACAAATAAAAATACTATTTTATTATTTTATTTTATTTTTAGAATCTTCAAGGAATTCCTTCATGAGGTAACTATCAGCCTCTCACAAGAAAAATCAGGAATTCACTAGAGCAACCATGTGAGTAGGTAGTCATCTGTTTGGGTGCCTTTCCCTCACAAAGTTGTGAAAAAATTTTGCCCTTTCCAAAACTATTGAAGCTTCCAGCAAGTTCTGAAATCTGCCTGCAGTCCACAAACGAGTGAACAGAGGCAAATGTAGATCTTTTAAATCCTAAGAGGGAAGCCTGGCCTTTTTTTCTTCATTACAAAAGAATACCTCCGTGTTACCATAAGAATATTCAGGAATTTCAGAGATGAAACTAGTTTGCCTGTCTTGTCAAAAACACCTTCTGTGGCCAAGGTACAAATTCCGTGGAGTCAGCCAGAATTGACTTTAACTATCAGGACTTTGCTCTGAGACCAGAAAAAGAACAATGGCTTTCACTGTGCTTCACAGGCGCTTCACGTGCAAGGCGGCAGGGGAAATCCCGAAGGGACCCAGTACCATGACTTTTCACTTTTTAAAAAATCATTTTGGTGGAATACACAAAACAAAAAATTTACTTTTTTTGTGATACTGAAGATCAGGTCCAGGGACTTCATACTGGGCTACATCTAGCCATATTTCTTTTTCTCTTTTCTTTTCTTTTCTTTTCTTTTCTTTTTCTAATTTTGAGTCAGGTTCTCACTAAGACATTAAATTGCCCTGACTGGGCTCCAACTTGCCCTTTTCTTGCCTCAGCCTCCCAGTGTCCTGGGATAATAGGCCTGCACAAACCACAGGTGTCCTCTATGGCCCCAGGTGAGTCCAGGGAGATTACCTGTATGCCTACAAATACATGCTCAGGACCCAGTTTTTCTGAGCTTTTCTACAAGGAAGGCACCCTGCTGGAAATGTGTAGAGAGCCAGTACAGACAGAGGCAGCAGAGCTGTCTTGCTGAAAGTCAGCATATTGATCCTAGACCTAAGACTTTCTGCTTTGCTCAAAACAAAAACAAACAAATAAACAAACATATTGCTAAACTTGCATAGACTTGGATGACAACACAGGGACTCTGTACTAGGTCACAGTGAATGCTGCTTAGCAGAAGATCCTTGTTGTTGGGAGGGGACATGTCCTTTAGAAAACCAAACTGAGCCAGGCCCAGTGGGGCAGGCCTGTGATCCCATCACTCTGGGAGGCAGAGAAAAGAGGATCACAAATTTGACCCCAGCCCAGGCAGCTTAGTACTTGATAAGAACTTGTCTCAAAATAAAATATGGGCTGAAAATATAGCTCAAAGTGAAAACTCCGGGTTCAGTTCCCAGTACTACACACACACACACACACACACACACACACACACACACACACACAGCCAAACTAGGTTCAACTACGTCTCCTTTTTTTTTTTTAACAATAAGATAGTTTTAACTATGAACACAGAAAAAAATACTAAATAAAATATTAGAAAATCAATGCCTCAACATCCATATAGCAACAAGTTTGGTATATCTATAGATACACCAAATGAAAAAATAACTGGTGAAATATAAGAAAAGCTTTTAAGAAAATCACAATTCTAGGATAAAAACTCTCAGAAAGTAGAACAAAAATTAATTCCCTTAATTTAATAAAAGCTAACTAGCAGAAAATGTGTAACAACTATAAACTGATGGGAGATTCCTTTTTCCCCAGAAGTTATTTTTTTTAGTATGTTTTGCGAGTAAACAGTGAAGTTACGATATGTATGTATACCGATTCTTCCCGGTGAATGTAGCTATTGTGTGTCAACTGCTTCTCATCCATTAACCCTTAAATTTATTTTAAAAAACCTCATCCCAATGGGGCATGATGGCTCATGTCAGTATCCCAGCACTCTGAGACACTGCAGGAGGATGGAAAGTTCGAGGTCAACTGTCAACTTAGCTACCTAGCAAGAACTTGTGTCAAAATTTTTTTAAAAAGGAAAGAAAAGAAGAGAGAGAGGGAAAGGCTTTGTGTGCAAAAGACCCTGGTAGCAAAAAAAGAGACATACTGCCAATGAGGGAACAATCCTTTTATGACCCCCCAAATATGTAGTTATTTTATAAGTGTTGTAATCAACATATTATTAATTTAAGGCATTAGAAGGCAGCAAAAAAATCTTCAGGAGACATGGAATCTTGGGATGCATGGTAGTTGCTTAGAGAAGAAGCATTTCTTTAAGCCAGAAGGCAAACCTGAACGCTTAAGGTCTCAGGTGGGTAGAAGAAACCCGATATGTGCAGTTTCAGTCACTTAACTTAGTGACTTAGTGACACTCTGTCTCAAAATCAAAAGTGAAAATGGGCTGGGCAGTTCAGTCTGAAGGCCCTGGGCTGGGTCTCTAGTACTCAACACAACAGAACAAAACAAAAGAAAACCTTATGACAAAAGAAGCCCATAACATCAACTACTTAATCGCTGACGTGGAATTCTAAATTTACAAACAGGATTGTAGTAAAACAGCAATACCCTTGGGCTAAAGTTTTCAGATTATTCTGCATATCCCCCCTCCCCTAACATTTTAGTTGGAATTATTTTGGAATACTCTTAGCAAAGAAAAATTTTAGTGGGAATATTATTAGCGCAAATATTAGACAGTTGGAAATGAAGACTGTGCAAAATAAGCTATTAAGGAAAACATTTTAAATTGCATGCTTTGTTTTTTAATGATTTATAATGCTGGGGTTGGGAAGGAAAGCGTGCTTGGAAGCGTTTTGAAAAGGTAAGGAGTGGTTGGAGGGCTTCCAGTTTGGTTTAAAGGACTCTAGAGGTTAATTATAATGATTTTCTAGTTTGCTTTGCTTCACCTTCCGTCTCCCTCAGGTCACTGCATGAGCCCTGTGAAGGGGTAGTGGAGCTCGAATAGGAGAGAAATAGAAGGGATGGGAGGACAAGCTGAGATCGTGTGAAGTAGCGGGAAGAGAGGAGGCAAAGAGAGACCAGAGAAGATGGAGAACTGCCCAAGGTGGAATTAATTGAAATATACATAATAATCGCTGAGGCAAGAAGGGAGTGGTGACAAGGACTCTTGACACCTGGCACTCACCTCAGGGTCCCTGCAGTTACTAATCAAAGCAATCACCAGGATTGGGCCGGCAAAGGTTAAGGTAAGAAATAACTAACACATTGTTCTTATGTACGTGACATTCTTGAATTAGGTGTTTTTGGCTTACGAACCACCCTCCCCTTATTGTTAAAAAGATCAATTAACAGAAAATGGGAGAACAGCCATTTGCCTGTACTAGTTAGCATTTATTAAATTCATTACAGAGCCAAACACTCAGCCATGTGCTAAGTACATACACATTGTCCCCGCTGTCCACCTCAGCTATGTGGGCTCTGTGCTCTGGTGTTCAGATTCTTCCAGTTACACAAAAAAGCAAATTAAAGGCGCAGAGAAAATATGGAACTGGTCACAGAGTTAGAGCTTACAAAGGAAGAAATTGAGTTCCAACCTGGGAGTCTCAGTCCAAAGCTATATGAGACAGTTCTTGTAGAAATGCTAGGTAGCTAATAAATAATTTGTAATTAAAAGAATAACAAATCAACACATGTCAAGCTGCAACAGTGTTTCTGTGGCTCCATCAGCAGCTTAGCTGGGTCTCTTCTGGAGGCAGCTGGAAGATATTAATGCAGGCTCTGTCCACCAGTCCCTTCCTTCCTTCCTTCCTTCCTTCCTTCCTTCCTTCCTTCCTTCCTTCCTTCCTTCCTTCCCTGCTTCAATCAGTATCTAAACACTTGTTAACCCCCACCCTGTGCTAAACACCAGAGATCCAATGATGAAGGGAACCCCGGTCACATTAAACAGATTCTTATAACAGAATGTTGTTTGGGCAGTATAACACTATCACATGTATGAAAAGTCAAAAAGAAAAGATCTTTACAGGAGGCCCAAGGCCGAGGAACTTCTTGTGGTGATGGCGTTCTTGGCGGGCACAATCCTGGAGTGGCACAGGGCATCGCATGCTTAGAGATATATAATGACGTTGTATATCTGTGTGTGGGAGAGGGGTCCCCTAGTCTCTTGCCCTCTTCTTAAAAAGCCACCAGAACTCACCATGGAGGCTCTACTCTGATGACATTGCCTATTCCACCTCCCAAAAGTGCCACCTCTGAACATTGTAGTTGATTATGTTTCCAGCCTCTCAATACCTCACCACGGGGATTAAATTTCAGCGCATGAACCTTAGCAGGCAGGACCCCGGAGGGAGCTGTAGGAGCGAAACCCCACCCAGCCTTAGTGAGCTTTCTGCTCTGGCCTGAAGGTTGAGTCAGGTGTAGCCCCCTGCAGGGGATTAAGGGGGAGTGTCTGAAGTAGGGGAGCCAGGGTGAGCACCCCCCACGGATCGGTCTGTCCTTTTTCTTTGGAAACAGAAACTGGCCAGTTTCCTTTCACTCAAAGAAGTGTCCCACTTAAGTGGAGCCCTTAGGGTTGGAGGAAGGAAGGGTCACAAAGGGACCCGAGGGTAGCCTGAAATCGACTGTGGTGGAAGTGCTTACACCACAAAATGGGCAGCTGCCCAGATCAGGGGTTTTGTTTCTTGAACTCCTCTTGATGGACATGTACTGACACACCACCGGATACTGATTCCAGAGGCCATACTACCGCATACATGATTCTGCTTCTGCATCCCCGCAGGCAGCTCTTCTCCAGGGTCCGGGTGTGGACATGAGCAGACCCCATCCCTCGGGTTTCACACATGCCTGCATCCTGTGAGTTCCCTACATTGGCAGCTTTTTACAGTCAAAGATTTGTTTAAAAAAATGCAAAAAACCTGACACTGTTTTTCTTTAGACAGTAATGCTCATTATCACACACCTAGACTCCCACAGCTTCGTTTTCACACCTGTATTTTCACTTAAATGAATAGCTAAATCTTTGCTTTTATCTACTTGAATAAATCCAGAAGAAGCTAGCATTTCATTTTCAAGAGCAAATTTCTACTGCCCATGCATCAGCAACCTGCTCAAAATACGATCAGAGATGATCTGCGTCTATACAGTTCAGTGGTAGAGCATTTGCTCCGTGTGTTGGGGGCTCTAGGTTCCCTCCTCAGCACCACACACCAAAAATTGGTCAGAGATGACTAGCACATTCAAAATCTACCTTGCCACAATGACCCAGTTTCCATGGTGAAGGTCATGGGTTATGACCTTATAGGAAATAAGAAATAGACCAAGGATGAACTAGGCTTAGCATATGATACTTGGTCACTTTCAGTCATTTAACCTCCCCTTTTTTCCTTCTTGTATTATTGATCCGGTAAAGATTTATATGCTCAGAGCAAGTAGGGCCAGTTGCCTTGTGACCTGTGGATAGTGTCTCTTTATGCCTTAGAAGGAAAGGTGGGATCAGGACTGGTCCATCTGAGAGGCAGAGGAAATAATTCAGCCGAGGTCATGGCATCCTGGGAGTTTTCCTTATTTTTCACATCAAATGCATATTAACATCTTCAAATTTTATCCATATGCTTTCTCAGTAAGGAGAGGAGCTTTTGGTTCTGAAATTCATACCAAATGTTTGGAGACTTATATAAATACATAAGCCATTTTTTTTGCAGATTTATTATTTTATTTTACTTTCTAATTTGTTTATTTTGAGGGTCTCACTCTGTAGTCCTGGCTGGTCCTGAGCTTACTATAGTACAGGCTGGCCTTCAACTCACAGCAGTCCTCCAGCCTCAGCATCTCCAGTGCTAGGATTACAGGTGTGCACCACCATATCCAGTGTATGTGGTACTGGGGAATCAAATTCAGGGACTTGTGCTTGCTAGGTAAGCGCTCTAACTGCCGAGCTATGCTCCCCAGCCCCTTTCTGTAGATTTTGATGTTAATTCCTTGGTGCATGGACACTGAAAACACTTTCCAAAACTAATTGAAATGGAGCAAAACTGTCCTTTTCTAAGAGCCAGCAAGGAATGAAAAGAGGAAACAGAGTGGGGGTTGGAGTACCCAACTAATCTGTGGGACAGGCCCCCCAAATACACTCTATTTACCCCTAGTTAATTTGGTTCGGGCTGGATAGTGTAGCTCAGTAATAGAATGCTTGCCTAGCATGCACGAGGCCCTGAGTTCATCCCCAGCACCAGAAAAAAAAAAAAAAAGTAGTCTGGCCAGGCATAGTGCATACCTGTCATCTTAGCTATTAGAGACGTTGAAGCAGGAGTGACTAAGTTCAAGCCCAGCCTGGGCAACTTAGTGAAATTCCATCTCAAAATACGACAGGCTGGTGATGTAGCTCAGTGTTCCCTGGATTCAATTCTTTGAAAATAAAATACATGAAAGTTTACATAAGTCAACTTTCTTGAAATGTCAATTAATTATTTGATCCTCTGTCTATAGGGACATTTTCTTTCCATTTCTCGTTTGGAGTAGTTGAAAAGCATGAACTTGGGTTGAACCCCCAGCCTCTCTGCTTTCTGATCAGGAAGTGTCTACTGAAGCTCTGAGTTATGTGCCTTGTTTGTAGAACTGAACTAATAATATCTGTTGCCTGGAACTGCTGTGCACAGCATCTGGTCTATGGCAATAGCTGTTAGTACAGAGTTAACGTTTTGCTATCTGTATACAGGACATTCTAATTTATAATATGGATTTTTAGAGAAGTTGTGATTCAAGAATTTATAGATATATCACTATAGACATTGAATCCTATAGTCTTTCACTAAGATGCACTTTGGGAGGAAATGACCATGTTTCTAGAGGCTTTTTTTTTTTTTTCATTTTTTGAGCCAGGGTCTCGCTCTATAGCCCTGCTGGGTCCTGAAGTCACTGTGAAGCCCAGGTTGGCCTGGGCTCACAGTGATCCTCCTGCCTCAGCCTCCCAAGTGCTGGGATTACAGGTGTGCACCACTGTGCCTGGCTTTATGTGGTGCTGAAGAAATTAAACTCAGGGCCTTGTGCTTGAAAGGAAAGTGATTTGACCACTATACCATTCCTCCAGCCTTCTTTTGCATTTTTCAACAGCTCCTTTCTTCTTTTCCTATTTCTTTCCTCCCTCTGTCCCTTCTTTTCTTTTTTGGAGAGTGAGGAAGAATGTATCAGAAGCATTATTCTGTTATCCTCACATTTTTACTAAACACTTTCAAAATCTCTATCCTGTGACTCTGTGTATTACTTATGAAAAACATAGCAAAAAAAACCAAAGCAAAACAAAAAACACGACTACCACCACCACCAATAAAAAACACTCCAGAAATTGAACTTGTCTTTTTTCCATTAACCCCCCTTAGCTGGCCCTGAGCTTATAATTTATGCCCTCTTTTTCAGAAGAGATTCTAGGTGATTTGCAATGTTTTTGTCCAAATCTTATTTCATGGGCAAGAAATTCTTAAATAAAACCGTAAACATTTCCATAATTGGAAACATTGTAAGTACAAAGCAGTTCATAAAAATCCACCATGTAACCCTTCAGGACCCAGTCCCAGAGACCATATCTTTTTTCAAAATCAAATTTAAAGTGACTTCGGAGCCAGCTTGGCAAGGTGCCAATCATCTTCTATTTGCATTGACTGTCCCCCACACTCTCAGTTGCTTCTGGTCTGTCCCCTTGGACACCTGAAGGCCTTGCCTCGTGTCAGTCAGACTGCTGTTGCATGGCTGCCACCCCTCCCAGTCTCCCTGGTCCTCTCTATCTTCCTGCCATTGTTGGTTTATACTAAACTCTTACTGTTCCCATGTCACTATGGCTTGGTGGGAGGGCATAATTCTCTAGACAGATGGGGTTCCATCACCCAGCGTCTCTGACAATACTTCACATTGGCCCAGGGCCCAAACTAACCAGAAACCAGAGAGAGGGTGAGGCTACATGGTGCAATCTCACAGAGGTTGATTTCATGGAACAGAGAAGGAAGAAGAAAGGAGAAACATGGAGAGAAAACAGAGAAAATAGAGAAACTTCTTTTAATACAAGGAAAATATTAAATGGATCTGGAGATGTGGCTGTGTGGTAGAGCACATCTCATGCATGAGGCCCTGGATTCAGTCTCAGCACTGAAGAAACACGGAAAGAACAAAAAAGTGAGAGAAAGAAAGAGATGAAAAGATTAGTGGTTATTAAGAGAAAGAAAGGCTTGGTCAGGTAAGGAATAAATTGAGGGATGAAGGCTTCCTTTTTCTTGGTAGCCTCCCAGGCAGGAGTCTTGGAGGCTCCCCTAAACACATCCTCTTTTTATCACACTTTTGTAAGAAGACATGCTCTCCCAAATGCCTCACCTTCTGTCATTGTTTAAATATAAAATCCCCCCCCCCCCAAATCTCATGTTTTTGAAAGGTGACTGGATTGTGGGCAACTATAGTCATCAGTGGATTTGTCCACTAGTGGTGTCGTGTGCTGTTAGGAGGTGAGGTGGGCTAAGGTTGGAGAAATGAGTGATTGGGATTGTGATTTAGAAGGCTATGTTCTTGTCCTCAACCTCTGCTGTGCTGTGAGTGGCTTTCCTCTATCCCAGGACTTCCTGGCATCACTGGGCAACCACATATGGACCTCTGGAATTGTGAGCTTTAAGCTGGTGGGTATTGGGTATTGTGTACCAGTGATGAGAAAGTGACTAAGACAGAAACCAGTACCAGAGAAGTAGGGTTGTTATTGTGACTGTGACTGACCATGTGGTTTAGAAACCTTTAGAACTGTTTGTGTGTGTGTGTGTGTGTGTGTGTGTGTGTGTGTGTGTGTGTGTGTGTGTGTGTGTGTGAGAGAGAGAGAGAGAGAGAGAGAGAGAGAGAGAGAGAGAGAGAGAGTTTGGAAAGGTTTGACTAGGGAAACCCTAGAATGCTATAAAGTAAGCTGGGCTCAATGGGAAGCTCTGATCGGAGGTTAGAAGCACAGAATGCTGATAGGAATTAAGATCTAAAAGTCAGGCTCAGGAAGTTTCAGATGGGAGGGAGGACTCCCTTGACACTTAGACTAGAACCCATGCTGGTTGCAGCCAGAGGCAATCCCCTGTGAGTGGGGCCACCAAACTCCTTAAGAGTGAACATCTCAACACAATTTGGATGAAAAGATACAGAATTTAATTTTAAAAAATTTAGACTGGAATCAATCCCAGGGCCTTTACCTGAATTATATTTCCAGCCCAGTTTTATTTTTTATTTTGAGACAAGGTCTGGCCAAGTCACTAATTTGCCCAAGCTGGGCTCAAATTTTCAATCCTCAGAGGAGACTTTGGACTTAGACCTTTTAACAGTTCTTAGATGGTTAAAGCTTGGGCAACTCTTAGACTGAACGCATTTTGCACAATGAGATGGATGAGTATTTTGGGAGCCAGGAGTAGAATGTTATTTTTACATCAAAAATGTCCCTCCAAAGCCTTATGTGTTTGGAAAGTGATTGTGTCATGGGAGCACTCATCTCATCAATGTTTTACTCTATTGATAATGTCATGTGCTATTAGGCTGTGGGGCCTGGTTGGAGAAATGAGTCACTGCGGGTGTGACCTGGAAGGGTATATTTTTGTCCCCAGCTTCTGCCTTCATGATCTGCTTCCCAGCCACCATGTAGTATGAGTTGCTTTCCTCCATTTCAGGCCCTTCGGCCATTTCTGGCCAACTGTTCATGGACCGAGACCTATTAAACTGAGCTAAAGTAAACCTCTTCTTTAGGTTGTGAGTGTCTGGAATTGTGTCCTAGTGATGGGAAAGTGACTAAGACACCTTCCAATCCATAGTTTGAAATGAGGCATCAATTACTGGCTGCATCAACAGTCTTAAGACCTTTAGGCCTCTTACAGTCAATCAGTTCTCAAATGTGAATACACTATCTTCCACTTTCCTGTTTTTCTACTGTAGAAGGGAAGGGAGGGTGTTCTAGTTGTCTTCTATCATATAAGAAATCACTCCAAAACTTAGTCTCTAAACAATGATTTGCTATTTCTCATGATTCTCTGTGTTGACTGAGTTCAGGTGGGGCCACCGTATGGTTCATGTCATATAGCTGAGGTCACACATGTGGCTACAGTCAACTGGGAGTCTAGTTGAGCTGGGAACATCCAAGCTGGCCTCTCAGCCTCCAGGGCTTCTCAACATGTGTCTCCTCACCAGTCAGTGGCTAATGCTGGCATCTTCATAATGGAGTAGTGGGCTTCCAAGGAGTGGCCTGTGAGGATATGTCTCAGCATGCAAACATTTACATTTCTGCTTGTTCATATCCTATTAGCCAAAGCTGGTGAAATGGCACATGGCCAAAGTCTTAGTAATTGTGGGAAAAGATTATACCAGGCTATAAACATATAGAAATATAGTCCATGAGACACTACCAGTGTGATGTTCTGCCACCAAAAAGTAAGAAGCTCTGGTCACTAAAGTAAAATGGTACAGGATGAAATGTAGAAATCAAAACTTGCTAAAATTATCTCATGACTTTTGTTTAACAAACGCAAAGATTTATTATACTCAGAAGTGTTTAGCTGTGAGCATGGGCAGCACTACTTTCATGATTCAAGAGGATTTTTTTTAGTTGGAAATAGTGATGTAGGCCCGTAACCCCAGTGCTCTGGAGGCTGAGGCAGGAGGATCACAAGTTCAACCCTAGACTGGGCAGCTTAGTGATTTAATGAGACCCTGTCTCAAAATAAAAAAGAGCTGGGATGTAGCTCAGTATGAAGGTCCTGGCTTCAATCCCCAGCAGTGGAAAATCTTTCACATTTAGAGTGGAGAACTAATGTCATTCTCTGTTAGGAGAGTCATAATTAGAGGCATTGGAGTAACAGGCTTGCCCTTTGACCTTGAGAAAAGAGAAATAGATGTGGCAGGTGGGTGGGGATGAGTGATCAGAGGGAATGGGAGGAGGGGCTCGAGGTCTCTCAGAGATCAGTCCAGAACTGGCACCCATCCTCTCACCTCTAGGAAAATGGAGCTTAATGGATATCAGAGTTACAGCAAATTTGACAAAATCAGAGATATTTGTTTAACAAATAGGTAACATACTGCTTATAAGTGGTTGGTAATACTAAAGATGGTGAGTGTGGGAATCCCGAGAAAATAATACCTTCTTACCTGTGATGTTACATCACTCTGCTCCCTCTCCTCCCCAGCAGGTTAAGGATAGAGACTGAGGTGTTCTCAGACTTGTCTCCACTCCTAAGGGGTCCCAAGGTGTACATGAGGCCTGCTAGTCTCATACTGACTCAACTGCAAGCAAAAGGAGTCTTTAGTACATGGATAATTCTAGCTTATACTGTTGCAAAAGCATCCTTTCTGTTCATGGGAGGAAGACTCTGCAGCCCACTTGGGGAACTCTGGGTCTCCCTCAAGTGTTGCTTTCTGACCCAGTAGGGCTCAACATAGTCCATGCTTTTACTCTGGAATATCGGATACAGAGGAAAGTCAGGGCTTTGCAGGATGCAGACTAAAACTCTTTATATGAATATCAGATTTTAAGCATCCAAATGAAGGTTAAATCAGAATAATCCCTTTCAAGTGCTGCCTTCTAGGCCAATTTACGAGGCACATAAGGAAATTGGCTTATTTCATGCTTACAGAAGCCAAGACTAAGAACAGTATTACCAACTTTGATCACTAATCTTACTTATCTGAATGACTCTTTTTTCCATTATTCAAAACCACATGTGATGAAAACAAAGTGACCGTAATTTCAGGCTGGGGCAAAGTTGGAGGAGTGCAAGGAAATGTGCCAGAGGCACTAAAAGCAACTCTGGAGAAGAGCTTTAAAAACTGATTTTCATGCTGGCTGTGGTGCTACATACCTGTAATTATACCACTTGAGGAGGATGCAAGTTTGAGACCAGCCTGGACAATTTAGCAATTTATCAAGAATCTGTTTCAGAAAGGTTAAAGGCGGGGTGGGGGGGGGGGAGGCTGGGGATGTACTCAATGCAAGGATCGTGGGTTCGATCCCCAATACCTGAAAAAAGTTTTGATTTGTAAAATAGTTGGAATAATGATGTAAAGACGGCATTTTTGAAATAATGAGACTTATAAGTTGTCTAATTCAATAAGAACAATGTATGTTTGTGTTCCAAGTTCTAATATGTTCGCCTAAACACTTTTTCTTTACATTAAGGTATGTTTTATTTTATTTCTATATTTTTATTTTTGTAGTGCTGGGTCTTATGCATGCTGGGCAAGCACACTATCACTGAACTGCATCCTAGCCCCAACTATATTTTATTACATGGCTAAAATATCCGGATTGGTCATCCAATAAATGTTCCACAGTAGTCTCTACTTTCTAGTACTGACTTCGAGTGGGATTGGGTTTAGTGACGTGCCTCTAATAAATAGAATATGGCAAGGATGACAGGATCTCACTGCTGAGATTTGGTTACAAAAAGGCCAACTTCCTGTTTGTTTGTGATTTCATATATATTTTCTTTCCCTTGAGGTCTTTGGGTATTTTTTCTCCTCTACCCAGCCCTCTGCACTGAGCTACATACATCCTCAATCCGTTTTATGTTTTATTTTGAGGCAGGGTCTTGCTAAATCACTGAATTGCCCAGGCTGGGCTCAAACTGGGATTCTCCAACTCAGCCTCCCAAAGTGCTGATTTTATAGGCACACATTGTCAAGTCTTCGCTTTTAGGAAACCAACCTATATTGCAATAAACTACCATTTAGAGAGGCCTGTTTGGCAAAGGACTGAAAGAGGCCACCGGCTAATGGCTGACAATTACAGGAAACTCTCAGACTAATAACCAGTATGGGTCTGTGTTTTATCAACAACCATGTGACTGATTTAGGAAGCAGAGCATTTTCAGTTGAGCCTTCAGATGAAACCACAGCCCTGGCTACACCTTTATTACATCTTTGTGAGACATCCTGAGTCAGAGGATCCAGTCAAAAAGAAAAATCTCAGATTTCTGACCTCTAGAAAATGGGCGATAATAAATGTCATTTTATGGCAGTAAGCTTTGGAGTAATTTTTTACACATGGTAGATAACTAATATAGAATCACTAGTGTAATATGATCAAGGAAGGAAATATTTCTGTGTATTGTTTTCTGTCTTTGAAGAACATTATTCTGACATATTTACATAAAATTCAAAATAGTAAGATTTTCATACATTTGAAAATGCCAAATATTCTAAAGTGTGAGTAAATAAATTAAAGAGACTAATCAGTAGGACTTATTTATTTATTTATTTATTTATTTATTTTGAGACAAGGTCTCACTTTGTACCCCAGGCTGGTCCTGAACTCACTAGGGAGCCCAGGCTGGCCTTGGACCCATGGCAATCCTCCTGTCTCAGCCTCCCAAGTACTGGGACTACAGGCATGCGCCATCACGCCCAGCTTATGTGGTGCTGGGGAGTCAAACTTGGGTACTTAGTGCTTGACATAGCACTTGCTAGTCAAGCACTTTAACTGCTGAGCCCTTCCTCCAGCCCCAGGACTAATTCTTCAAGGGCTGTTGTGAAAGAACTTAGTTTGATGGTCACCCACAATGCCCATTATTAATATCATTGATGGTAAAATTCATCTTTGGGCAAAGGTTGACTTTGATTGCAGATTTCTCATTTTTAAATCTCCATTTCCTCTTGAAAAAAAGAAAGTTGTTCTCATTTACTCCGTCTTATACTATTTAAAAATGTCAATTTTCATCAAACAGAATATTCTGACATAATTTCCAGAGTGGATATTAATTAAAGCAATCACACAAACAGAATCACATCCTTGTACTCATCTTAGTTCATGCTTGAGCTTGTTTCCTAACCTTTGGAGACAGCCTTTTTTTTTCCAGGAGTAGCTCTAAGCCTATTGTCACTCTTGAGAGATGACCAGGTTGGCTCACAGCTAGTAGCTTGTTTAGGGGAGCCATTGTCTCCTCTTGGCCAGTAAGTTCTTGCCTGACAATGAAGCAGTTGGATGAAGTCATACCTGCTATTCAGCCTGCAATCAGTCCGTGATGGATTCTCATTAGTCACGGTGAATGGTTTTCCACAGAAGTTTCACCTTCTGAAGCGGGAGTATTTCTTGAGTTGAAGCTTAGAAGCAAGATATAAGCTGCTTCTTCTCTTCCACCCTTTCTTTCACTAAGAGTTCAATAATACACTGAATTGTTAGTAACAGAGTGATTTCCCGCATATCTTATAGATGCCAAAACACCCAGTTTATAAACCCAAACTAAGTAAGTTTACACTATGGGTATACGTGTTGGCAGCTTGCATGTAAAAAAAGAAAACTTGCGGACATGAGGCCCACTTGTACAGTCTGCAGCTACATGTCAGATTGTGCCAACACTTCCATTACAACCCATAATTCTGAGGGTCAAAATGAGAACAAAGTGAATGCTCCACAGGATTCTGGCCATCTCAAGAAGGATAGTTTGGTGATTTTCCTGACTCAAACTTGGATGTGCATCTTCACATAAGAATTAAGATCAGATTTCAAGAGGACTAAATGGATTTTGAGCGAGAGATGAAACGTCTTGTTTCTTTTTCCCACTATTTTTATTAATATACATATGTAATACATGTTTACAATGAATTTGGGTATTTTGTGCACATATGTATCACTTCAACTTTATAATCCCTTCCCATTTTCTACCCTCCCACCCCCTCCCTATCCCTTCCCCCAACTCCAGCTATCACTTCATGTGGTTCTATAGAATGTCTGTGTTCTGGGTTTTCCAAGTCAGAGAGACTATACAGTACTTAACATATTAATCTTCCACACCTAAATCATGTCACTTAAGTCACCACTCTAACTCAGCTTCCTATTTCTCGAATGTGTCACATGTCTCTTCTCTGAATCCAACCAATCCCTTTATTGGGATATTTACCAAAAGTTTTTTTTCTATGTTTTTCTATATCTTTGTTGTTATTCTTAAACCTGGCCTTACCCACCAGTTCATATTAGAAAATAACTATAAGTATGTAGTTCAAAAGACTTGTAAATTTGGGAAAGAAGAAAAAAAAGGTTAAATTTCAAATGCCTTAGCTGAATACTGGAAGGTACATGTTTGTACATTCACAGGGTTATACAAAAGACTTAAACGACATATTTAATGAAATTATGGAAGAAAATTTCCCAAATCTAAGAAAAGAAATGAACATGGAACTATTGCAGGCATATAGAACACCAAAAATCTTTGATCAGAAGAGATCCTCATCATGACACATCATAATTAAAATACTAGAAATCCAACACAAAGAGAAAATACTAAAAGCGGTAAGAGAAAAACAGAAAGTGACCTACAAAGATAAGCCCATCAGGATAACTTCAGACTTCTCAATCCAGACTCTAAAAGCCAGGAGATCATGGAGCAATGTCATCCAAGCACTAAAAGAACATAAATGCCAATCAAGACTGCTATATCCAGCAAAATTATCTTTTAATTTAAAGGGGGAACTTAAAACTTCCCATGATATAGAAAGCTTAAAGAAATTTGCAGCCACTAAGCCAGTATTGCAGAGGATACTTAAAGGAAACTTAGAAAGTGAAAGGGAGGCCAGCGACACCAATGACCCCAGAGAAAAAGCAACAACAGCTAGAGGAGAATGAGCTTACAAAAAAGTAAGGCTATGCACGAAATTAGGGATGAATTGATAGGTAAAAGGAAAAACCAAATGGGGCAAAATGCTAATGATTAGTGAAATATGAGTAATCAATGTATGAAAGTCAAAAATCTGAAGTAACTGAGCATAGATATTTATCGATTGATTTAACTGTAGCATACTTATGTGATACAGACTTAAGTCCATTTAATGTAGCAAATTGATAAAGTCTTAAGCATGTTGTAAGAAGCAATTCACTTTTTTGATGTTGAATGTGAGTTTATCCTCTTTGAGAGGCAGAAGCATAAGCAAAATAGCTTGGAGGAAAAGTAACATCTAAAAAGAAAATGTAATCAAAAAATAGATTGGTAATTAAATCATCTGATGGATATACTTTTAAAACAATGCCAGTTCTTCTATAAAATCTGTGAAATCTCCCCACAACATTATTATTAGTAATAGTATAGCAGTGTGCAAAATAGAATAATTTCTATTTAATAATGCAACATGGGGAATTGACATAAAATCTCTTCAGAATGCATGAATGCATGGATGAATATATGGATGGATAGACAGATAAAATTATAAACCAAATCTAGCAGAATGTTAGTAATCAGTGAAATGTGAGTAAATAAGTTATGAAAGTTAAACATTTCTGAATTTTTAAATTTTAAATTTCTAAATTTGCCTTCATATCTGTTACTTTAAGTATATTTATGTGGTATAGATTTAAATTCATTTAATGTAGCAATGTGATATAGTTTTAACTTTGTTTTATTGTAGCAATTCACTTATTAGGTCACTGATGAAAATTTATCCTAAGAAAACTGATTGATGTAAAGGAACTTCTTATTTCTGTTGATGGAAGTCTGGTTGTTTTCATTTCCAGCCGTCAGCAACTCTGCTGGATCTTCTTGACTTGCTGCTATTGGAAACTTCCACAATTGTCTATTGGATCTCTTAGATGAGAATTTTTGAGAAGAACTGAGTAGCCTACATTACTGGGGAACCCAAAGACCATTGTGATTATGCAGGATTGTATCAGGGTAAATAAAATATCTTTCCAATTTTAAGACAGCTCTCTTGCTGTCGTGAAGATAGAGAATTGGACTGTCCACAAAGTCCCATGTGGTTCAGAAATACTGATGCTCACTTAGTCTTGTCTTAGGGTGTCCGACAACCCGCAGAGTATCTCCTCCCGGACAGCCAGTTGCCTCTATTCAATGAGCTAGCTCTCTACTGGGCTTGTAAAATTCATTGACAACACGAATGCTTGCTGCCATTGCACAAGAGCAAGAGGGGAGATGCCACTCATAGTTGGAGTTTAGATACTCTAGGCTGTGCCAGTGGCTAATTGGATGGTAGACTGGGTATATGTTTGGAGTACTTCTCGGTTTCCTTCTGGTAACAGATATGTGTATCCACACCCTTTGCTGTGTGACTTTGCAGTGCCTCAAGAGAGTAAGCAGGCATGTACTACTGGCTCATTGACTTTGTTCTTGGCTGTAGGATCTGTGGCTGTAGGCCTCAGTCACAGGTATAAGTGCAAAATTTAAGGTATATATTGGTTTTGAGCATTTTGTGCACAAACGTCTCTAGTCAAGGTAACCAGACAGCAGTTTCTGGCTGAAGCCTTAAGAGGTTTTGTGTATTTTCATTCACATCTTTCTTTTGTATTTCTGTTATCTGCAATGAAAAGAAAATGCATGGGTAGCTGCTAGTCCCATAATGAAGGTAAATGTGAACTACAGCTAATTCTCAGATCTTCAAGCTAGAAAGAAATTTTTTGTTTTGTTTTTTGTTTTGGTTTGTTTTTTGAGAGAAGATCTCAATCCATAGTCCAGGCTGGTTCTGAACTCACTATGTAGCCCAGGCTGGCCTTGAACACACAGCAATCATCCTGCCTCAGCCTCCCAAGTGCTGGGATTACAGGCATGTACCACCATGGCCTGGCCTCTATGGTGTTAGGGAATTGAACCCAGGGCTTTGTGCTTGTTAGGTAAGCACTTTAACTGTTAAGCTATGCTCCCCAGCTCCATAAATGTTAATTGCTATGAATCACATGGTTTTCAGTTGCTTATTATGCAGAATCCTCTGTGTGTGTGTGTGTGTGTGTGTGTGTGTGTGTGTGTGTGTGTGTGCGTGTGTGCGCTGGGAACTGAACCCAGGCTCTCACGAGTGGCAGGCAAATGCTCTACCAATGAGCAAATCCATGGCCCTTATACAGAATTTTGACAAATTGTGCAGTTTAGGCAGTTGTTTAGTTCAGCAGAATTCTGCCTAATATACCTGGGACCCTCCATCTTCCCATTTCATGTAATAAGGTTTTCAGTGTAGCTGGAAAGAACATTAATTATTAACTATCTCTACCCCCTAGTGAGAGCACCCTGGTGATGAGATGACATGCTTTTGGAAGTAAAGTGACAAATCCCTGATGTACAGTGTTTGGTGGTATAGTCAGGACCTGACCCCAGATCCCTAGATTTCCACATCATAACATAAATCCTTACTTTTACTTAAAAGACATTTTTTTCCAATAAAGCAGACATATGCTGTATTTGTATAAATATGGGATGCACGATGTAGTAAAATCTAACCAAGATGATCTATAGACAGGTCAAAAAAAAAAAAGGCAACATAATGATTGTGTACCAGTTTCAGAAAAATTTCCCAAGATATTTTCTCATCAGCCTAGATACAATATATATATTTTAAAATATGAGGCAGGTGTCTAGTTCCTGAATTCCAATGCTAGATGGGAGAGACAGAAAGAAAAACATTCTATTAGAGATTAAAAGCTGATCTGGCCTATCCCACAATCACCACTTATACAGCCTCAGTTACAAAAATAACCATTAATCTTTCCTTTGTGTTTTAACATAGATCTCAACAATAGGTTTTAAAGAGTGTCATCTCTCCATTTCCTTGAAGACATGGGTAGCATTTGATGGCATAAACATGGTCATTCCTGGAGGTGCCATATTGACCCAGATGATCTTTTGCAATTCTTCACTGCAGTGTCATTAAGAAAACAACTGCAGGAGCTTGAGGAATGGCTCAGTGGTTAAAGTGCTTGTTAAGCAAGCTCTAAGTCAAGTGTTAAGTACCCAAGTTTGATTCCTCAGCACCACATAAGCTGCATGTGGTGGCACACGCCTCTGATGACAGCACGTGGGAGGCTGAGACAGGAGGATTGCTGTGGGTCCAAAGCCAGTCTGGGTTCAGAACCAGCCTGAGCTTCAAAGCGAGACCCTGTCTCAAAACAAACAACAATAACAACAACAACAACAACCCCCCCAAAAAAACCATCTATAGCTCATGTGATGTTTCTTCACTTGCAAAAAAAATTTTTAGAATGTTGAATATCATCTTTTGACCATAAAACTATCCTCCTATAGTGTTTCACTGCTTGTCTTCTTCTTAGAGTTTTTGGACAATTATTCCAAAAGATATTGTTTTGTTTTGTACTGAAAATTGAACTCAGAGCCTTTGCACTAAGCTATACCCCCAGTCCCTTTTAAAAAAAAATATTTTGAGACAGGGTCTTGGTAAGTCTGTTAAGCTACTCAGGCCAGGCCTGAACTTGTGATTCTTCTGCCTCAACCTCCCAGAATGCTACCATACCTAGCACTCACTTCTTAATTTTAAAGCTGCTGAAGCTAACTTTCATAAGAACCTCAACCAATGAGAGACTTCACAAGCTCAGGCCATGGTTTCCTGAAAGAGGCATAAGATGGGAGACTTTGTCCCCTTTTCTTGGTTCCATGTCTCACAGTTGCTCTCCATCTGCCTGTGGAGCAGACAATGAAATCACAGATCAGAAAAATTTGTCAAATCCACCCTGCTGTTCCCCACCACCATCCTTCAACCTGGAACTCAGCTTTCAAACTCCATGCTGATCTTGTGAATGATCATCCTGCACCTGTTACTGGATGCACTGTCTCTCAAGTGTCCTTTAGAGGCCCTGAAAAATCCAGACATGCTATTATATGCATGTATCACTCAGGGTTCTAACAAGAAAAAGTCAGTGTACTTGAGAAAGGATGATTTGAAGAGCGTTTATTTACAAAATCGGCATAAGGAAGTCACAAAAGATGCTGCAGCAATTGGTAACTTGCACTAACCAAGTTGCTCCACGCTGAGACCTCAGGCTTGAGGGGAGGGAACGGCTAGTGAGTTGTATTAGTTTGGGTTCTTTCAAAAGACAGAATTTACAGAAATTATAACAAAAAGGATCTATCCAGAAAGCTTACAAATCGAAGGATAGAGATAGTCCAAGATGGCGGCCTGCATGTGCAAGAACTGGAGTGTCTGATGCCTGCTCAGCAGTGAAGTAGAACTTCCTCCAGGACAGCAGCACAGCTGGTGAGAGTCAGCTACAGATCTCTGTTGTTTGAAGAACAATTGTGAAGACTGGAGTCTGAAGATCAGGGAATGGAGATCAGCGACATGCAGGCAGGCACAAGTAGAGAGTGGAATGAATCTGTGATGAAGATCTGCGAAGTCCATAGACAATTGCAAAGGTGAGAGCTTTCCCAGAGGAAGAAGCTGTAACAATCTTTCTTCTTCCTTCCTTTTATACCATTGGAGTTCCAATCGGGCCTCCCACATCTTCCCCCATTCGCTGGCCCACAAATCACTCACACTCGAATCCAGGCTGGTTCTCAATTCCCAATCTAGACATGGTTCCCAAACCCTAATCCTGATTGTCTCAGATTGACATAATCTCTCCGTTACCATTGTCACAGAGTCATATACCTGGAGAAGGTGGCTGAAGGATGCCTCCTACCTGAAGAAAAAGTGCAAAGAGGGAGCCCAGGGTATAAATGCCCCCCTTCATTCTTTGGTCTTTTGGTCTTTTGGTCTGCTGTTTGTGGGTCAGGCACAACTGGAAGTAAGAGAGCGTGAGAGCCTCATTGATGTAGTCCAGCCCTGCAGTGCCCTAGCAGAGAGCAGGAAAGAGAGGGGCAAAATGTGGAGCCATAGTTCCCTGGAGACATTGAGAGCATAAAATGCTTCTAAACTACTCAAGCGTAATTCATACCTTACAGTTCGACTTTTCATTCTTTGATGATTAATGCCAGTGAAAATCATGTGAATAATTCCATAACTCTTCTGAATGTATTTGTTTGCAAATTTCTCTATTTATCTCCAAGTATCTGATAGCTAGGAATGGGTGAAGATGGTGTGTGTTGAGTCTGAAACATGGCAGTCCCTGCCAGGGCCACAGTATAGGTCTCTGATAACTTTGGGGCATTTCAGGGACCCTGCTGATCTCTCAGATATACGAAGATGTTGGCTGACACCGTTAGGAATGCATCTTCTGTGTCGCTGAGCCTTGTAATAGCCATGCCAAAATTTGTAGAAGACTCTGTACCTATAGATGTTGCTTGTGTACTTAGAAGTCAATATTCCCTTTAGATTACAGCAGAAAGACAACATCTAGAGGTTTGGCTTATTGCTTTCAAGGAAGGTTTAGTAAACATGGGGGAAGAAACCTTCTAGTGTCCTTCAAAAATATTAGGGAAAGAAGAGCTCACATTCTTTCCTGAGACAAAGATAAATGAGGCAGACATCTCACTCTGCTTCCTTCACCTCCTGAACTACAATAATTCAACAATATCTGAGAAGAACTCCCTAGAAATTGTAGGAGATAATGGGCACATCCTGCTGAGTTTGTCACCTGCAGTGACAAATCTGCTCCCACGAGGGGCGTATCTCTCACCTACCTAGTGCAGAAGTTTGGTATTGCTAGGTGATGGTATCAGCAGAAGGAATAAAATATTGTATCCCAAATTGAAGATGAGGTAGGATTAAGTTGGATGAAGGCAAAGATATGAAAATGTCACACTGGATGTACCAACAACCGTAAGGCCCTTTCTGTAGGTCTGAAACTCACAGGTGTCATTTAAGAGTCAATGATGGTTGCTGTTGTGGAGCAGAAGAGCACTGCGTTAATTGTCATTTGTTCTTTAATCATGTATCTAGTGCCTTTGTCCTTAGCATTGTGCAATGGGATATGTCAAAGAAGGACACTCGGTTTGCCCTAACGAGACGAGAAGTTGGTGGTTAGGAACTGTGTTCTCTAAATAGGCAAATGGAAGATAAGAACGCGTGTGGGGGATGTAGTGATTCCTGCTTCAGAGATGTGGGCAGTGAGAGTGAACTAAGCCAAGTAAAGGTGTGGGGAACAGTGACATCCATGAGCATGACATGCAAGATGGAAAGCAGTATGGCGCATGTGTGCATGTGTGCTCTATGAACAATGGGAGCTCACCCTGTGGTGTTTCCAACCTTTCACAATATTTCTTCATGCTTCTTTCAAATAGGCAGTATTAGTCCTATACTCTTCATGTAAAAAGAAATTGAGGAAAACAGGAAGCTCAGGGCTGGAGCAATAGCTCAGTGGTTAAAGCACTTGCCTAGCAAGCATTATGCAAATGCTAAGTACCCAAGTTCAATTCCTCAGCATCACCTAAATTGAGCATGGTGGTGCATGCCTGTAATCCCAGCACTCAAGAGGCTAAGGCAGGAGGATTGCCCTGAGTCCAAGGCCAGTCTGGACTGTATAGTGAGTTTAGAACCAGCCTGGGCTACAGAGTGAGACCCTGTCTCAAAACAAAACAAAACAAAACAAAACAAAACAAAACAGGAAGCTTAAGGACTTTTTCTTTAAACAGTCCTGATGGCAATATTCTTTCCTTCTTCATGCAAGCCAAGGGAACATTTCTCAATGCTGACTTGTATGCCAACCATAAAGTTCTGAGTCTGGTTTTCCCCTACATTCAACTTTCAAAGAAGGGCATGTGTAAATGTTACTGGGTACCACTGAGATGCCAGCCCTGGAGGAAGCTGGTTCACACATCTGCAGCTTCTCACGTCCTTGGAACACCTTGTGACTGGGCCCCGAAGCAAGTGAGAAAACAGATGCAAATTACAATAGTATCAGATAGTTTGGAAGCTGAAAATGGATGACTAATGTGCATATATATTGCCTCAATAGATAGGACATTTTAAATAAAAACTAGTACTTAAAGAGAAAAATCTCATAGCCTTTTATATATGATGTTGATAAGTTCTGGCTCCTTCCAGTATCCTGAGTTAGTTGGTCCAAGAGTCTGAAACTTTGGGATATAACTAGTCCCATGTGCAAAATACATTGCATCTTTCTTTCTTTAGTGATCTCTCTCCTCAGATAGCAGAACTCTCAAGATCACAGAACATCTTTATTGACCATGAGGGATGAAAATAACTCAGTGTCCCGGACCTTTGTTAAATAAGAATTTAGAAAGAAACAAAACGGAAAGTATGTATTTGGGTATTATTAATAACATTTATATTATTACTGCCTACTTTCAGTTCTGAATGCACAGTTTTGGATGCTGTCTTAGTCCACTGGAACTGTTTTAACAAAGTATCACTGACTAGGTGGCTTAGATAACAGATACGTGTTTCTCACGGTTCTGGAGACTGGGGAGGTCTTTCCTGGTGAGGACATTCTTCTGGATGCAGACAGCCATTTTCTTTTGTATCTTCACACGATGGAAAGAACGTGGGGGAAATTTCAGGGGTCTCTTTTACAAGGGTGCTAATCCCTGTCATGAGGGCCCCACCCTCATGAGCTAATCACCTCCTAAAGGGCCCACTTCCTAATAACCATCACATTGGGATAAGGGTTTCAGCGCATGAATTGGGGTGGAGGTAGGAAAGGGCACACAGAAACATTCAATTCATAGACGATAAAAAAGGAAAGGAAAGAAATGCAAGCTAATTTGTTCTACTTAACATCATCTTATGTGTATTATTTCAAAAATAATTCCTCAAAACTTGATGGCTCTTACTGATAAGTTTTTTTTTTTAAATTATCGAGACAGAGTTTCTGAAGTTCAGACAACAAATGAGAGCCTTGGGTGATCCAGACCTGGCATGTGGACAAAGCTGGAGGTAGGTATGCATTTATAAACATAGAATCAGACAGGAAGCAGATAAAATGTTTCCTTCATTCAGGGGAGCACATTCCTAGGAAGAACTAGGACACCACATCCCATACATACCTCAGAGAAACAGCTGTGACAATTAAGACTGAGTTGGGCAGAAATGCTTTCTGTGAGGAATTTGTACCCAGCAATTTACCAGTCAAGGCAAAGACAAGAGACTATAATCATTCCAATGAGTGCTTTGGTTGGTCCCTTGTCCACAAGAATTACGTGTAAGAAAATGGCTGACTGTTATACAAGTGAAATGCCAAGTACTGACATTCTTTTGATCTTTAGCTTTAGAAAGTCTGGTCCTGCCCTCTCTTCATTCCAGAAACAGGAATCCCCAATAATTATTTGATGGCATTCAACAAAGCAGCTGTAAGTTTTGATAGGGAGGGGAAGGCTTTTGTACAAAAATTATGGAATAATATTTAGGTAGTTGTTTAAAGATTACTTCAGTGTTTCCATTTCTACCTGATTGCTTTGAAGGGAATATTCAGCCAGGAATTTCACATGATTATGTGAGTGCCCATGACATTTTTCTCTCACAGACTTGAAGCTCTTGGAAGGTCTTTTGAAAACTTGATTTTGTGGATGACTCAAGAAATGTGCTTCAGGTACTATACATGGGAAAGTTCTGAAAACTGGCTCAGGATGTGGTACTAGATTCCCATATTTCACAACTTCATATTACACAGAAAGGTAGAGGAAGTGTAGTTTACCAGAAGGTGACCTTCCTATCTGTGTGTCCCTGGCTACATCTCCTGGAATTGGGTCTTGGGTTGTACTAACCTCCGCCTACTCATTCCTTTGGGAATGTTGGAATTATTTGTAACTAAGTAACATGCTTTTCTTGGATAAGGAGTTGACTAATTGCTTATTTTCCTTGGTGCTTTGCAAATCTGACTAATGTTGACTCAGGTAGACTATTAAGAAGTTATTAATACTATGGGTTATAATTACTTGCAAATACATTTATAGTTAGAGTTAAGCTTCAGCAAGTTTATACAATTCAATTATCCAGCCCTGGATACAGATCCCTCTCCCTGCTTTAATAAAATCTTATTAATTATTCTTACTTCACTGTTAATGAAGATAGTTTTCAGAGTCTTAACTTTTCCAGCTCATTACACAGATCATCAATGTGGAAAGCAGAGACAAGGGTAGTTTCTATTTCCTTTTGGAAAAATAAATCTGTGATGGCTTGAATATTGTCTTTGCAATAATGTGTGTGTGGAATATATTGAATATCACCGGGTATTTTAGTGGGATAATTAAGAATGAGTCATTATTTCATCAAGATCAATAACTACTTGCTACTTGCTTTAGATACTTAAAATATAAAAGTTGAGTAATTCTTCATTTAGAAATTTCTAGAAGAAAATCATTTACAGCTGGTAAATAAATTTATCAGCAACTTTTGACAGTACATGCTAGCTACCATTTTACATGCTACAAACTATATTTAGCAAAAAATATAGACTCTAATCATATCTTTTTAGATGTTAGTACTAAATAATTGACTTTTCTTTGGATAATAACAAATTGTGCTTCCCCACCCAAGATTTTGGCTTATATCTCAAAATATTTTAAAACTGAGCTTTGCCACTGATCATAGTTTCCACAGGAAACTACCTCTGTGGTAAAAATAGCTTACAACACACATTTTTCATACAGAGCTGCCCATCAATATTGATTTTTGTTTAACTTTTCTACCCCCCCAACAGAGAATTTGAAGTAGTATTTCCTTGGGAAAATTACTTGGGAATGTGTGTGAACAATTTTATCTATTTTATTTTTAAGTTTTATGAAACCTGAATTCACATGCATTAGACAGAAACTTCAAAGTATTGAAGGCTAATGTTATTTCAGATTCTTTCAGCGTAATAAAAAATATATATATAGCCAAAATTAAGGGTGTGTGTGTGTGTGTGTGTGTGTGTGTGTGTGTGTGTGTGTTGAGGAGGCTATAAGGAGGCCATTTTGGTGGGGAGGAAAAAGATCTCACTTACTAGCTCCCCTTCCTGGCCGTGGAAAGCCGTATGTTTCCCAAAGATGGTCAAAATGGTATCATCCATCTCACACACATTCTCTTCCGCAATGTAGTACCAATATTCATCCCATCATGAGGCAGGGAATGTTGGGGCTCAGAAAATGATACCTCAAGGAGCTGGAGGTATAGCTCAGAAGTTAAGAGCACTTGCCTGGCAAGTGTGGGGCCCTGAGTTTGATTCCCCAGCACCACATAGATTCGGCACGGTAACACATGACACACCTGTAGAAAATAAAGGCCTGCACCACTGGGTCTGGCTCAAAAGTAAAAAAGAAAAGTGTTTTAAACTTTGACCTTTTTCTGGCTCCCTGGAGCCCCATCTTCCTCACCTCTTTGTCTATCAAAGCACAGGAAGGAGCCTTTTCTGAAGTTTCCCTGTCTATCCAAGGGCTAGGCCCTCCAGGGGATTAACTCACAGGGGACACCCACAACACCCATAGCTCAGAAGAACTTTGGCCCATGCCACTCTCTGTTGTTTGGGCCCATTCATTTTCTCGAAGATCACTCTGCATCTAAATTGCCTACATCTTCCCACTTTCTTCTGCCATCGGAAGAGGGCATATGAGCTCCTAAATCTCACTGGGTTATGGGGTACTCACTTTCCTGTGGTGCCCTCCATCCTGTGATATTGTGCTACTTTCTTCTTGTTAATCTGTGTATTGTCAGTTTAATTCAGGCTCTTTTACCAAAACTTCAGAGAGCATAAGGAAAATTTTCTGCATCTGAAAATACTGTGTCTTCTCCCTTGGAAAATTGGTGAGTTTTTGGAACTTTTTAGCTAATGAAATAGGGCAGGAGTCACACTATGAGACTTCTGAGGCCAGGCCTTAAAAGACCACTCAACACCCACATTGCTCACTACAACACTAATGCTTGGCATACTAAGTCACTCTGTAAGCAACTTAGTCATGGAGACTCTGGAGTCTCTATGCTTTTAAGATACACACGTTAGCCCATGAAAAGCCTACATGGAGAGACCCTATGTTAGTCAGTATCACTGTGACAAAATACCCAAGAGAAACAACCTAAAGGAGGAAAGAATGATTTTGCCTCATGGTTTCAAAGGTTTCCATCTGTGACCATTTGGCTCCATTTCCTCTTGACCCATGGTGAGACAGAACATCAAGGTGAGGAACATGTTATGTAGCAAAGTAGCTCACTTCCTGGTGACAGCAGGCAGAGGTAGAGAAAAGAACCAGAGAGGAAGGGGCTGGAGACAAAGGATAGTAGCCAAAGTCATGCTCCCATGATCCACCCCTTTCTGTTAAGCCCTATCTCCACATTTCCATTACTTCCCAGTAATACCACCAAAGCATGAATCCATCAGTAGATTTGTCCACTGATGATGTTAGAGCCCTCATGATACAGTCGCCTTCCAAAAGTCTCTTTGCTGCCAACCAATCAAACCCCAATAGGTTTTGAGACTTCATGAAAAGAGGTGGATGCCCATCCAGGTCCTGGCTGGTCCAGGCCCCCTCTGTCCTTCTCTGGTTACTCTCTGACAGGCACTCCAGATATTTTACAACAGAACTACCCAACAGAGCCCTTTCCGAATTTCTGACTTGTGAAAACTAGAAAAGATAATAAAATGGTTCCTGTGGTTCTAAGCCAGAATCTGAGGGTGTTTTTCTAGGCAGCAACAGTAACTTACACACTAGTCAGGATAAAGCACCTGAATGGAGTGGGTAAGGAGGTGGAGGTGATGGAGGATCACCTCTCTGTCTTTCTATTTTCACCGTATTTCTTCAGGGCTCTTTGTCTTCCACATCTTGTGACCAGGCTGTCTGCCTTTTCAGTCCTCAACTCTGGCCTCCTTAATGTGAAAGGCCCTGACCTACGAGGCTGGGAGCCTGCACTCTTAAACCGAAGTGACAGTAGCTGTATCATCTTCTATGAGGCTTCAAGTAGCAAACTAGCTGAGAAAATGAGTGAAGAACTGCCTTACTGGAGAAAGGAGCAGCCCCTGCCCTCCAAAGGCTCATAGTCCTAGTAAGAGACGTCAGTAACCAACAGGTACTTTGGGAGTAACTCTAGCCTAGGGTGTGTACTAAAGTGTGCTGAGACATAGAGAAGCCAGCTGAATTGTATTCCATCCTGGCCCAGGCAAGTGGCCACGATTCTGTCTCCCTCCCCCTTCCCTCCTCTTCCTTTTCTTCCTCCTTCTCTTTGACCACTAATTAAATTGCTTGTTCCCACATATAAAGATCCTCTTTAGAACCTCTGATACATTTCCAAAATCTAATAGGTTCTATGTTAATTCTCAAGCAATCTGGGGCAAATGATATTCAAAATATATTTAATGCAACAAATAATCATTCCTCAGCTGAGATCACCTCATTTCTGAATATTTTAACCTTCTCCCTCGCTATAGGCACTTCAGTTACTCTTGGGCACCAACAACAATAAATGGTTGCTGACCAGAATGAAACCAAGATGTAACTAAGAACACTTAGAGAGTTCTAGAATTCTTTAATCATTTAAGACAAGAATATAATTATGAAAATAAGGATAGAGCTCTCACAACTTAGCTTATACGAGAAAGAAAGGCAGCGTATGTGACGGATGATGGGAGGGAGAGTGGGAAAATATGTTTTGAAAATTAAAATATATTCCACATTTTGTGACTTAGAAAGTTAAATACAAATCAGGCCTTTCTGTGCTAAACTTTGTTTGCACTGGGTAAAGTGCAACTTCCTGTTTTGAAGGAAAAGTTTGAGTAGGTTCAAAAGGTCTCTTGGGGACTCACTCATCTACCAACATAACATTTGAACCATTTTAAATGTAAATTAGGGGAAATATGGATTGGATTTCATTTACAACACAACTTAAATAAGAGAAGGGAAGGAATAGATTTGGAAATGATTGCAACCATGAAGAGCTGTGCTCCCCGTCAATTTCCGAATTCCTCACCAGCAGGAGGTCTGCCAGGTCCAGTAGCTCCTATTCTGCTGTAAGGACAATGGGCATCAGGTGGGCTTCTTAGCGTCCCTGTAAGCCAACCCTCATTATGGCTTGTCTCTAATTCAGAGACGGTTTCTACAAAATAGTGAGAGCTCATGAACAGAGCACTCAGAGAGACAGTTCAGTTTCTTTTGAGTGTCATTAAGAAAGCTCACACAACTAGCAAACAACTCCTGCTTGTATGGCCTTCTCACACTTGAGCTTCCATCAGAAGTCCCTGGAGGACTTATTAAAACACAGACAGCTGAGCCCCACCCGGAGAGTGTGATTTAGTAGACCTGAGGTAGGGCTGCAAAGTTTTTTTGTCTAACATGTTCAAAGGTGATGTGGATGTTGCTGGTCAGAGGGCACTCTGACAACCACCATGGCAGTGGGTAGGCCCCACACTGGGGCATTCTTTGAGTGGCAGAAAATTTGCATACTTTGTATGCATGTATTCACTAATGGATTCAGCAAACTTCTCTGCAGCCACATAATGGGTTGGGTAAGTTTGATTTACAATGGGCACTGTTTCTTAAAACAATTATTTGTGCTTATGTAAGATGAAAATGCTTTCACCCATTCTTGTTTACACTATAGTATTTTAATTAGCACATTCTCTCTTAGGGGAAGTGCAGCGGTAAATGTCAGCTTGACGTAGATCAAGTAATCATGAATGAACTTCACGGCAATCAGACCTTACTGCTTTTAGCGCAATAGTTTTGTCCATTTGAATTCAATTATCTTATGTGGGAACACCTTATTAGAGCTGAATTCTCCTAGCTAAATACTTTTTTCTAACCATTAGTTAGATATGCTATATTAAAATGTGATTGAAGGTCTGTTATTCAAGAACTTCGTTTCAAACTAAGAAAAAGTTACATTGACTTCCTATGCTAACAAAAGTATTCTTTTGTGAACATGGGATAATCATACCAATTTTCTTCAGCATGTGTTGGGAGTTGGTTCCAAGAACTTCCTCCATATCAAAACCCACAGCTCCTTGAATTCCTTACATAAAATGGTGTAGTTTTTGCATGTAGCCTACACACATCCTCCCTTATACGTTCAATAATCTCTAGAGTCCTTGTAATACCTGATACAATGTAAATAGTTCTTTTCTTAGTTGGGGAATAATGGTGATATTTAAAATGTCTGTTCTTGTTTAGTATAGATACACTCATCACAAGCCTAACTACATTTTCAAACTGAGGTTGATTGAATCCTTGGTTGAACTTATTAACTGTGGGGGGCTGGCTTTACTGACGCCACAGGATGACGTGTAGTCATGAGGATGAGCAGGTTTCTCCCTCGTTCTCACCTCCCTTCCTGGTGTGGAGACCCTCACAGATCTGAAGCTCAGGAAAGGAGATCTCATGTCCAACTTTTCATCCAGTCTCACTCTTCTATAGCCACCATAAACACAAGCCTGTGCAACAACTGGCTGGCATTCTTCTTATGAAAAAAGTCTCATATTTAATATTGATAGTTTGGGAAGGTTTCGGTAATCAGGGATCATGTAAAGCAGGTGTGGCGAGGCCCCAGAAAGTGGTCAAAGGGGTGTGGAATAGGCAGTCAAAATGCCTAAGTTAGAATTTTACCTCTGCAACTAACCTAACCTTCTTTGCTGATCTTTTCTGACTTTTCACTTTCTCATCTTTTAATATTAGAAATAAAAAATAGCAATCAAAAAATTCTTGTGAAGTTGGGGGGGGACTATAGTAAAATGCCATTATAAACTGTAATTCCTCATGGAATGTAGTTTCAGTCCGTGTGTTGGACTCTGTCAATAGAGATGACATACCTCTATATGTCATGTGGCCCATATCCAGAAAGAAAACCCTCACACTAACCTCACTAATAGCATGCTCTATGTCACACGTCGTTCCACGTTAGATCCAAGTGCATCTCAAAGAAAACAGTGAGTTACATCTGTTGGCACAACTTACACTAAAAAGAAAACTGATGTCATCTATTAACTGAGCTGTACACCCATATATATTAATTTGGTAAGGCTGTGTGTCAAAGTATCACAGACCAGGTAGACTGAACAGCAGAAATCTATCTTCCCACAGTTCTGGAGGCAAAAAGTCTGAAATGAAGCTATCAACAAGGTTGATGTCATTTGAAGTCTCTCTCTTTAACTTGTAGATGGCTGTCTTCTTCCTGTGTCCCCACATGGTCATCCAATTGTACATGTTTGTGTCCAGATCTTTTCCTCTTATAAGGACATTCCAGGCCGGGTGGCTCAGGCCTGTAATCCCAGCACCCAAGAGGCTGAAACAGAAGGATCGTAAGTTTGGGCCCAGCCTGGGCAGCTTAGAGACTTAGCAAAACTCTGTCTCAAAATCAAAAATGAAGGTCAGCTATAGCTATAGCTTGGTGTGACAGCCCTAGGCTTGATTCCCAAGTACCAGAGAGAGAGAGAGAGAGAGAGAGAGAGAGAGAAAGAGAGAGAGAGAGAGAGAGAGAGAGAGAGAGAACATGAGAGTAAACATTAGTTGTACTGCATTAGAATCTACCTTAATGACCTCATTTTAATTTATCTCTTTGAAGAACTTTCAATAGGCATATTCTGAGGTATTAAAAGTTAGGAGTTCAATGTTTGAGTTTTTGGGGACACCATTCAATCAATAACACGATATATAAGCACACTACTTCTTATTTATCTTAACAAAATGAAGATCATAATGTCCTTCTATGAAGACTTGTTGAACTTAGGTAAAGGTAGCGTTTTGCATGTTTCAAAAGTGGTTTTGACCAGCAGGGGGCTCCTGTATTAGTACAGTGGTATGTTCAAAATTGAAGTTGCTTCCAAAGTTAAATAAATGATATCTGTCTATCCTCAGTGAATTGATTCATTAACATCTGTTAATCTGATGATAATGAGGATCATGATGATGAAGATGGTGATAGACATGTTTATTGAGTAGTAACTAGCAAGAGGCTAAGGGGAAATAGCATTGTCATTAGCACCGGCTGCATTGTGCAGCCGTTATGGCCAGTTCTTACTTAGTTTTAGAGGTTTATGAATACAAAATATATGCACAAGTGCCAAGATCAATGATCCAAATTTGTTGTTTGGTTGAGAAGCTCAGCTCTATTTTCTGGTCCAGGAACTATTGATACATGGCAGTGTCAAGGTGACCCGGAACTGCCCTCTACCCTTTTGTTTTCATTGCCTGACTCACAGCCCCCCTCTAAAAGTTTCTGTGCTTAGATCTGTTGCAACTTCTATTAGTTGTTTTGTCCCAAGTGTACCTGGCTGAATTTTTTCTCCACATTATCCAGAACTCTTGGTTGCAAGTGACAGAAAAACAACTCACACCAGACCAGCTTCAGCCACAGCAAGGGCAGGGGTGGAGCTGGCTCTAGAGACACCTGGAATCAGCGAGATCAACTTCAGCAGGACCATGGTTCATGTTCTTTCTGTGAAGCTACTTCATGGTCTTCCAATGCAGATGTTTGTTTGTGTTCTTCCACCTGGTGGTAGCCTAGCTGTAGCTCTTTTAGGCTTGTGTCTCATAGTCTTGGGGCCAGGGAAAGAAAGAGATCTCTTTGCTTTTAGCTGTATTGGGTTTAGAAAAACCCAAGGAGACGACTGGTTAGCTTGGCTGGGGGCATGTGACCATCTCCTGGTTTTCACTGTGACCAGGGGAAAGTAGCACTATGAATGTCCTGCCTCAGCTCCATGCTCTTGTCTCTGCACACATGGGTGCAGTATCGTGAAGGGCAGCTTTCCAAAAGTCACATGGATGGAGCAGTGTCCTGAGGAAAAATCATGCTATTGCCAGAAAAAGGAAAGATTGAGGTGTCCACGCACATCACGGTGATCCACTATGGTGGTTACTCTAACCATCAGAAGCAATCCTTTCTCTTTCTGGCCTCACGAAAAAGGACACAGCAGAACTGGGTGTCCTGCAAAAACTGGAACTTAGAATTAAGTCCCAAGTTGACCCTGGCTCCTAAGTTTTCAGAATTTTTGATCATCATTTCCAGCCAAAGTTATGCATTATTCATGAATTTTAGCATTTTGTTTTAGTACTCTAAAGTACAATTGTTAATTACAGAAGCTCCTTGACTTACAATGGGGTTATATCCTAATAAACCCACCAACCTCACATCCCAGCTCAACAACACAGCACCCTGCAGAGGCCAGCTAACTTCTGTCACGACCACAGGGCTGAGTGGGAGCTATGGCTTACTGCCGTGGCCCAGGCTCACCAGCCAGGACTGGACTGCACACAGCTAGCCAAGAGGAAGGTCCAAATTCAGCATCCATGTGTAGGTCTGCTGAATACATGAAAGTTATGCATCATCATAAAGCTGAAAAATCATAAGTCAAGCCATCATAAATCAGGGACCACTTTTATGTAAAACAGTTTCAATTCTATGATCTCTACAAATACACCAATATTCAATATTATGAATACAAAGATGAGTATGGATGGACTTATTTTGCTGTTGACACATTCTTTAGTTCCTGAGAGTTGCCCATTGAGCCCCACCTGCCCAACTGAAGCGGCTCTGGGAACTTGGCACTGAGACCCTGGACACCCGCGCTCTTTGAGAAAGAAGGTGGGGGTAGAGGGAAGGCCCCAATGTGGAAAGGTTTGCTGCTCTTGTCTTCCATATCTAGAGTTTCTCTCCGTCTTCCTTCTCCCCTTCAAACATCTAGTGAACAATTTCAGACCTTCATGTTCCCCTGGAAAGCCTGCCTGATCCCTCTGCTCCTTCCTTAGGTCTTCCCCACTGTATTTCTGAAGGTGATGAGTATACTAGGGAAGGGGACGAGAGAGAAACTTTGGACATTTCAGCTTTAGCTTTAATTGTTGTCCTGTGCTTTACCATATTTTACCATATGTCCTTGACAAATCAGCCTTCATTCAGTTTCTTTCTTCTTTTCTTCGTTTCTTTGTCTCTCTCTCTCTCTTCCTCTCTCTCTCTCTCTCTCTCTCTCTCTCTCTCTCTCTCTCTCTCTTGAGACAGGGTCTTGCTCTATAGTCCAGGCTGGTTCTGAATTCACTATGGAGCCCAGGCTGGCCTTGGACTCAAAGCAGTCCTCTGGAATTACACGCGTGTACCACCATGCCTGGCTTATGTGGTATAGGGGAATAGAACTCAGGTACTCAGCACTTGCCCAAGCGCTTGCTGGGCAAGCACTTCAACTACCGAGCCCTTCCTCCAGCCCTTTCATTCAGTTTCTATAGAAATAAAATTGGAAACTAGCCAAGTGTGGTGATGTACCCCTCTAGAAGGCTGAGGCAGGAGGATTCGAAATTCAAGCCCAGTCTAGGCAACTTTGTGACTTAAAGTGATCCTATCTCAAAAACAAATACATACATACATTCATACATAAAGAAACAAAAAAAATTAAAAAGCTCAGTGTGAAGACTTAGGATTCAATCCTTGGTACCCCTCCCTCAAAAGATAAAGTTAGGCCAACTTTTCCACAAGATTTATTGTAAGTATACATGAAACCATATTTGTGAATCCATAGGATACCAAACTATATGCATAAGGGGCTCAACAAACTGGAAATACATGCGGTGGTAGACTAAGATGGAATAATCACACATTGAAAAGTTACCATACAACAGCATTGCACTAAGTTTATTTATTTATTTATTTATTTATTTATGTCACAGGGAACAGAACCCAGGGCTTTGGTGCATGGTAGAAAAGTACTCTGCCACTGAGCTGCATCCCTGGTCCTTCTTTAAAATTTTAGTTTTGAGATAGTGTCTTGGTAAATTGCCCAGGCTGGCCTTGAACTTGCCATCCTCCTGCCTCATCCGTTACAGGAGGATCCCTGGTTTATACACATTATCTCAGTTGAACCTCCCATAGAACCTAAACAGGACCATTCTTATTTCTGTTTTAGAGATAGAATAACGGAACCCCCAGCATCACCTAGCTGATAAGTTGTACAGCCAGAATCTGAAATGAGACCTCTTTGACTCTAAAACTTCAACACATAAAAATGTGTTAAAGCTTCTAAATAAATTTTAAAACAGTATATCCCCATTGTAAAGGTCTTCACTGTCCTTCCATTTGACGAGGGATCTATTTGACTCATCTTGTGATATTTGTAAGATTCTTTCCCCTAGCATCCAGGACACCTCTTATGTGAATCCTTTCTTTCCTGGTAGCATTAAAGCCAGGGTGTATTATTCTGTTTTTCCCCATCCTTTGTGCTGGAAGTCTATCAAACAAATTCTTGGATGTGTGAGGAAATTAATTAGGACCAGACAGAGAACAAACTAGCTCGGGTTCTCAAAGAATTTCAGACCATTATCTTGGATTAGAGGCTGGGTGCGTATGCATGACTTGCCATATATGGCCTGGCAGATCATTTTCTAGAGGAAATGACTGAGCATACTCCACACTCCACTTCTCAGGGCTGAGAGTTGTCTCTTTCGTCCCCAAAGTTCAGAGCTGATGATCACCCAGCCTTCTCTGTCCCATCCCTGGCTTTCAAAAGGAAAGGAGTCATACACACTTTATCTTTTTTCCTTTTTAGATCCCCTGATGCTCTGTTTCCAATGGCAGTTTTTTCAGTTAGGAAAGTAGTGAACCACCCAGGTGATGTGATTGCCATCATGACTGTGTATTTCATTCACAAGATGATCTTTGCCTACAATGAAAGTCGTGCATTCTTTTCCCTATCCTCTTTTCATGGAGTTTAAGTTTTGGCTTTCAGGGACATCAGACAAAACACACAGACAGGGTGGCATCTCGTGCGACAAAATAAGCCACAGGTCGTATAGGCCAGCAGTCTAAGGGGGAAAAAATCAAACGAAAACAAGTATGTTGGGCCAAATAATAAGAAATAAACAGAAATGAAGTAAAGTCACAAACCAAGCCAGAAAAGAAACAGAAACCTCGTAAGAAAACACACTTAAGGAAATCAACAAAATATGCAGCCAAAGGAACATCAGGAAGGTTGCTCCCAGATGGCCGACTCTCCTGGGCAGGCGCCCCTTGGGAATGGAAACTCTTTGAGCAAACAGGCAGAGCAGGGGACTGGCCACGAAGGGCCCGGCCTTGTTGATTGTCAGTGGCTTTTAGCAATTGGAGAGGAAGGCAATCTTTCCTCCAAATCCAGCCTCTCCTGAGAAGGACTCAGTCCTGAGGGTGCAAATGTAGTATTAAGAAAATAGCGTATGAGGAAGAGGAAGAAGGCGCTTCCCCCCTTCTGGAAGATACCAAGTTGCTAACCAGACAACAGTTTGTGGCACAGATCCTAAACTTTGTGCTTGCATAAGACTGGGACCGAGTCCTCCCTCCTTACTCAGTCTGTGACCTGGCACAAATCATTTTCTACCCCTGAATCTCACTTTCTTCATCTGTGAAAGTGGGGGGTGATAATAGCTCTTATCTAACGAGGATACAGTGGAAATAAACAAAATCCTGTATGTAAATGCACAAAATAGTGCCTGCTGTGATGTTAGCGGTAGGTGAGGGAGGAGGAGTCAGCCGGAAACGACAGGAGGAGGCAAGGCAAGGCAAAGAAGGAGAGTGGCTTGCCCAGGAATCTGCTTCGGGAACATTTATGAGTAAGTCCTCTGGGATCTCCCCAGGAAGGAATTTGCCAATCTCAGATGCCTTCAGAGTTGTCTAGAATGAAGTCCTCACACAAAGATCAGGTGTGGTGTGGGTTTTCTGTTACTGACCTCAAAACTTCTAGCATCTCTGGAATTTCCCGGGTATCAGGCGTTCGGTCCAGGGAACCAGCCACCCAGCATGGCTGGCTGCAAAAGAGACACATGAACCAAACAGAGAGTGGAAAATAACCCCCCACTGCTGCGGGCTTTCCCTGAGCTTATCTGAACCTTCATGGTCTCTAAGGGCTGAAAAAACATGCAATCCATGGATATAGGAAAAATAAAGATAAGGTAACAAAAATAAATATTCACTCTGCCTTAATCTCAATAAATTCCCCCCAAAAGTCTATCTGAATATCCTGTCTCAATTCTCCAGCAACAGAGGAGACATGGTTACTTCAGACTAAGTGACTTTTTTCCTCACACTTTTTCTTCCCTTCCTCTCATAGGAGCACGACCACTATCTTAGCCAACTTTAGTTACTCTTTATCAAGTTGGAACATTACAGTGGTGTTGGGGCTCAGAAAAATGATACCCCAAAGTGTGGGAATCTGACATGTGAGTTGAACAAATGCCTTAGAGTCAGTCTCTCAAACCTTCCCTGTTTCTCTCTGAAGTACAGGGAGGGGCTCTCTCTGAAGTTCACTTATCTGGCTGAGAAAACTTCTTCCAAAAGAAATGCAATTGTTGTAAACTCTTTCCCCAGGAAATCTCATCAAGTAACCAAGAAAGATTAACCACCACAGAAGACCAGGAGACTGAAAGTCTTCACCACACCCAGGCTGGTTTTTATCTAGTCTCCCAGGGCAGCTCCCAGAGATTACTTGGGAGACTTTGTCTGCAGGAGACACCCTTTGTTTGCAGAGAAGTTTTACCTCTCACCTTTCCTAACTTGTCACTACTCCCTCCTAATTTCCCTGACCCCTGTGCAGAAAGTATTTAAACTTTAGCCATTTGGTTCCTATCTTTGCGTTTTTCTATTTCATATGGCGCGCTTGTACCCGTGCGCATCAAGGCTCGACGTACCTATAACTTTGCAAATAAAAAGTAAAGATATCTTTAAAATTGCTAGGTTTTTCACTAACTAGCAAAATGTTTATCTCTGTTAAAGTTTAAATAGATCGAAATGTTAACTATGTTAATCTAATATTTCAGCTCTCAAAAGGAAAATAATTGTGAAGTAAATTAAAAAGTGAGATTAATGCTTATAGGTATTACATAACAACATCTGAGTCAGCAGTTACTAAGTTAAGCCTTCGTGGCTTGTAGAGGATCAGAACTGGGGCTATTAAACATGTTTTCAGAAGGAATTAACATAAATAGAGGTTTAACATTACTTCCTTAAATTTATTCAATATTAAAATGGCATATATAATTAGGTTGGCTATGGTGAAGAGGTTGTAAGGTTTACTTTAAAGTATAATATAATATATTGGTGCAAAACCCAAGTCCCCCTATCTCTGAACGAGAGTTTTTTGTTTCCTTTTTTTCTTGAGATAGGGTCTTGCTCTGTAGCCCATGCTGACCCTGAACTCGGTATGTAGCCCAGGCTGGCCTTGGACTCACGGCAATCCTCCTGCCTCAGCCTCCCGAGTGCTGGGATTACAGGCGTGCGCCACCACGCCCAGCTTATGTGGTGCTGGGGCATTGAACTCAGGGCCTTGCACTTGGCAGGCAAGCTCTCTAACCACTGTGCAATTCTCCCAGCCCTGAGTGAAATTTTCTTAAAATACTGGGTTCTTAATAAAAATTGCAAAAAGACCCAAGTTTTACAGGAATCAAAGTTCAAGTGTTGGCTTGTTGTAAAACGCTTTCAATTATTTTTAACTGGTTAATTAATAAATTATAGCAGATATACATAAATCTCAGGGACTAAAGATATATATACATGTGTGAACAATATATATTGTGAGTCTAAGCTTTATCGAATGCTAAATTTATAGAGCTAAGGTTGCATAAGTTTAATGCATGCAAAATAACCAATAAGTGCTTTTGTAATTTTTTTGAGACAGAGCCTCCCTCAGTAGTCCAGGCTGGTCCTGAACTCACCATGTAAATCGAGGCTGGCCTCAAACTCATAGCAGTCCTCCTGCCTCAGCCTCCCAAGTGCTGGGATTGCAGGTATGTGCCACCACTTCCTGCTAGTTTTTCTTTTTCATGTGGTGCTAGGGAATCAAACAGCCCCACAGTATTCTTTTTATATAAAATACCTTGCATTTGAGACTTCATTTTTATTTTTGGTTCAGTTCAGTCCCGCCATTTGAAAAGTGATCTACATTTATTAGTTTTAGGTAGACAAACATTTTTGTATAATCGAGACGCATTTATATATATGTATATTTGGGAATGGGTAGATTTGTGGCCAATGATGATGTTTTCTAGGCTGAAAAATCTAAAATTTTTCTTTAATTCCTATATCAGTGCTATTGATATACTGATATAACAAATATAATTTGTATGTTTGTTGGCTATAAAGTTACATGACTGTAACTGTACTACTAGATTCTAAATTTTGCCTCAAATGTAAAAACTAAAATTAAAAATAAGTCGTGTAAAAAAGGATGTCTGTAAGTAGCTACATTCTGTTTAAAATGTGGTATTATAAATTTAGATAAAAATTGAAATGTATGGTCCTGATATAATGATGTCATCATAATAGTTATGCTGAAATGCTGTGTTTGCCCTTGTTAGTTGTATTTTACATTTTTTCTTATAAGATTTTGTAACCGCTAATATATTATCAATCTGTAGAGGCAGATTTCTAACTGGTGACCTAAACAAAAGAGTGCAATAAGTCATCACCTATAGGACAATAAAAAAATTAACCACAATTAAAAAAAGAAGTAGCAATTTTCTGATCATACTTTATATTTCAAAGTGACTTTCAGTGTTTAACTAAAAACAGTTTACAGACTTATAAAAATTTGGTTAAAATGTTATTTTTGTTTGTTATGGCTGTAAAAACAAAATCAAAATTGATTAAACTTAAAAACGTAATGTGTAATGTAATGCTAAATGGCCATTTTTTATGCTTAGGGATTTAAATTGTTTTCCAAAAGTTCCTTAAAGTAACATTCTATGGCGAAATGTATAATATGATTGCTAGTCCTTAACCATAACTTTTAAGAGAATTAGTTTCTCAAAATAATAATATTATTATTATTTAATAATAATAGCTATTATTGTTTGTTATTAATTTTATTTCTTATTTATTATTATTTAATAATAATCATTATTTAATAATAATTATTAATAGTAGCTATTATTATTTAGGACATGACTTTGCTTAAATATCCTTCTTGCAAAGGATGTAAAGATATTTATTTAAATTAAATGGATATATAAATAAACCACCTAGATTATTTATAATTAGGTTTAAAATATTAAAGGCTTTTGCTAAAAGTAAATCTATATTTTCTCTACCACTTAAAAATTTACAAATAATGTACCAGAGTTAAATTTGTAACAAGGCTTAGTTTCTTGATGTAGTCTCAATAAAATTTACAGCAAAGCTAACTTTAAAAGAGTAATTTTACTTTTAATAAAATAATTTTTTGTGTTCATCACTGTCTTTTATTAGGTTTAAAATGCCTAACAAAATGTTAATTTTACAAGTTGAGGTTTTCTCCAAACTCTGTTTTGAGGTTCTATTTTTGGATATATAAGTGACTGTTCTGCAGTTCTGGTTGCATAAATTGCTATTATATGTAATATGCCTTATTCTTTAAAAAATATATATAGGTATTATATATACATAAATACATATGTAGCATACATATGTAATATACATCTGTATATATATATATATTGGTTATTATTGTGTATATGTATATAATTGCATATATTACATATATTATTATATGCACATATATACCTTTGTATTGGTTACTATTGTCTTGGTATAATACAGTCAGTTATAGTTGCCTTAAAAACTAAAATATTTTGCTAAGTTGTTTTCTTGTAGCTGTTTGGCAAAAACCATAGGAGATATGAATTGATGTTAAAATACATATTTATATATCTATTAATAGATATTAATTCTTATACATTGCATTAAAAAGCTTACATTTCTTTTAGACAAAATTCTAGAGTTGAACTAAGTTTTAGCTGTTAATCTTAGTGTATGTATTGCCTAAGCAAGCACAAACTAATCTTAAATAAGTGAATAATGTACTTCATAATATGAAGTAAAACTACTTTGTCTTATTAGCTGTTTTGTATTTGCTTGCCAATTCTATAAATTGTCTAATCTTAAACCTTTTTCAGACATTGACTATAAAATAGGTAAAAATAAATCTGTCAAAGTCCTCTAAATATGCTAGACCTAAGGGGCATGCTTCCTAAAGCTCTGATGTTGCCCCTCCAATAGCATCAAAAGCAAACAGTTTGCTCTGAGGGAGTGCCCCAGGGGTTCCTGTAAGGCTATTTGGAAAAATGTTTGCCGGAGTTCAGCCATCCATGCATTCCGAGGCCACTTTGGCCATGGTTCAAGTAGGGAGCCTAACCATTGTTCCACCCAACAGCAGATCTTGTCTTCATCTACATGGTGTGGGTGTTACATGTAAGCAAAATGCAGAAGTTTTGGGGTCGTGTAGGACTGGACCCTGACTTCAGAAGAAGACTTGAGAGGCTGAGAGGCTCTGAGAAGGCACTGTGTGAGCTGTAGTGATGGAGCCGAAAGTGCGATGGAGACCCCCAAAACTCGGAGACACCAAAAATGTTGTCATCTGCTGAGAAAGGCCACAGACTGTGAGCAAAGTCACTCAATAAGAGACGCTATCATGCTTGCATCAGGTAATGCCACTGGGGCAAAGTTGCACAAGACTCTGAAACGCGCACCTTGTCACTGCTTGTCCCAGGTGCTAAATATGAAAACTACAAAATTTTAGCAGGCAACCAGCCAAAACAGGAGGAGTAAATGAACAGCACACATGCAAAGGCCTGCCAAAGTGGTAAATGAGCCACAAAAATTCAAAAATGAGCTCTTATGTATAATCATCAGAGGTTAAGCCTTCCAGCAAATGTAAACATTAAATCTATGGTCAAATTTCTTTTTAAAAAATTAAAAATATAAAACAAAAGAGTAAACTTCATATAGACAAAATAGCATTTTAATTTTGTTTTATTTTGACAGTGTTACTTTGCAGCCCAGGCTGGTCCTGAGCTCACTACGTAGCCCAGGCTGGCCTCGAACTCACAACAGTCCTCCTGCGTCAGCCTCCCAAGTGTTGGGATTACAGGCATGTGCCACCACACCTGGCTAATCTTTATGTAGTGATGGGAAATGTAACCCAGGGCTTTGGGTGTGCTAGGTAAGCTCAATAATTAAAAAACTAAAAGATATTTTAAAACTTTTAAAAACTAAAAGATATTTTTATGGGAATGAAGAAAAAAGGTGACAATTGTACATTGCAGAGACCAGAAAGGGGAGACTCAAAGACAGTGGGAGAACACTAGGCTGCTGATGTAACAGTTAAGTGTGCAGCCTTATCTGCAGAAGTTATCCATCTGCCCTCGACCCTGTCCCTACCTCTTCATAAATTTGATCCTTCCTATTCAGAAAAAGTCAGAGAGAGCAGAAAGGGCAGACTTCTACACGTTTCCCACCTCAAGTCTGCTTGCCTGCCAGAAAAGATGGCCGTAGCAATTATTAAAGTTGCCCACTTTTCAACACATTATGTAAACAAAAAGAAAAGACTGTACAATTCACTTCTTAAAATAATACAGACTCTAAGATTAAAGAAAATCATAGCTAAACTGACACAGTAGTATAGGTACTGCTAACAAAATAACATCCAAACGCGGCGACTTATACCTCCATTAAAAGGGGCAATGCAAGCTACGGGTTAATTTTAATTTAATTTTTTAATTAATTGAATTTTTAAAGATGCTTTTACTAGGTAGAGAAAAGCCTTTCCTTGAAAAACAAAACAGACAAAAAAGTCATTAAGAGGCCATTGAAAGGGACAACTCCTAGGTTTGGGTTACTATAGTCCATCCAAAGTGACCTTTGTCCTGCCTTCATCTCAAAGACAGTGCGTAAGACTTGGCAGGTGCTTGAAATATAATAAAAACAACATGAGGCCCAAAGGCCCCAGTGGTCTGAAAAAATAAGAGTTAATCAATCACACTCTTAAAGTTACTTTGCCCAAATTGTGTCAAAACCACAAAAATTGGTTAAGACTTTTGCATATTTCTCTGACTCGTACCAGAGCTGTCTCTAAAAAAGGTTAATCTGAATAACTCCCTGACTTCTTCACACCAAATGAAGATGAGCTTACGTCCTGCCGGTGCCTCTGTCGTGTTTCTATTATAACTTCTGCTTAACTTAAAAACCATCTTAATAAGATTTGCAGTCAGGCATCCTGGTTTCAACAAATATCACCAGAGACACCGGGGATAAGTGATTGGATCTCAAAAAGGTTCTTCTGGGTTTCTCAGGAAATTAAGTCTATGTTTTCTGGATTGCCAAAATTAAAATTGTCAATATCATTAATCTTATACTGTATGCCATCGTCACGTTGCAAAAAGATGTCTGCTAGGAACGAATGCAAGCTGTGGCGTTACACACTGCCTCCAGCGATTGCGGGATCTTTTTCATTTTGACGTCAAGAAAATTTTCCTTCTCTGACCAGGGAGACACAACGCTCCACTTGGCTTGAAAAAACTTTGGAAGAATGACCTCTGCCTATAAATCCCCTAAGATTGGGTAGTAAAGAGGAAACTCTATTGGCATGTTCAGGGACACACCTCTTGTATGAGCACATACAAGCCTCACAAGCAAAGCCCTCCACCTCTTCTTTGTTCAGGTGAGGAGCGATCTCCCGCCTACAGGTAACTTATCCTTCTCTACTCTACACAAGTGTGCCACCTACGTTTTCTAAAATTATGTTTGCTAAGAACTGAATCCAATGTGTCTGGTTATAATTTTAATAAGAGCTTTCTGAGGTCTTAATGTCTTAAATTAACCCAAAGGAGAGGAGAGATTTTAGTACATCTGTTTGGGGCCCTGACTGCTGCTTTTGTGTTACCGATGGTCTGGAGTCAAACAGCTTAATGTGTCTTGAAAAAACATCTGTTAAATCCTTGGATTTGGAAAGTGCACTTGGATAGCATCTATGGTAGCCTAGCTACTCTGTAGAAAATACTCCAGATGCTCTTGTCTTTTCAGGCTGCAACTATTTTATTTAGACTGTCAGATACTCATGGGGTTGTTGCTCTGAGGGTGGCCTTGAGGATATGAACAGATTCATGATTAGAACTGGAAAATTCAGCCCTGCTGCTGTCACCAACTAGCTTTGTGGTCCTGGGAGAATCCCTTAATCTCTCTGAGCCTTGGTTTTTTTCCTTTTCTTATTAGGAGAGTTGGACTAAATGACCTCTAATATTCTTCTAAGCTTGAACATGCTATAATTCTAAATCCCAGAGGTGAAGCCTGCTAAGGTATGGGCTATCTACGCACCAAACGTTGATGTATTTTGGGCAGGGTTACTTCAGGGCAGTGTTGCAATTTCTCACTAGGGATATTGCTTTTTGTCTGTAGATTGCTATCTTGCCACAGAGGTTTCTTTTGTGTTGGTCCAAATGCTGAGTTACAAACCTGCAAACTGTTTAAACACTTTTATCATTCCAAGAACAATTGGATGGCCAGTATTTCTTCTGCATGTCTTCTGTGTACTTATTTTAGTTTCAGTTAATTCAATCCCAAGGTTTTGGGTAAAATGCTCATCTCTTTATTTTAGCCAACAATATTCCTGTCCAGTTTGGAAGGTACAATTTCTCAAATCCAGTGTTTCCACTTTACTTCCCTTTCTCAGACTCCCAGGACAGTCTTCTGACAATTCTAAACATAATGCTGTCTCCCAACAGACATGATCGGTGTGATTTAAAATAATAGATTCCCCCCAATTAACACCATTTTTGGATATATACCCAAAAATAATTGAGAACAGAGTCTCAAAGAGATATTTGCATGACCAAATATTCACAGTAGCATTATTAACAATAGAATATTGTTATTGCAAGGGAATATAATTCAGCCTTGAAAGGGAAGGAAATGCTAATACATATAACAACACGAATGAACCTCAAGAATATTATGGCAGATGAAATAAGCCATTCATAAAAGGACAAATATTGCATGATTCCACTTATACGAGGAAATCTGAAGTAGTTAGACTTTTAGAAACAAAGTAAAATGATGGCTGCCAAAGGCTAGAGGAGAGAGAAATGGGCAGTTGGTGCTTAATGGGTGTAAAGTTTTGGTTTTGCACGATGAAGGAGTTGGAGAGATCGGTTGGCCACCAACATACACACACTGAACACTACTGAGCTGCATACATCCAAGTTGTTAAGATGGTGGTTTATGTTATATAGGGGTTTTTTTAAACCATGATGAAAATAACAATACAAACATTTTAAAAATCATCGTTTTCTGCTACTACTTCAAGTTTAGCAAGTGTACCATCGGGTTCACTAGTTGGCTACTAGGAGAGTGTTGGTGCCTGCTCTCTCTGTAGCATATTTACAATAAAAATTCCAGGTATATATTCTGAATATCAAGTTGAGCTCATAAGTTTGGTGCTATATCTCAGCTACACAAGTCTTGCATTTTCTCCTGCTTACTTTAAGGGATTGCAATTTGGGGTATGAGGTGTACCCAAAGAGGCTGTAGAGTCTCTAGAGTCTCAGACCTCTAGGCATAATTTTAGGAGCTAAGCAGGTGGTGCTTCTATTGGAAACATAGACATAACAGTCACCCCAGTAGCCCCCAACGATGTAAAACACAGCGCCATTTCCATGCTCTGTCTCGTTCACCTTTTTCCTCTCACGTATATCTGATACTCATTGCTAAAGGAGAAAAAAGAAATGTTGTCCTGGGTTGGCTTCAGGGAAGTGTAATCTGTGTAGTTATACAGAAGTCTACTCTTTGTACTTTGGTTTAATGTTCTTATGTGACTTTCTTGAAATCCTTAATAAATTTACTTTTGAACTTGTGTTTCTTAATAAGGGCTGGTGGGACAATGGACCACGTGTGTGTGTGAGTCAGAGATAACAGAGGTCTGTTGGGTTCTGTTGTCCCATTGCCATTTAATATCTGTGATGCCTCCTGAGCATGACATCTCAAAGGACCCACAATGTTTATCAGTTTGGCAAAACTCAGAGTGCCACATCCATACCTCAGTAAGCCAATGAGCTGACAATCCTGCAGACTTGCTTGGAAGCCAGGCATGATGGTGCATGCCTTTACCAGCCTGGGCTACATAGTGAGACTCTGTTACAACAAATCAACAGCAATCAAAACAAAAAACCATGTTATTTTAGAACTAAGGCATTGCTGTTGTAGGAAGCATGGAAGACCAAGAGGCCATCTTGTATTCTTTCCTTTTTTCCCCCCTCTTTGTGTTACTGGAGTTTGAGCCCAAGGCTTTCCCAATGGGCTACATTCCCAGCCAAGTTTTTTTTTGTTTTTGTTTGTTTTTTTGTTTTTGTTTTTGTTTTTGTTTTTTATTTTGAGACAGGGTCTTTTTAAGTCACTAAGTTGCCCAGGATGAGCTCAAAATTGTGATCTGCCTGCCTCAGCCTCCCAGAGTGGTAGGATTATAGGACTGTGCTCTTTGGCCTTGTTTCTTTCTTCCTCAAATTATTTTTGCATATGAACCAAACTTGTACAGTAAAAATACTGAGATAGAAGGGAAGAAAAAGATAGATTGACTCACAACTCTTTTTTTTTTTGACTCCTTCCTTACTCATCAGGAAGCCACAGATGGAGAATGTTGGTAGAAGGTGTGTCTATGAAGAAGTGAAATATAAATAGTTGAGTTAATTTTGTACAGCATTCTACTCTTCTGCTAAGGGCAAAATCCACTAAAATGTAAGAAATACAAATTGTATAACTTCGATGCTTCCATATGAGTCAAATATTCTCTCTCTCTCTCTTTTTTTAACCTTAAGGAAAGAAAGGTTTATTTCAGCTCACAGGTTCAAAAGGTCTTGGTCCATTCAAGGGTGGCTGGCAAAGGCAGAAGAGGATGGTGGGGTGCCTCGAAGCTGCTCATCCTGTGATGGGCAAAAAGCAGAAAGAGAGAAAGCCTAAGTGAGTGAGAGAGGTACCCCATTCCAGGTCGTGCCCCAGTGATCTGCCCCTTCTGAGCAGGCCCTACCTCTTAACAGCACAGGAAATCATCAATGGCCTAATCCATCTATGAGTATAGCATCCCCACAATTCAATCACTTTCTTAATCCATGAGGCTTCTGGGGGACATTCCTGATCCAAACCATGGCATTCCACTTCTAGCACCCAACCACTTATATCCATCTCATTATGCAAAAGCATTTAGTCCATCTGTAGGAGTTGTCAACGTCTTGACAGTTCCAGCAGTGCTAAAAAGTCCAAGTGCAAAAACCTCCTTTGAGACTCAAGGCAAACTCTTAGCTATCAACCCCTGTAAAAATCAAAGAAAAAGTTAGACACTTCCAGCATAAAATACCACAGGGTAAATGTTCCCATTTCAAACGGAAGAAATAGGAGGATAGAAAGAATTCAGAGTACTTGCCTAGGAAATATGAGGCCCCAGGTTTGATCTGCCAGCACAACACGGGTGTGGTGGTGCACACCTGTAATCCCAGTATTTGGGAGGCTGTGAGTTCTAGGCCAGCCTAGGCTACATAGTGAACCAGCCTGGACTACAGAGTGATACCCTTTCAAAAAATAAAAAAATAAAAAGAAGGAAAGAAAGAAATCAGACCAAATCAAGACTTAAACCCAGAAGTGAAAACACCAAATCCTGTAGTTTCTTCAAATTCGGTGTCTAGCCCCTGGGGCAAGCTGTGGTGAGATGTGAGGTCCAAAGGCCTTGGGCGGCCCCGCCCCTATGGCATTGCCTCTGGCTGCAACCCCCATGGCTTCTGTTTTGGGATGGTTCTACTCATACCCTGTGACATTCCTCAACAGACAATTCATGTTCCTGGCATCTCGAAATTCTTGGGGTTCCCACTGCACTTTTGGCTTCACTTTCATAGCTTCATGCACTGCCCTCTCAGGGGCACATTGCCTGGCCTTCCAAGCCTTCTTGAAATCTGGTGGGAGCCTCCATGACCTCACAGCTCTTGCATTATGTATACATATATGACCAGCACTGTGTGAATGCCAAGGTGTATCACTATCTTAAGCAGTGTCTGACACCCTTTGACCATGGCTGCAGTAGCTTTTGAGTTCTTGGGTGGCTGAACACTACCAAACACTTTCCTCTGCAGACCTACTCGGTACTCTGGGACACTCTTTTCCAGCAAAATCTTTTGTTTTTGGACCCTTGAACTGGTAAAGGGTGGGGTCTGGCCAATTTCTGAGTTGCCCTCATGCCATCTTTCCTATTGTCCTAATACCAAGTACTTGACTTCCATTTAGTGCTCAGTTTTTTTTTTTCAGCAATCATGTTATCTTAATTACTTTTTCATTCCTGGGATACAGTACCTAGTCTCCAAAAATTAAGAGAAGAAAGGTTAATTTTAGCTCACAGTTCAGAGGTCTTGGTCTGTTTCATGGTTGATTGGTAATGGCAGAAGGATTTGGCAGAGAACAGCAGGTCACAGCATTGCAAGAGGTAGGAATCAGGGCAGAGGAGAAGATGGAACAAGAGTATATCCTTCCAGACTGTAAATAGTGATGCAATAAATATCTGCACAAAATACTCAAGTTCAATGTAAACATTATATATTGGATATTTGTGTAAATGGGAAAAAAGAGTACATAGCGTATCCTCCCAGGCCACGTGCCCAGTGATTCATGACACGGCCAACAATCTGTCACACCCTACCAAGCCCTATCTCTCAACAGCACTCAAAATCCATAGATAATCTACAACATTGAAATACATGAGATTTTGGGGGGATATTATAGATCCAAGCCAGAACACATGCTTTCTTTTGCCACAACTTTGAGGTTACTTTTGTTTCTGGTAAAACTGGAAACTTCTTACATCTTTTTGCTCCGCTCTTTCCCCCTGTTTTTCATTGTAGAGCTGGCTAAAAGGTTTTAGCAGGATCCATGTGACAGCCTGACCATGGGGCTGCCTTGAAATTTCCTCCACCAGATTAATTAGTTACTGCCTTTAATCTCAGTTTCAGACAAAGTCTCAGGATGGGGGCAAAATGCCAACACACTTCCTTCAGATAGTAACATGCCTGGTTCCTAGACCAATTGCCGATAGACTCCTCCCTCCCATCTGAAACTTCTTGAGTTTGGCCTTTGCAATCAGCAATTCTATCATCATTCTGGTCTTCTGAACTCTGCCCAGAATCTACCATCAATCTCTGCTTACAGCATTCTAACTTTTCTTTAATTGGCATCTCCAAACCTTTTCAAACACCACCTGCAAACCAATTCCAAACCCCAGGGCCATGTAAAATTACAACAATGATCCCACTTCTCTGGTACCAATTTTTGTCTTAGTTACTTTTTCATTGCTGGGACAGAATACCTGACATCCACAACTTAAGGGAGGAAAGGTTTATTTTAGCTCACACTTTCAGAAGGTCTCAGTCCATTCAAGGGTGACTGACAGAGGTGGAAGGGTATGGTGGAGGCCTCGAAGCTGCTCATCTCATGGTGATCAGAAAGCAGGAAGAGTCAAGTGTTTTTAAATTTGTATTTATAACTGGCATCATGTAATATAAGATGAATCATAAGATCACGTTAATTTAAATTTTTAATTTTTCTCTACTTAGAGTGGTATTAAATAGCAAATGAGAAACACTATGTCAAGTTAAGAGGGAAATTGCAGAAGAAAGGAAAAGCTATATATTTTAATATCTTAAATGACACCTTCCTCCCTGCCCATCCAGCTTTTCTAACGAGAGATTCTGTATTTTCAGTTTGTACCGAGCCCCACAAATGATGCAGTGGCTCTGATGTCACCATCTTACTTACTTTCTTTGTCTCTGTGACAGGATACCTGACTTCCACAAATTAGCAAAGGAAAAGTTTATTTTAGCTCACAGTTGCAGAAGGTGTCAGTCCATTCATGAGTGGCTGGCAACAGTGGCAGGACATGGCAGAGGCAGAGATGGAAGCAGCTGTTCATGGCATTGCAAATAGGAAGCCAAGTCCAGGAGGAAGGGAGAAAAGGCAGAACCAGCTGACACCCCTCTGGGTCAATCCCCAAGCATCCACCCCTTCCAGTTATGCCCCACTTCCCAGCATTACACAGTATCTGTAGGTACTGAGGCTTTTGGGGGACACTCCAGATCCAAGCCACAACAGTCCCTACAGCATTTGGCTAGTGTGTTTTTCAGGGAAGTAGGGAGAATTGTAAAGGGGCCTTGAAATTAAATTGTTTGGTTCCAACGACTGAAAAACTGTAAGACAAAATCCTTGAAAATTTGTTTTTTGGTTTTGCTCCTTACCCATTGTGGATGTGTGGTCATGCCGAAGGGATTTGAATGAGCCACTCACATCTAAAAGGCCGCGTGAGTGTGAGTTGGTAATATTTACCAGTGGCACCTGTGCTAATAGGTATATGTAATGTGAAGCCGGGAGCAGACGAAGTTCCAAGGGCAATTGTTGCCAGTTGTGGAAAACGTGCCCTCCTTGCGTAGGCTCTGATGTAATTCTTGTAATTCTCTGCCCACACCCTGGCCACTTTTTCAGGTTTAAATATAAGCAGACATTTGGTATGCATTTCCTCTAATAAAGAAGCATGTGATGATTATTCCCAAGCTGGTATTTTTAAGGCTATTGTTAACTGCGGTCTGTCTTTGGTCTCCCAGTTAAGGAAAAAGCAACTTGACTCAAATATCACTTGATTCAACTTGAGCAACCACAGCAGAGCCAGTAATTGTGATCAAGTCCCTAAAGAAAAATGAGTGGGAACAAATTTACCCCACATTTTGTAGACACCAAAGAATGGCATGACTTTGTGACTCCTGGGAAAGAGCAAATCTGACAATGTTGTGTCAAACTCAGAAAGTGTGACTAACACATGAAGTTATCTGTTTTTAGAACAGTTATTAATATCTATTTATTTGAATACACAACTTCATAGTCAAACAGCCAAACCTGGATCTTTCTTGCTTTTTTCGTTTCTCCTTTCATGATTAAAAATAACTTGAAAAAACAATCATGTTAAAAGGTAACAGTTTATTTTGGAAGCAGGAAATGCAGTGTAGATTGAAGTCATTAATTAAAAGAATAAGACACATGTGCATTGAAACTGACAGAAGTTTGTGACCGAAAAGGGGTCTATGGTCAAGTTGGATTTAAGCTCAGATCTCTGTCCTGTGCCTGTGCTCATCTTCAATGATGGCAACATCATTAGCAGTGTGGATATGTCAAGTAGAAATATCTACATCCTGAGATCTCGTTCCTGAACCAGGATTAAGGCTTTTGAAGCAAAGTGTTCCTTACAGGGTGAAGACAGACAGGTTTAGTTGAATTTCCTGGAAGGCTTTGGATCTGCATAATTGGTGTCAATTCGCTTACTTTGTCCTAGCATGGACATCCCAAGATAAGTATGTTTGAGATCGAGTGCTGTTTATTTCAGAAGTTACCTGGCTGAGGTTGACTGAGGCAGGGTCTCTTTAGATTCATATTGTATCTATAACAACCTACAGGATTCAGCCAATGTTCATGATTAGTGCTAGATTGAGCCACAGGAAAATGCTAATTTAGACTTCATATGGTTCAACACAATACTTAAATATTTATAGAAGTTATTTTCATAAAATATACCATTCTGTGTATCAAAAGAACATATTTGGGTTATCTGCTCTCTCTAGGTTAATTGTGCACAGGGCAGGATGAGCCAGTTTCCTTCCAAATCATATTCAAGTCTCATATGGTTCTGCACCACCCTTTCAGGCCATTCTGGAATAGTAAGAACTAAGTTGTAGAGTAGCTTGTAAATAACTTATTATTAATACTAGCTAAAGTCACGCCTTGGTGGATTTTTAAAACCTTATTAAAAAGGAACCAGTGCATAATCAAGGTTATACCTGAAATAATGATAATCTCAGCACGTTGCACTATAGACTTTCTTGAGGAAAGGAGAGAAGGCTATTCTGGTAGTGATGCTCATGGGACATCACAAAAGTGACCTTCATATGAGAACCAGGGTCATGGCAGAAAGATACTGGAAACAAATACTTGAAAAGGGCAGCATTCACTGAAATAGCAGCTCTCTCCTTTGGGTCTAATGCTTAGAAATTTGGTTCTCAAGTTTGTGGATCACAAAAGAAAATTTGGGAACTGAAAGCGGATTACTACTTTTGAACTTTTCTGGCATGGCTATCAGAAACACTAGTTTAATCTATTACTACCATTTAAGACAAGAGGAGACATTTTAGACAAAGAACAGTGATTTTAGCCATGATGGAAGTATACTGCTTTATCCTCAGTTTTCTCATTTTGCTACAAATTGGAAGAAAAATATTAAGGACTGGCTTAGGTCCATGGGCCACTGGCTAAAAAGATGCTAACCGGAACCTCATAGAGCCCATGGACTGTTTAGCACCTGCTTATTCTAAGCACCACGTGAAGAACCTTATTTGCCTTGTTTTTCATCTTCAAGTTAGATATTATTACCTTCATCTTGTAGATAAGAAAACTGACAAAAGAAGTTAGGTAATTCTTTCAAACATGAACCTGTCAAGTAATCACAAAGCTTATAACCTATAGAATCTTTCATTTCTTTTGTTTATGCAATTAATAAAGGAAGTGAAGGATTCTAAAGTTTATTTATTTATTTATTTATTTATTTATTTTTGCGGTACTAGAGATGGAACTCAGGGCATGCATGCTAGGCCAGTGCTGTGACACTGAGCTGTATCGCCAGCCACAAAGGCTAGATTTTTTTAAGCTGGAGTTTATGGGGGTCCCCCATATCTACGAGTCTCATATAAAAATTTAGAGGTGAGTGTGTGTCTGAGAATCGCTAGGCCTGAAGGAGGTCCCGGAGGAAGAGTTGTCTCAGAGGGACGGTCCTTACAGAAGGCTTTCTGCACAAGTGGACTTTCAGGGAATGCTGTCAGAGGAAGTGAAACAGTGAACGAGAAGAAGCTGAGTGAAGGGGGAGCAGAGGCCAAGCCCTCTGGAGAGTAGCTTCATCCCAGCACGGCAGGGGAGCTCTAGGGGCTGAGTTATACTTCAGGCTTTTGTCGACTTGACGCAAATGTGTTGGAGGGACCCGGGGCAAGATATAGTTTCCAAGGTCTTGTCTCCATGATCTGCTTCCTTCAACCAGGCCTCACCTTCCATTTTCATCACCTCCCAATAATGCCATGAAATTATGATCTCATCAACAACGAATTAATCCACTTGATGAAATTAGAGCCCTCACGATCCATTCAATTCCCCCAAATCCATCAGCTTGCAACTAAGCCTTTAGCACATGAGTTTTGGGGGACATTTCAAATCCAAACCATAATCCTCCACCTCACATACTTCCTCGGTCAGTAGTCCTGCCCCCCCCCCCCCCGAATTTCCTTCTAAGTATCTTGCCATTTTCAAGATCCTTTCATAGAGAAATTCTGGAACCATCAATGTTAAAGTCTCAATCTGAGCACATCTTTTTTTTTTTTTTCTATTTAAAACTCTTCAAATCCTCTCAGTACACATGGAACAGACAGTCGAGACTCCTTCCCATGACTCATGAACCCTACCTCACATGGCTCCTGTTTCTCCAAATGGCCTTTGTTCCCTGCTGCCAATGTGCCTGGCTCTCCTTCCCCAAATCCCCAGTCTCTTTTCCGGTTGGACTTCCCCTCAAGTGTCCTCTCTTCGGAGAAATAGCTTTCCGCAATCTTTAGACTACCACTCTAACCTACCTCCTTTCTAGCATTCGTTTCTTTGTTTCATCGACTTTACTGTTATTTTGTCCATTAATTAAATGGCTTATTGTCTGTGTCCTCTGCCAAGGGACATTTGTTCACATCAATAGTAGCACCAGGAAGAGCCACACTAGATGCCCACAAATGCTCACTGAGTCTGAAGTGAGTCTGTCAAGAAGCAATTTATTTATATTCCTGGGTAAAGAGTTTTATAAGCTTTATAACAGAATCTATGCAAAATCATTTTTGCTGCAAGGTTTTGAGTGCAGGTAGCTAAAGTCCCTTTCAAACGTCTCCTGAAAGAAGCAGCAGGATGCAGTCAGATTCTCCATTTTCCATAAACTCTGCTGGCCGGAGCCCGTCTAGACAATGAAGTTAATGTCCAGTAGCAACATTTTGTAATGGAAAAGGAGTTCACACTTACCTGGCAGAGTGTAGTTAGCCAATAGCCTGAGTAGCTATCACACGATTAGGATCCACTACCAAGTTCACGCTCCATAATGAGTGAACAGGGGTAGAAGTTCCGTGGTCATGGGACTTCTCTTATGAGCAAATTTTATTTTAGTACCTTCCATCCACTGAGACTTTCTAGAGTGACGTTAGAGTCTTTCTACCCAGTCTTCCCTCCTTCCCTCTCTCCCTTCTTAGGTGTAAAACCTGCATTTTGGCCAGAGTCTCTTCCCACCTACTCCTGTACCGTTTCTCCTTTCTCCACACACCTTTTGTTTCATAAATCTCTTGCACATCGAATCCCGTCTTTGCATCTGCTTCCTGTGTGTGAGTCAGAGAAGCCCAAGGCTCAAACTGACATAAAAAAGACTTAATTTTGTATAAATAACATATGGCTACTGAGTATGGAATCATCTGTGGAGTTGAGAATCTGGATCAGCGAAAGCACATGTTATGAATTTGATCAGGACTGTCCTCCAAAGCCTGGTGTTTAGAAGGTTAATCCATTGATTTCCAGTGCTGTTAAGAGGTGAGAGGTGAGCTGTTTGGAAGGGGTGGATCCCTGGGGCATGACGTGAAAGGAAGGGTATATGCTGGCTCCACGCTTCCTATCTTTCTTTGCTTCTGGTCCTGCTACGCCATAACAGCTTTTCTCTAGTGAGGCCTCCTCCAGTTCTTTCCACCATTGCCCATGAGTAGACTGAGGCTTTCGGAAACTTTTGACTTAAAATAACCTTCCCTTCCTAAAGTTGTAGGTATCAGGTTTGTGTCTCCTCAATGAGAAAGAAACTAATACAGTAAACTAATATTAACATCTTGCCTTGAAAATCATTGTTTTTTCCTATCTGGAGATCTCAGTAGAACAGAATTATTATAAATTAATTCAGTGGGGGTTGATGATTGTTTAGTTTGCAGTGGAAGTTGGTTCAATGTGGGAATCATAAAATGATTTGTAGCTTTTACAAGCTTTTAATGTTAACTCAAAATATGCAAATTTGCATTATTCCTTAAATCCTTTGATGAAGCGTTAAGATTTTTCTAGGGTATTATTATTTTGCTCAAACAAAACCATACCGTTGATATGTTTTATATAATCTCCAATTGTTTCTTTAAAGTGAAACAGATCAAAATGTATCTGTTATGCAGAGTGCAGAATTCTTTTTCTATTTTCTTTAAACTTATACTGTTGTCTAGCTCATGCTTAGGTAAACAACTTATTTACATGTAAAGCAAATCAATTTCTTATTTAATTATTAAATTATTCTTTTTATATGTAAAGCAAATCATTAAGAATCTGCAGAGAATACAACTTGCAGCTTTCTTTCTGTGATCCTATTTAATAATTTTAAAGGCTTTTAGTCACATCAGAGAAATAGAATATCCTGGCACAAATAGAACAGGCAGTGACTGTCAGTGAATCTTATCACAGGTCAACTCAATATTAGCAAGGAGGCAAAGTGAGACAACATGGGGTTCAATGCTGAAGATATAAGTAAATGTATATTGTAGACGAATCAGAGAACATTGGTTAATTTGGCCAATCTGTTAAGATGTGATTGGCCCAGAACACTTTTAGTACACGGTGTTTGATGATACATAGTGTTTTAAATTATTATTACTTTTTTTGAGGCAGGATATCACTATGTAGTCCACGCTGGTCCTGAGTTCACTATGTAGCTTTTCCTGCCTCAGTCTCCCAAGTGCTGGGATTACAGGCAGGTGCCATCACGCCCAGCTTATGTGGTGCTGGGGAATCAAGCTTGGGGCCTTGTGCTTGCTAAGTCAGTGCTCTAACCACGGAGTGCGCCCCGGCCCCTGGTTTAAATTCTTACTGATACTACTTCAATCTTTCCTTTGGCTTTCCAAGCTGCCTCCACCTGCACGCAGCAGTGGCTGGTGTTGCTAGAGCTCTACTAGCAAAGGAGCTTGGTACTGCAGTCACTGGTTTTGTCCTTTTTAGGCTTGTGGGTTCTATTGAAACTCCGGTGTTATAGAACTCCTTACCAGAAATGTGTACATTCACATGCAATCCCACAAATCCTAGGTGTTCTTTTTCATCCCCAAATCTCATTTGTAGATTTATTTGTAAACCCCATGTTACATTATTAAAGACACAAGACTAAGATATAAATATGGAGTGTACTGATTTGTCATTTTTTAACTAAGAAAACAAAGCATGGGCTCTACTTGTCTGGTGAAATTGATTGATCCTAACTGCCACTATCTGGTTCCTGGGGACAGCATCACCCACAGAGGCACACCCGCACTCTTACTCACATTTGCTTAGTTCCCTGCAGAGAGTTGCAAGAATCATGCCAGTCTGACTCATCATTCAGGAAGGAAGAGGGAATTGCAGTGTAAAACCACAGCCCGGGCCACAAAGAGGACTTGGTCTCGGAGTATAGCAGAGGTTGGGGCCGTTCAAGGGCAGAGCAGTGGCTGTCAGCTGAGTAAGGACTCTGTCACCAACCTTCCAATGGGCACAGCTGAATGGTGCCTTGGCAATCACCCAGGCCAACTCATTCCACTACTCAGTCCCAACAGATGTAAATCATTACAGACTTACAAACAAGAGACAGTCTCTCACAATCTATTCTCAACTCTAGGAGGAGCAAGAATTGCTTTCCAGGCCCTGATTAGCATGCAGGTGGCTGACGCCAAGTGTCTTCCTCCTTGGCCCGAAGGTGATAACACTTGAACTCACCATGACGACAACACTGGGAGGGGATCCAGCCTGTCTCTGCTACTCTTCCCACATTCTTGCTACCAGTTCCACTGCTCCAGGCCTTGGTGATACTTTTGCAGTTGAACTAAATAGAAAAACATTTCAAGGACATTTTATTCTGCCTTCACTCCCCTCACTTTTTTTCTGTGTTCAGAAACAACCTTGAGGCCTCAGATGTAACTGCCCAAATCACCATGTTTCCCTTCCCCAGGCTTGACAAGTTTTTTAGAGAAAAGTTGAGTGGGAGGGGAAAAGGGAGATTTAACTGGGCTCTGACAACAATAGAGGAATTAAAGTGGAGGAATGGTCAGCAGAATGATGTCCCCAAGATATCCGTGTGCTAACATGAATCCTGTGAATATGTCGTGTCACCTGGTAAAGGGGAACTAAGATGACTGGAAGAATTAAGGTTCCTAGTCACACGATCTTAAAATAGGAAGATTATATTGGGGTATCTGGTTGACCCACTGTAATTTCCCAAGGATCCTTAAGAGTGAAAGAAGTTAGAGAGGAGCTTTAGAGTTAGAGGTGGCCACAGAAGAGGTGACTGAAATGATAGAGAAATTTGACCTTTTTTCGTCACATCTGAAGAAGGAAAAAGGGGATCATAAGCCAAGGACTGTGGGGAGCCTGCAGGGTGGAAAAGGTGAGAGAACAGATTCTCCCACAGAACCTTCAGAAGCAATGTAGGCCTTTATATGCCCATGTGAAACTTCTGTACTACCAAATTGTCAGCTAATACAATGTTTTAAGCCACTAGGTTGTGATCCTTGAAGCATGACCACAGCAAACAGTAAGGGAACACGGAGGTGATGAACAGGGGACTAAGAAGATGGAACCGTTTCGGATCTGTTTCAGGCAGAGAAGAAAGTGAGAAAGGCATATGAAGAGTTGAAGGTACATGAGAGAGAGAGAGAGAGAGAGAGAGAGAGAGAGAGAGAGAGAGAGAGAGAGAGAGAGAGAATGCTAAGTGAGAAAGCTGGAGGCTGAGCTGGAGTCAAGAAGGTCTTGAAGTAGGAAAAAGAACCTGGAGATTCCAGGACCCTAATCGCAAGTGACTTCAAATCAACAGACAGAACAAATGAGAAACCTCAGGTACAGAGTGTGAAGGAGATGGCTGTTGTGCCCTGTATTTCTTTTCCTCTTCTTCCATCTTAATGGAAGTTTCAGCCTGGCCCAGGGTGCCCAGCCTCACTTATTTAGAGATGCAGCCATGTGATTAAGTTGTATGTAGTGACATGTGGAGTGGATTGATACATAGAAACTTTTCAAGGTGAGAGTTGTACATGTGATTTTTCCTCCTTTCTGCTGGCTGCAATGAGGGTGTGATGTGAGCTCTCTTGGACCTGGCTATGGGAATGGTGAGGCAGAAGGAGTCTGGGACTGGTATGACTCCTCATAAAGAGTTCCATGTGTACTTAAGACTTTCATAAGACAGAAATAAAATTGCTTCTTGTTGACTGCACCCTTACTACAGATGTCAGTTTTATCCTCTGAACAATATCAACTATCTCTCCACATAAGTTAGGTAGGTTCTTTCAAATAAAAATAATTGTGATTCTCTCTAATTTGACCCAGAAACTTTTTCTCCTGATGTGACAATAGTCTTTTAATTCCTGTTTTAGGTATAAATTGCTACAAAGGGTGGCTTCAAAGAACACATTTTTAGTACCTTACGGTGATACAGGTGACAAATTCGATACTGATCTCGCTAGACGAGAATTAAGACATTGGCAGGGCTGTTTCTTTCGGGAATATCTTGAAGAGAATTTAATACCCTGCTTTTCCAACAGCTAGAGGCCACCACTTTTCCTCAGCTTGGGGGACCCTTCCTCCATTTTGAAAACCCGCGATGTCAGGCTGAGTCCTTCTCATGCGTCCATCTTTTGTCTGCCTCCCTTTTCTTTTTTAATTTTCTTTTTAAAATTTTGTGATTTTGGGATCAAACCCAGGGTCTTCACACTGAGCAGCACCTCCCGCCCATTTTTATTTTTAATTTTGAGACAGGGTGTCATTAAGTTGCCTAGGCTACATTGCCGATGCTGGGCTTGAATTTCCAAACCTCCTGCCTAATGTCTGAGTTACTTATTTGTTGCTGGGACACATTACCCAACATCCACAACTTGAGGGAGGAAACACTTATTTTATCTCAGAGTTTCAGAAGGTAGCTGGCAATAGTAGGAGGGGTCTGACAGACAACAGCTGCTGTCAGCATCACAAGAGGAGGAATTGGGGGCCTCTGGAAGAAGCTGGGGTAGGACTTGCTATTCTTCCAGGCCCATGCCTGTAACCTAATCTACGACATACCTGTAATCCACCCCTCCTGATCAGGCCCCATGTCCTAAGCACATGAAATCCATAACATTTAAATGCATGAGGCCTTTGGGGGACATTCCAGATCCAAACCACAACATCCAGTTTCCAAAGATTTTTAGATCGATTGATGCAATCTCATTTGTTGTTTTTGTTTTCTGTGGTTCTGAGGTCATAACCAAAAAAATAATTGCCCAGATCAGCGTCATGGAGCTTTCCCCCCTATATTTTCTTCTAATAGCTTTACAGTTTTGGGTCTTAAATTTAAGTCTTTAGTCCATTTTGAATTGACTTTAGTATGTGGCATGAGATAAGGATCTCATTTTTTTTCTCCTGTGGGTGAGTATCCTGTTTTCCTAGCGTCATTTGTTGAAAAGACTGAAAAGCTTGTCCATTTCTCGTTGTGTATTCTTGTCATATTTGCTGAAAATCAAATGGCTATAAGTGCGTGAGTACATTTGTTGGTATTTCATTGTTTCATTGGTTGCTATATCTGGGTTTTTGCTGTTGTTACTCTTTGTTTTTGTTATACTGGGGATTGAACCCAAGGCCTTCGCACAAAACTACATTTCCAGATGCTTTTAAACCGTACCATTTTTTAAAATTTTGAGATACGATCATGCTGAGGTGCTAAGTTGACTCTGGGCTCCAACTTATGATCTTTCTCCTTCATTCTCCCAGAGTGCACGCACCATCACACTTGGATGATACATCTGTTTTCATGCCAATACTATGCATTTTTATGTTTGGATATTTATTATATTACACATCTACATTTTGTTGGGAATATTTTTAAATTAATTTTTGTTGTGTATGCTTAAAATATAGAGCATGATGTTATAGGATACATATAGATAATCAAAAGCTTATTGTTGGCGTTGGGAATCCTTGGGAGATTTGTTCCAGGATCCCTGAGGATATCAAAATTTAAGGATATTCAAGTCCCTCACATATAATGACATAGTATTTGCATATAACTTAAGCACACTTTCTGGTATACTTGAAATGATCTATAGATTACTTATAAAACATAACAAAATGTAGATAATATGTAAATAGTTATACTGTGTTTAGGGAATAATGACAAAATATGTACATGTTCGGTAAAGATGTCAATTTTTTTCTGATTATTTTTTATTCCTGGTTGGCTGAATCCTCAAATAAGAACTTGTAGCTATGGAAGGCTGACTGTATTCTAGTGGAGCAAGGTAACATATCCATCATGTCACATTGTTACCCATTTTTCTGTGTGATAAGAAGTACTAAAATGTACTTGTTTAGCATGCATTTTATGCACAGTACAATTCTATTGCCATTAGATCTTTAGATTTATTTTTTAAAGACAGGGTCTTTCTCTGTAGTCTAGGCTGATCTTGAGCTCACTATGTAGCCCATGCCAGCCTTGGACTCACAGCAATCCTCCTGCCTCAGTCTCCCAAGTGCTAGGATTACAGACATGTTCAGCTTTATGTGGTGCTGAGGAATTAAACTCAGGGCCTCGTGCTTTCTAAGCAAGTGCTTTAACTGTCTAGATGTTTTTATCCTACTGTTATGGTTTGGATCTGAAATGTTCCCCTTTGTGGAATACCTATGGAACCATGTGCTGTTAAGAGATGGGGCTTGGTCTGAAGAAGAGGAAAGCTGTGGCTTGACATGGAAAAGGCAGATCACTGGGACGTGACTCTGGAAGGATGTATGCTGGCCCCACCCTCCTTTACTCACCTGGCTTCCTGTCTGCCATGCTCTAAATGACTTTTCCTTCTGGGCCTCTGCCATGACCTTTCGCCATTGATAGCTGCCTGTGAATGAACTGAGACCTTCTGAAACTGTGAGCTAAAATAAATCTTTTCTCCCGTAAATTGTGGGTGTCAATATTGTGTCCCAACAACAAAGAGTTAACTAAGACACCTACATTTTCACCATTTTGTGTCTCTGACCTAGAGCGCCTCATTTTCCCTCTTCCTTTCCCTGATTCCCTGTTTTGTTCTCTATGTTAGTATATTTAAAATTTTTATTTTTTGGGATTCTACAGTTAAATATTATAATACATTTTTCTTTCTGTGTCTTTTTTCACTTACTATGTTGTAGCATATTATTCAGCATGTTGTAGCATGTTCACTTAGCATGTTGTAGTATGTTATTCATTCTAAAATCAATGAAATATTGCTAGAATCTTCTTGGTTTAATTACAATGGATCTACAATATATTTTAAAATTAAGGAATATGACTTGTCCAGATTTGTCCTTTTTGCCAAAAGAGTTTTTGTTATTTGGCACTGTATGTAGTTCCACATAGTTTTACATATTTTTTTTTCTGTTTCTGTGAAAGATAATACTGGAATTTTGATAGACATTACATTTCTGTAGATCATTTTGAGTGGTATGGACATTAATGCTATTTATCCCTCTTGTGGGGGGAACCTGGAGATTGAACCCAGGGTCTTTGCACTGAGCTATATACCCAGCTCTTTTGTATTTTTGTATTTCAAGACAGAGTCTCACTAATTCGCTGAATTGCCCAGGCTGGACTGAAACTTGCAATTCTCCTGCTTTAGGCTTCCAGAGTGCTGAGATTAAAGTCCTGTATACAATATTCATTGTTTATCTTCATCAGTATGGGATATATTTTTATCTGTTTCTCTTTTCTTCAGTTTCTCTTTAGTGTTTTGTGGTTTTAACTTTATAGATCTTTTATCTCTTGATTAAATTTATACCTAAGTATCTTACTTATTCATTATTTTTGATCACTATGTAAGTAAGATTTCCTTAATTTCTATTTAAGTAGTTCATTATTGGTGTCTGGACATGCTACTTATTTTTCTACATTGATTTTGTATTCCAGCAACTCTACTGAATTTATTAGTTATAGTATTCTTTGGTGTTGTGGTTAGGGTTATTTCTCTGTATAGTATCATGTCATTAACAAAGACAATTTGGATCAATCAGCAAATGTATTATTTATAATGTGTCTCTCTTTTAAAATTTTGGGTATTTGAGGATGGTGTCTAAAGCTTAATGAGTGCCTATAGTCCCAGCCCCTCAGGAGGCTAAGGTGCGAGGGAGGGGTCACTTGAGCCCAGGAGCTCAGGGCCTGCCTGAGCAATATAGTGATATCTGGATCCAAAAAAAGCATTATCAGAAGGAACTTTTTAATTATGATTGCTGTAACTCGCCACCATGTAAAAGGCCTTAATATCCTGAAATTGCAATGCCATGAAGACCCTGAAGCTAGCTATGTGCATCAGCTACGCAGGAGAGGCCTAGTGTGTCCCTGGTATGTGAAGCACTATAATGGCCTGCCAGAGATGTTGATGTCCTAATCATCACAACTTGTGAACATGCATGTTACATGCAGCATTTTCACTGCTCTAGTAAGAATAAAAATACATAAACATACAACAACTCAAAACATGAACTGAAAATTATTGATGATTTTGCGTATGATTAATACTCTTACGTACGCTTATGATTAATATTATTACATATGCTTAAAACTAGTATTGCACATTGCATAGATAGGTAGTAAAATTCATACTAGTAACTTAAAGTTGTAGCTTCTCTTAGAATGCCATTGAATTGCAAATAAAACACTGAAGAAACTTAAGGGAGAAATACAAGAAAGGAAAAGCTTTATTTTTCAGTGTGTTTAATGGTACCCTCCCTGAACTTTTTGAGTTATTTCGTGTTTTTAGTTTTCATTGAAACTTAAAAGTTATGCAGCAGATCTTGATGTAACAGAACTGAATTACAGACGGGATTGAGGTTGCTAATCAATTTACCTCCAGAAAGTGAGATGACCCTGGATTATCCAGGTCAACCCAGGGTAATTACAAGAGTTGCTAGAAGTGTCAGAGCCCCACTGATGCCTTCATGTGAAAGACTTGATTGGCCATTCCTGGCTTTGAAGAGAGAAGAAGGCCAGGAGCTACAGATGCAGGCAGTCTCTACAACTGAGAAGCTCACATAAATGAATTCTTTACCACAGAAGAGAAAGGCCTTTTAAAGACCAGAGACACCTGTGTATGACTTCTGTGCAATGATAAATTGGTGTTTTAAACCACTGGATTTGTAGTAATTTGTTACAGCAGGATTAGGAAATTAACACAGTCATACTAACCCCAGCCCAGCCATGACCTAAATGTAATTGCCAGTACATAGAACAGAGAATTTGTACATTGTTGAGGCTTGAGAATTAGCATATTAGTACATTGTTGTAATCATGGAGGAATATACTAATGCAAAATAAATATATGCATATCTAAGTGATAGCTCTTTTGATTGCAACTAACAGAAAAGTGTACGAGCTGTTTTAGGTTGAAATGAAAAATGGAAGGATATTTATTATAACAATATTGAGGTATCTCATAAGCCAGAAAATCAAGGTACGAGGGCCTGAAAGAGGCCCTGAAGAGTCATCAGGAGCCACGTATTCTCTTGAACTGGCCTCTCTCTCTCTCTTTCTCTCTGTCTCTCTCTCTCCTCTCTCTGATAACCTTTCTTCAGGCTTTTGCTGCTTTGTGATCAAAAAAGATAATCCCAGCCCAACCTCAGCCTGTCTCAGCATGCTAACCAGTACATCTGAGTCCCAATTCTAGATTCCTTAAAGAAAGAAAGTGGTCTAAGCAAGACATGGTGAGACACACCTGTAATCCTAGCTATTAAGTAGGCCGAGGCAGGAGGACTGTGAGTTTGAGGCCAACCTGAACACAGTAGAAAGACCAAAAAAGAAAATGACCCAAAAAGGTCAATTATGCAGCCTTGATCCAATTAGCAGTGGCCAGGAAGGCAGATAAAGTAGTACAATCAGGCGGCATGGCCAGTGCAACGATGTGTGTGCATGCAAATGCGCATCTTGGTATTTCGAGGGAGGCAGACGTGCTAGTGTGTGCTTACAATGCAGCTCTTGTAGTTAACAGATTTGAGGAGAGTCAGAAGAGTAGGGAAGGCGATCCCAGATGCCAAAGCTGGGATCCACAGCCAGATACTCCTCCAGGGATGCTTCTTCCTGGAACCTTCACAATCTGCTCACTTAGGCTGGAGAAGTCCTGACTATTGGGACATCTGGGCAAGCGCATTCAAGAGAGTGAGTGTGTGGAGTAGAAATAGATTGTTAAGGTTAGTCTGTGTCAGGCTTTTCTGACATGTTTTACCACCCATACCGGGGGTGCAGTAGGCCTTTGCACTGAACTACATCCCCGGCCCTTTTGATTTTGAGATAAGATCTTGCTAGTTCGTGCTCGAACTTGCAATCCTTCTGCCCCAGTCTCTCAAAATGCCTGGATTATAGATGTGCACCACCATATCCCCACATGCCTGTGTTTGAGTAATCTAAAATTCCACAGCCTCTTAATTGTGATTACATTTTCAAAGTGAATTGACTATCGTGACTCTAACCCAATATATAATTAAAATATCAATAACTCATTTTTGAATAAATACACCTCCAAGAAATTCCGACATTTCTCTCTCGTAGAAGGAAATACACTTTCTTCTGCTCCATACCTACTTTATCCTAGCCTTGGTGGAGAGTTTTTGACTTTGATCATTAAACAGTCAATTGGCCAATATTCTTATTGGTGTTAATTATTCTTAAATCAACATTTTTAGAGTCTGAGAAGTGGCATTAGAGTGAAGATTCATGAGGATGCATTTAGTTGGAATGAAGAAATAGCTTGGAACATTTCATCATTTCATTTTATTAAACTCCCCTTATATTAGACATTTTTATATCTGCTATTAAAACATCAGCTGTTTTATATATGCCCACATACTGTCTCATACTTTCAGGAGAATATAGAAAATGCAATTTGTGCAAGTGAAAAAAATTCTCCACTTCTATGGCTAGCTAATCTATACACAGATGGGATGGTACGTTGTCCCAGTGTGGCACCTCTGCCTACAAACCGAGAACCATATTGTGTCTGTTTTGCTATAATGGCTCATCATTCATTTAGAATTAGATTTCATTAGGCCATCTATTGTCATCTTGAGCATTATCAAAGAACCCCATAAGAAACCATATTTCTGCTTGAAGGATAAGTTATTTTCAACAAATATTTAGAGAAAGGCTGCTGTGTAAAAAAAAAAAAATTATTTTTCCTGGAACAGTTAAAATAAGAATGGATTAGAGGTTTCATTCTCTTGGAAATGTCTAGAATAGTATTTTCCAAACTGTGTTTCATGTTCATGTCATAAGGTACAATGTGGGGCACAAGTAACGAGGATCCTCATTTAAACAAAAATAAAGAGCTTTACTGTAAGACCACTGCATTCGAGATCTCCAGAGAAACAGACTCCCTTGACTCACTCACTTTATGCAGAAGGAGTGAGAGTATAAGGAATTGGCTTGTGCCACTACGGAGTCTGAGAAGTCCCACAGGTTGCCATCTGCAAGCTTGAGACCCAGAGACGCCAGTGCCGTGATGACAGTATGAGTCTGAAGGCCTGAGAACTACGAAAGCCAATGGTGTCAGTCTCAGGCTGAGGGCAAGGGAAGATGAGACCAGGTGTCTCAGCTCATGCAGTAACAGCACAGACAGGAAAAGGGTAAATTCCACTTTCTTTAGTCTTGTTTTTTCTGTTTAGATATCCAGAATATAACGGGATTAAATCATACCCACACATCTTGGAGATGGCAAGCTATTTTACTTAGTTCACTCCTTCAAATGTTAGCGTCATCCTGAAACACCCTCAGAGTCACACTTAGAAATGTTGTTCGATCTGGGCCTCCAATGGCCCAGTCAACTTAACACATACAACTAACCACCTCCACTTTTCAGAGCCCTTAGAAAACTGATGCACACAGTTATGTTACATACAACAAGAAGGTGAGTGGGCACTGCCTCGGAACAAGTTGGGTTGTGAGAGTCCTTCACCGGGGACCACAATAAGAGACTCTAACTCCTTATGATGTGTTTTTGAAGATGCTCATCTATTGTATGGTGGTTTTTAAAACTTTGAGCCAAAATTCACATCACATAAAATTAACCATTTCAACGTGAATGATTCAGTGGCCTTTAGTGCATTCAAAGTGTTGTGCAACGGCCACTTCTGTCTATTTCTCAAACATTTTCAGAACCCCAAATAAAACCCTGAACCCATTAAGCAACCGCTTTCCAATCTACCTCCCTCAAGCCCCTGGCAACCACCAATCTGTTTTCTGTCTCTACAGATTTAGTGTGGTAGCTATTAAAACAAAAAAAAAAAAAAGGACTTTATTTCTTAGAGCAGTTTTAAGTTTACAGAAAACTTAAGTGGAAAGTACAGAGAGTTCTCATCAGTGCCCCCACACATGCACAACCTCCTCCACTTTCACATCCAGTATTAGACTGGTACATTTGTTAGAATCCGTTTCAAAGGTACATTTTTTTAAAGGTTTGCAAACCTTTGTTTTCATAAATGAGACAGTATGTAGGTATAGAAAATTTCTACAGATTGTTCAATAGCTTGCTTTTTAATTTTTTTAATTTTTATTTTTTTTTCAGCACCTCAGGCCTTCACGCTGAGGCGCATCTCTATATGACTAGTCCTTTCTTATTTTTTATTTTGAGATAGGGTCTCACTGAGATACCAAGTTGCCCAAGCTGAGCTCAAGCGTGTAATCCTCCTGCCTCAGCCTCCAAGAGTGCTAGGATTATGGGCACGCACCATCCCTCCTGGTTTGTACAATTCAACTTTTAATGCTATTATCCTGTATCCTCCAAATGATGCCTAGACAAGATTTTGTCCCCTATACTCCTTTATAACATTATGCCCCGTGACTATAATAATGAATTGAATAGATGCTTCTTTTTAGGTGCTCAGAGAACCCTCTGAAGTTAGCCCTTCATATCTCCAAGGCTGATATTATGACTTTCATGAAATTAACAAGCATGCATTATATCTCCTCATCTCTCTGAAACATGAAGTCTCTTTCTTGGGCAGACTGACGAATGAGATATAGGAAAAAGGAAGAATTTTAGTTTTATAATGTAGCTGTATGAGGAAGGAGGATTATTGTGAGTTCAAGGCCAGCCTGGACTATGAGTGATACCTTGTCACAATAAATAAATAAATAAATAAATAAATAAATAAACTATGTGTTAGTGAGTTTTCCATTGCTATGACAAAATACTTGAAATGATCAACTTAAAAAGAGGAAAGGTTTATTTTGGCTCACAGTTTCAGAGCTTTCACTCTATAGGCACTTGGCCTTGTTGTTTACTGGCTGTGGTATGGTAGTATATCATGGAGGAAGTGTAAGGCAGAGGAAGCTTGTTCACCTCATGGGACGAGAAAGCAAAGAGAGACAGAAGAAGGAGCCAGGGTCCCAGTATCTCTTTTAAGGTCGTGTTCTCAATGACATAACTTACTCTCACTAAACCGCCATCTCCTACAGGTTTCACCAGTTCTTGATAGCACCACAGGCTGGGGACCAAGACTTTAACACTTGGTTTCTGGGGGACATTTAAGATCCAAACCATGGTGTCCTCTCAATCTTTGTGTGAAATGTGAAACTTCTGGTTATTCTTATTTTAATCATAAGTTAGCCTCTAATTCAAATTAATTAATTGATTAATAGTTTGATCCTTTAATGTTTATTTTTAAGCAAGTCCAAGCTTTCTCAATGCTTTCAAGGAAAACCAGAACTGTGAAAGCAAACAAACAAATGAGCAAACAAAAAGATAGTTGTCTTAGTATGGGAGATGTTGCTTAATAGTAAAATTCTTTGTGCTTAAACCCAAGTATTCAAAATGCGTAACTTGCATTGATATTCTGCTTCAGTTTTCCACAAGCTTTTTGCTGTGGCTGGTTATCTCTAGCTGCTATCTGCTTGGTAGAGGAAGAACAACTGCAGTTTCACTTATGTTTGGCTGATCCAAGGGTTTCATGGTTATTTTGAAGCTTTTCCTTTTTGCCTTATTTCTGAGGTGGCAGCCAGGTTCTAGTGGGCTCAACACAAGGACAAGTTTGGGGGAAAGAGCTTCAGCAGAAGAGCCAGCATGGATCTGCTTCCATGGGCCCCTGGATGCCACTGGGGTTTGTGCTCTCTGGTACTTGCCCACATATTTCCACCTGATCTCTCCTCAAATCTCTCTGCTGTTGTCATCCTTATCTGAACTCAGAATGCTCAAGTTCCATCATTGTTCTCTTGGCTACACTCATGCTTAGAAAGGCCTGCGGTGCTTCTTTTGCCGCGCAGGAGTGCATAGAGATTCCAGGGTCTCCCATCAGTCCTGTTGCCTGGTTATCCTCAGCTCTCCCCACCCCATAGAGCAACGTTTGGGGAGATGGCTTGCTGTAACTTGCTCCAACTGGAGTACAGGTTTCACTCCTTGTCACTTGCCACTCATGACAGAAGCCGTTTTCCTGTTCTGACCCTCTCTCTGCCCGACCCAGGTCACTGGAATCTCTTCCCCAAGCCTATCAGACACTCCATGCCTTTCCTTCACCACTGCCTTCTGCCCTGAGCCTTGCCTCTGTGACTGGTAAGACTAAAAAAAGCACATGCATGTAACTGAAACTTTTCTACTCTCAAACTACTGTCAGTGGCATGAGTTGTAAAAGCTTATTCAAAATTTAAGAACCCAGACCAAGTACAATTTTTCCATTATTCTGCTCAAATATCGTTCTCTCTTTCTTTTTTCCTTCCTTCCTTCTTCTTTCTTTTCTTGTGGTGTGGAGGATGGAAACCAAGGACTCGAGCATGTTAAGCAAGTGTTCCAACACTGAGCTTCACTACCAGTATTTTAAAAATTTTCTCTCAAGAGAAATTCTCATTGAATTTCTCAGGCTAGCCTCAAACTTGCAATCCTTTGGCCTAAGCCTCCTAAGTAGCTGGCATTGCAAATGTGAGCTTCCATTCCTGTCTTGTAGCAATCCTTTCTCTCCTAGTTGGTGCTTCATGTGACTGGAAAGGCATTGTGTACAAGCAAGAGCCTGAGACCCCTTACCTAAGGGGCAAGACTGTTGGTCTCTCTCTCTTTCCCTCTCATCTCCCTCTCTCTGAAGAGTGTAAAAATTGGCTAAGATATAAGGCTATATTACAACAGACATCAGAGAACAATACTGACTATTGATTAAAATAATAGAAATCCTTACACAGTCATTGGCAGATCAGATCAATATGGAATTTCGGGAGTTTTTCAAAGAGAAGAGGCATTGATTTGTAGTATGCAAATTGGTGGGGGGAGCACCCAGTGGATTCCATGTTAAACCACAGAAATGGGATTACACCAGTTGTGGCCTTGAAAGTGATGCTCATAACTGTAGCAGAATAATCACAGTAGGCAGTGTTATAGAAGCTGGAGGAAGAAGGCGTTTCAAGGAGAACATGGGTAGCCATATTAAGAGCTGCAAGAAAGCCAGGCATGGTAATTCAAGCCTGTAATCTTAGCACTCTGGGTAGCTGAGACAGGGGCTTTGTGGCTTCAGGTCCAGCCTGGGCAACTTAGCACGATCTTGCCTCAAAATAGAAAATATATTTTAAAAAGGGCTGGGAATGTCTAGGTTCAATTCCTGGTACTGCAAATAAAAACAAGGAAGTAAAAATAAACAAGGTTACGTGAAAAGACGACTGTTTTAGTTGAAAAGTTCCTATGAGTTGGTGTTGGAGAGGTTTCCACTACTATCCCTACAATACTTTGAAGTTTATTGATTCTTCAACAGAGCTCACATATAATGAAATAGAGACTTTAAAGGTGAGCAGAGGAAGGTAAGACATGTGAATGTCATGGAAAAGGGTCACTGACCCCCAAAACATGCAACTAAGAACTCTGCCTCCCATGGGTACTGGCCTCTGCAGCTCTATACCTCCACCCCATTCCTAGAGGTAGGAGGCCATTTGATGTTTGGAAGTATGCAAATGAAAAGTATGTTAAAATAACATTAACACACTATTATAAATTAGCAAGGTGTTCAAAAACAGCCACACTTTTTGGGAGAGGTGCAGGGGAATAGGACTTGGGGCTGGGGCATGCTGGACTACCACACTACCACTGAACTTTGCCCTTGTGCCAACCTTATTTTAGTCTCTGTCAGATGTGTTCATCCATTGCCTGTTTATTGGTATTCTGTGTGGGCTGTCAAGGCTGGTCTGCAGTGAAAATGCTCACTAGGGGTGGCCGAGAATACAGATACAGGATGGCATACAAAATTACATGGCATATTCATCACATGAATATGCAACTTCTTTGAAAAGAAAAATGACTTGGGGGTAGGGGGCTGGAGAAATGGCTCAGCGGTTAGAGCACTTGCCTAGCATGCACTATGTCAAGTGCTATGTCAAGCACTAAGTACCTGAGTTCAATTTTCCAGCAAGACATAAGCCGGGCATGGTGGCGCACACCTGTAATCCTAGTACTTGGGAGGCTGAGACAGGAGGATTGCCATGTGTCCAAGGCCAGCCTGGGCTCCACAGTGAGTTCAGGACCAGCCTGAGACCTTGTCTCAAAAAAAAAAAAAAAAAAAAAAAAAAGACTTGTAGTAGATAGTTTTAAAACGAGTTCTAGTTTAACTAGTGAATGTCTGAAAGCCATGTGAGTCTCATCTTTGTACCATGCATAAGTTGAATAAAGAAATTTGCTCAAAATCACAAGTTATAAAGATCTATAGCTTAAAAGAGGCCAATATATTTTAATTTCTTTGTTGAATGACCAGTTGGTTGTGCAGGATAACCTTTAATACCACCTATTTTGAAGTAATTTCAGGGTAGACACTTGTGGCTAACCAAGGAAGCATTTGGAAAATTTGGAGGTAGGAATAAAACTCTGGGCTGAGTCAGAGGGTGCTGACAGACCTGAGATACCTGTCTGCCTGCCCCAGGGCTGGACAACGGCTCCATAGGGTGATTGAAAGATAGCCCCAGAGCAAAAAGGTGTGATGAGCCCTTAGTGACGGAAAGGGGTCATGTGATATTTGTAGAGAGCCTGCAAACGCCATTACAAGATGGCGCCGGCATCTGGCCGGCTGATTAGCAAACAATTGCCACTGCATATGCGCCTAGGCTAAAGACCAGCCCCGGAGTCACGTCATTCGGACTCGTCATATGGCCTGATTGGCCTTTGCAAATCAGGAACCAACACCCCACCCAGATGTAACCTAAAGGATATATAAACCGTGCCATTTTGGGGCTTGGGGTCTTCCTCTCTACAATGTTATAATAAACGATTGCTGCAGAAGGATCCTGGTGCCCGCGTGCGTTCTTGCTGGCAAGACGATCGCGCGGGTTACAGATATTGAATATATCAACCTCATGGGCTAATGGATGTCTTTTCTGTATCCAGTGCTGAGGATCAAAACCTGGGCCTTGTGCATGCTAGGTAAGGGCTCTGCCATTGAGCTACTGTGGTGGTTAATATTTTTTTCCTCTTTGGAAGTACTGGAGATTGAACCAGTCCTCTGTGTGTGTGTGTGTGTGTGTGTGTGTGTGTGTGTTTTAAGACTGGGTCTTACTGCATGGACTAGGCTTGAACTTGTGATCCTCCTGCCTCAAGCCCCCGGAGTGCTGGGATTAGAGGTATGCATTACCAAGCCCAGACTGTTGTTGTTAATCTTGACAGTCAACTTGATCAGATTGAGAAATGCCTAGGAGATTAGCACAGCACACTGCTAGGTGTATCTGTGAGGGTGTTTCCGGAGAAATTTGTATGTGGAACAGCAAAGTGAGGGGAGGAACCTGCACTCAAGATGGGTGGCACCATCCAGTGGGGGTGGGGTGGCTCAGATGAAACAGAAGTAGAAGGAAGAAGCCCCAGCACCACCTCTCCCTCTCCACTTCCTGGTACCCATGTTGTGAAGAGCTTTCTTCCATCATACTCTTCTTTCTGTCTTGCCACAGGCCCACAAGCAATGGAGATAACTGATTATGGTCAGAAAGCATCCTGCCCCCCATTAACTTGTCTATCTCAGTTGTTTTGTCACAGTGGCAGGAAACTAACCAGCTCCATTTCAACCCCAATGGATAACTTTTATTTACAGAACCTCCCATGTGCAAATCTCCATCCACATACCACATGAGGTCACAGTCTTTATGCTTGCTTCTTTTACACTAAGAGCTAATTTGGTGGCCACTACACCTTTACAATTCACCAAGATCAGGTAGTGACAAAAGATTTAGAGGCACAGAAAGAGCAAGATGTTTAGAAAATGGAAAAAGAATTAGAAAAATTGTGCAGAGAATGAGTCTTACAAAGCACAACCTTACCACAATTAAGAATAAATCCTGAGAGCTTTTCCTGTTCTCATTACCAGAGTTATGAATTCATGTTCTTGGGATTGGAGATACTCTTTATGGTCGGGGGGATTTATCAAGAAATTGAGTTGGTTGTAGTGGCATATGCCTGTACATCTGGCACTCTGGGAAGCTGAGGTGGGAGGATAAAAGTTTGAACTCAGTCTGGTCAACTTACCAACTTAGCAAGATCTTGCTTTTAAAAAAATTATTTAAAAGGATGGATATATAAATATGTCACTCAGGTTGAAAGCCCTGAGTTCAATCCTGGGTGCCAGAAAGAGGGAGGGAGGGAGAGAGAGAGAGACAGAGACAGAGACAGAGACAGAGACAGAGACAGAGACAGAGAGAAGAAACTGAGTTGATAATGAGGAACAGAGCCCACGCCACAAAGGACTCATTGCCCCATTCACTGCACTTGCTCAAATATGTGACAAGAGTCAGAGTGGATTCCAGAGTCTGTTGTCACTGCCTCCCATAAGACCTGCTCAACATCACTCCTTGGTTTCTACAATCTGCTGATTATTCTCCTTCCCAACCTGTATGCCAGCCACCCCACCCCTTGCAGTGCCCTGCCTTTGATGCCCGTTTTTGCTTTTCCCAGCAGCAGTGTGTACCCACTCTGGATAGTTGACACATTGTAATTAGCTATTTGTTTGCTTGCTTATTTAGTCCCTAATCTCTTGATGGCAGCTGCCTCCATCAGCCCAGGCTGCCACAGCAGAGTGCCAAAGATTTAAGCAACAGAGATTGTCTCAGAGTGCCGAGGCTGGTTCCCTCAGAGGTGTCTCTCTTCGACTTGAGCATGGCCACCTTCTCCCTGTCTTCTCATGGTCTTCCCTATATGGCCTATATGCATTTCTGTGTCCAAATTCCCTCTTTAATAAGGACACCAGTCACACTGGATCAGAGTCCCTTCTCAGGACCTCTTTTTAACTTAATTACCTCCATAAAGACCCTGTTTCCAAATACAACCACATTCTGAAGTTCTATGGATTAGAATTTTAACATATAAATTTGGAAGATGTAAGAAATTCAGCCCATAATGGAGGAATTGTATCATTTTCTCACCATCAATTGTACAACTGCTCCACACCTAGAACAGTGCCTGGTCATAGTAGGATCTTTAAAAAAAAAATGTTATCTGAGCAAATGAATGACTTAGTCTTCCGAAGTATTTTCCCATTTTTATTAGTATACATATGCAGTACACAATGGTTACATTGAGCTTGAGTATTTGTGTGCATACACATCGTATGAACACTACAATCCCTTCCCCTCCCCATTTTTGGCCCTCTCACACCCTCCCTCATTCCCCTACATCCATTATCACGCACATTTGGTTCTAATAAAATGCCTGTATTCTGGGTTTCTCGTGTTACAGAAACCATGACATAATTAACCTTCTGAGTTTGACTCACTTTACTAAGCATGATTGTCTCAAGTAGCATCCATTTACCTACAAAGGCCTCACAACGCCTAATGTTCTGGCTAAGGTTTTGAGAACTATTTGAATGAGAATGGTGAAAATGGACAGCCTTGCCGTATTCCTGATTTAAGGGGATATGTGTTCAATTTATCCCCATTTACTATGATATTTGCTGTAGGTCTGGCATATACAGCTTCTATCAGATTGAGTAAACTCCTTCCATCCCTATTTTCTTCAGGTTTTTTTTTTTAATCATTAATGGATGTTGTAATTTGTCAAAGGCCTTTTCTGCATTAATTGAGATGATTTATGATTTTTGTTCTTTTATTAATGTGATGTGTTACAGTAAGTGATTTACATGTTAAACCAACCTTGCATCTCAGGAATGAAGTGAACTTGATTATGGTGCATAGTCTTTTAAATAAGTTGCTCGATTCTGTTTGCTGGTATCTTACCAGGAATTTTTGCACCTATATTCATTAAGGAGATGGGTCTGTAATTTTCCTTCCTGGCTAAGTCTTTGTCTGGTTTTAGTATCAGGGTAATGCTAACTTTCAAACATGAGTTTGGCAATGTTTCTTCTCTTTTAATTTCATGAAATGATTTGACAAGCATCAGTAACACGTATTCTCTGAAGTACTGGTAAATTCTGCTGTGAAACCATCCAGTCCTAGACTTTTCTTTGTGGGTAAAGACTTTATTACTACCTCAGTTTCCACATTTGTTATGGGTCTATTCAGGGTTTTTATGTCTTCTTTGTTCAGTTTTGGAATTTTGTATATGTCAAAAATTTATGCATTTCTTTCTAGTTCTCCAATTTGTTGGAGCATACATTTTCAATATAGTTCCTTATTATTCTCTAAATTTCAGCAGTGTCCATTGTAATTTCACCCTTTTCATTTCTAATTGCATCGATACGGGCTTTTTCTTTTCTTCTTTTGATTAGTTTAGCTAGAGGTTTATCAATTTTTTTGATTCTTTTCAAGAACCAGCTCTTTGATTCATTGATATTTTGCATTTTTCTAGTTTAAATTTTTTAAATTTCTGTTCTGGTCTTTATTATAATTTCTTTTCTTCTACTACCCTTTGATTTAGATTGTTCTAGATTCTTTCAAACCTCGTGGTGCATCATTAAATTGTTTATTTGGGATTACTCTTTTTTAATGTGTGAACTTATAGCTATGAGTTTCCCTCTTTGGTCTGCTTTCACTGTGTCCCACAGGTGCTGATATAATGTACTTCCTTCATCATGTAATTCTAGGATATTTCTGATTTCTTCTCTTATTTCTTCTGTTACCCATTGTTTGTTCAGTAGTAAGTTATTTAGTCTCCATGTATTTGAATGGTTTCTGTGGTTTCTTTTGCTGTTGATTTCCAGTTTTATTCCAGTGATCTGAAAGTGTCTTAGTTACTTTTTCGTTGCTGTGGCTCAATACCCAACACCCACAAATTTAGGAAAGGTTTATTTTAGCTCACAGTTTCATATGGTCACAATCCATTCAGGGGCGGCCGGCAGCAATCAAAGTACAGGACAGAGGCAGAGGTGGAGGCAGTTTCTCAGGACATCACAAACAGGAAGGCAAGCTGGAGAAGCTTTTGAGTGCTCTGAGCCAAGCTTGAGGGAAGATTCTGGTCAGAGCTCAGAAGACCAGAATGCTGATAGAAGTGTGGATTGGAAAGGCCAGGCTCAAGGAGTTTCAGATGGGAAGGGGGACTGTATCGGCAAGTGGCCTAAAGGTCATGTGTGCTACGCTCTGGCAAAGAGTTTGTCGGCATTTTGCCCTTATCCAGAGACTTTGCCTGAAATTGAGATTAAGGGCAGTGGGCTGCTTACTCTGGTGGAGGAAATTTCAAGGCAGACTGAAGCTCAAACTGTTACATGGCTACTGTTTGTGGTTTTTAGCTAGCTTTATAGTGAAAGACAGGAGACAATGGCAGAGAAAACAGATGTAAAAAGCTCGCAGTCTGGAGTAGAAAAGTATGTGGGTGTTCAGGATACTAACATAAAACAGAAACCGAGAAGTTGGAATCAGGACTGTAAGAAGGAGGCCTTCACAGTGACACAGGAATCAGCAAGATTCCAACCGTTACCAATCAAAAGGTGTAAAGGCAAAAGATCTTGTCCTGTGAAGAGTACCCCAGGACTCCCTGTAGGGTCAAAGAGTGAGGTGTTTGTTGTAGTTTAGCTTCCTAGAGTTCAGCAGTCCAGGCACTCAGAAGCTGCTGCAACCATGGCACAAAGGAGCCAGATTCCTGCTCAAGTTAGTGGCAGATCTTGGAGATGTCCACGCGGCCCCGGCTTTACAAGCTGGCAGAGCCCAAGAGTTGTGGGTTCATGGAGGCTTCCACCCAGGTTTCAGAGGAAGACCTTGGAGGCCAAGCAGTGTGCCCCTGGGAGGGCAGTGTGTGAAATTGTGAAGGAGAAGCCTAAGGTCCAGTGAAGAGCCTGAAAATTTGGAGAATCCAGGAGCATGGATTGTCAGCTGAGAAACGCAGCAGGCCGTGAGTGGATCCAGCCCAGAGGAGAGAGGACTGAAGTGTCAGTCAGCAGCAATGCCACAGGGGTGGGACCACCCAAGCCCCTTGGAGTTCATGCCTCGCCAGCATTTACCCCAATTGCTGGACATGGAGCTACAGGATTTAACCTTTGCCCTGCCGGATTTAGGAACTGTTCTGGTCCTATTTCCTTTTATTCCCTTGTTCCTCCCTTTTGGAATGGAAATGTTTACCCTGTGCCATTTTATATTAGAAGTGCTTAACTCTTTGGTTTGAACAAGAGCTCACAGCTAAAAATGTTTGTCTTACATCTCAGAGGAGACTGTGGACTTGGAGTTTCTTTAGCAGTGTTGAAACTGTTAAGACTTTGATGACTCTTGAAGAAGGACTCACTGCATTTTGCATGGGGAGAAGGACATGAGTCTATTGGGGGCCAGGGGTGGAATGTTGTGGTTAGGATCTGGAGTGTCCCCCAAAAGTCTCATGTATCTTAATGTTATGAATTGTCTATGAAACCATGTAATGTTGGTGGATTGGGGTCTAGTATGGAAGGGTGGATTACAGTTAAGACTAAAGACCTGTGAGTTAGGATTAACGGTGTGTAGTGGCCACACCTGGATGCAGGAGGGACTGGTTACTGGGCGGAGACCTGAAAGGATATATAAGCTGCACCTGCCTTCCTGGAGGACTGCAACTAGTGTCAACTGGTCTCAGCTTGCCTTTCTGTTTGTGATGTCCTGAGAAGCTACCTCTACCTCTGCCTCTGTCCTGTACTTTGATTGCTGCTGGCCACCCCTGAATGGATTGTGGCCATCTGAGACTGTGAGCTAAAATAAATCTTTCCTAGGTTTGTGGATGTCGGGTATTGAGGCACAGCAACAAAAGAGTAACTAAGACAGAAAGTAAGCGAAACATTATTTTGTCTCCTTTATACTTATTTAAACATTCCTTATGGCCTATAATATGGTCTATTTTGGAAAATTCTCTATGTGCTGCTGAGAAAAAAAGTGTATTCTGTTGATGTTGAGTAGAACACTCTGTAGATATCTGTTAAGTCCAATTTTTCCACGGCGTGGTTTAGCTGTAATATTTCTTTGTTAATTTTCTGTCTGGTTGATCTGTCTATCTGTGATAGTGAAGTATCGAAGTTCCCTGCTGTATTGTATTGGGGCCTCCATGGCCTTTCAAGTTCAGTAGTTTTTGTTTTACAAAATTGAGTGCCCCAAAGTTGGGAGCATATGTATTGATAATTGTGATTTCCTGTTGAATTGTTTGCTTAATCAGTACACAGTGTTCATTTTTGTTGCTTCTGATCTCTTTTGGTTGGAAATCTGCTGAGAAGAGGATAGCTACCCCTGCCTGTTTCCTATGTCTAGTTGCATGGAGTATTGTTTTCCATCCTTTTGTTTTCATTCTGTGTTTTCTTAAGGGTAAAGAGTGTCTCTTGCAAGAAACAAACTGTGGGTTTTTGTTTTTTGATCCATCTAGCCAGTCTGTGTCTTTTGATATTTGAGTTAAGACCATTAACACTCAGCATTATTATAGCAGTATATTTTCTGCATCCTGTCATCAGCATGATGCCTCAGTGTTGATTGTTTGATCTGCAGTCTTGTCAATCCATTCTCCTCTTTCTGTTGTTTCCTTGTCTTTGGGGTCTTCAGTGCTGTTGGTTTTCCTATCTCTGTCCAAGATTCCTTTAACTGTTCTCTGCAATGCTTGTCTAATGGAAGTGAATTTCTTTAGGATTTTGTTTTATTTTGTGCCGTTTTTGAGACAGGGTCTCTCTCTGTAGCCCAGGCTGGTCCTGAATTCACTATGGAGCCCAGGCTGATCTTGGACTTGTAACAATCCTCCTGCTTCAGCCTCCTGAGTGTTGGGATTATAGGCATGCACCACCACACCCAGCTTATGTGGTCCTGGGGAATCGAACCTAGAGCCTTGAGCTTACTAGGCAAGCTCTTTAACTGCGATGCTAATTCCTCCAACCCCTAGGTTTCTTTTATCAAGAACAACTTTAGCTTCTCCCTTTATTTTGAAAGATAGTTTTTGCTGGATACAGCGGTCTGGGTTGGCATTTATGTTCTTTTAGCACTTAGATGTTGTTACTTCATGACCTCTTGGCCTTTATGGTTTGTGTTGAGAAGTCTGCAATTATTCTGGTGCATTTGTCTTTATACATTTCTTTCTGTTTTTCTCTTACAGCATTTAATATTCTCTTTGTTGAGTTTCTAGGATTTTAATTATGATGTATCATGGGGATGTTCTCTTCTTGTCTAGGCTATTTTGAGTTCTATATGCCTGTCATAGCTCAATGTTCATTTCTTTTCCTAGATTTGGGAAGTTTTCTTCCATAATTTCATTGAACAGATTTTCTAATCCTTTTGTTCTGTCCTCCATTTCCTCCTACACTCCTATACTTCTAAGGTTTTTTCTCTTCGAGTCACCCATCAGCTGTTGCGAACAGGTCTCTTTCGTGTCTTTTATTCAGTCCTCCCTGAATGTGTGATCCAGTTCACCCGCCTCATCTTCAAGATCCAGTAATCTATCTTTGAAGTATTCAAGCTAGTTTATTACTTTTTCCTGTGAGTTTTTCATATCCTGGAATTCAGCTTTCACTCTTTGTATGTCTCTACTGAATTGTTCATTTCGTGTCCTGCATTGCCTCCTTTATCTCTTCATTTCTCGCACTGTCCCCTTTATCTCTTTGTTTCTTCTCTGTCGTGATTTAACTTATTATCCGTAATGGTTGTTGTTTCTTTGATCATATCAACTTTGAACTCCTCGTGCATTTTTAATATGTGTTGCTTGAGCTTTTTGCCCATTAGGCCTAATTGTTTTTTTAAAATTTCATTTTTCTGCAAGTTCTGCTTCTTCAGGACTCCTGGTATCAGATTCTGGGGTGTCAGGCTTTTTTGCAGGTGATTTATTGCCTCATTTCCCTATGGTCCTCTTGCCGTGGGTTGTAACTCAAGTAATATTGATGGACTTTGTCTCAATTATACCACTTCTTTTATTAGACTATTTCTGTCCTTAGAATTTTCTTGAGTTCATTTATGTTTTAGAATTTATAATTTTTTAAATTTTTTCAGCTTTTAATTCTCAGTGAACAGCCTTCTGTTGATACCCTAATCTACTCCACTCTTTGATGAAGGAGGAACAGATTATAGAGCTGTATTTGGTTCACAGAGAATGTATTTGTTGGCCTATATTGGACAAGAAGATTATTATTAATGCCACCATCCACTCTTTGAATATTTGCATTTACATTATTATCTAAGATTAACAACATTGGCAGAACCTAGTAAGAAGTTTAATACTACAACTATTCTACCTATAACATTAACAGTTGCAGTTTATACCCTCATTATATCTATCCAACTAAACCTAACATTGACTTATCAAAATGTTCTATTAGTATCAATGTTACATCACAGTCATTAAGACACTGAAGCTCTATATTGCTTATCTATGCTAAACCATACCACCAGAAGTTGCCTACCTCATTAGGTTCCACTCATTATACACTCTTTAGCAATGTGACAGATATTTGTGTCTATATTTATACTTCACACTTACTAACCATACACTTATGCTAACCAGATGTTGATATACGCACTCAATCCCCTCTTAATACTCCAAATATGATCTATACTATGAATGGAGGTTTCTATGCAAAGTGTTTGGTAACCTATTAGAAGAGTCTGTTCATGGTGCCACCGTATTCCTGATAATAATATAGAGAAAATATACCTTACTGGTCTATTTCTTGCTAAATAGTATACAGTTATTGCATTCATACTATTCCATATATATGATTGTGTGTTATTGATACTTCACCATGCTATTAATAAGGAAAATTGGAGTAGGAAGAGAGCAGACTAAGAATAGGAGTTAACTTTGGGAGTATAATACAAAGCAGGGAAGTATTTATATGGTAGAGAAAAACCTGACAGAAATCTTACACCAGTCAGAGGATAAAGGATAAACCAAAGCACCCTAAGCCAGAGTAACATAGGTTAGAGAGAGTTATAAATGAAGTAGAGAGAGTATGACTTTAGAATTTATAGAAAGATTTGTCAGGAAGTATGTAAGAGTTTACTAAGAGAGGGAGAAACTCAGAAACTAACAACAGAATCAGAAAACGATGTATGGGAAGAAGAGGAAAAGGGACCAAAAAACCTCCCAAATCAACTGCAAAAAAATACACATTCATTGTTCCCATGGAAAACCATTGAAGTGAGGCCAAAGTTCAAAACGTGGGGGGTGAATAACTATAAACAAAGAATAAAAGCAAAACAAATCAGAAAGAACATTTACCCGACTGTGTCATTTGGAGGTCTCCAGTCCCAGCGCCCGGATCTTGCAGTCTGTTATCTCTGGGAAGCAGGTCTCTCACTGTCTCAGTGCTGCCGTTGGGTTTACTTAGAGTTCAGTCAAGCCTGAGGATCTGGGGTATTCCCAGTTGTCCATGCAGGTGCCAGACTCCCAGTTGATCCTAGCGATGCCTAGGGGTTATGGGGATCCATCTCCCTACTCTAAACTCTTCAGGAGATACTGGCTGTGGTTCCTGTTTGTAACTCCACCACTGCAGATCCCTGGGCAAGTCCTCAGTCCACAGTCCCCAGGCTTCAAGGCAGGAGAGATGAGACCTCACCCTCTTTTCACTCCATAGCTAGGATGTCTTGGCATTCTGGCTTTCATGGCCAAGGGTTGCTATTGGGGCACAGAGCCCCCACCATTCACTAGCTCTCCTCAGGCTACTAACCATGTTGCAATCCTTGCAGACACTCACTGCCTCTGCTGTCTGCCAGCACTCCCGTGTGGCATAGCTCCAAGCCTGCTTGCTGTCTCCTTGTCTGTCTGTCTGTCAGTCTCTCTCTCTCTCTCTCTCTCTCTTCTTGTCTGGGAGCCTGTGCTTACACACACTGGCAATCCTCTCAGCCCTTCCTCTGGTCCTTTGTTCACCACTCAGGTCCAGTGAATCCTCTGCCTTTCTAAGCAGGGTGCAGGGGAAGTTCCCTTGCTAAATCTCTGTTTTTCAGCCTGGTCATGTAGAGCCATTGGCAAAATGACTTCTCACAGTCGGTCTTGGGTCCATCTTTCTTCTTCCCAGTTATGGGAAATTCCTCTATGGGCTTAGAATGAACTTTTCTTTCCAGTTCTTGTATGCTGAGATAGTTTCTCCTTGCTTCAGGGTTCCTAGTGAATATATACATATATATTTGGTTTGAACGTGGAATGTCTCTAAAAGCCTCATGTATCGGGAAGATGACTGGATTGTGGGGGTTAATTGAGGTTGTGGGTTCATCTGTGCATTTCATGTGTATGAGGAAATGGGGCCTGGCCAGTTGGGGTATATCACTGAAGGTGTGGTGGATCACTGAGAATGTGACCTGGAAGGACTTTTCCTGCATTTCTCTTCCTCTTGTGATGCTGATGCCTTGAGCAGCTGTTCTCTGTCAGACCTTTCTGCCATGCCACCATTGCCAGCCAATCATGAGGACTGACACCTCTGAAATGTGAGCTAAAATAAACCTCCCCCCCCCCAAGTTGTGGGTATCGAATATTGTACCTGAGCAACAAGAGACTAAGACATACATACTTACACACATACATACATGCGAAACTTTACACAAATCTTGCATCTTTCCTGAAAAGAAGCTGACTTTTGTCAAAATACAAGATGACAAAGTTTTAAATTGAATGCGCTTGAGGGTGTAGCTCAGAGGTAGAACATGCTTACAATGCATTAGGCCTGGGATTCAGTCCCCACAGGCCTCCTATAAACACAAAAAGAAAGCCAACAAGAATGAAAATCACGTCACATAGATCCGTGCCATTGTTTACAGAAGCGGACTTAGGTTGTCTCCAGGTTTTTCAGTTTATATGATTCATAGAGCAACCATGACTGATTGTTATCAAAAATGGAGAATGGAGAATTTCTCCTGAAGGAGGCAATGCATACTGTGGCAAACATGCCGATAACACATAAGTGCTTCTTTCTTATTTTCAACTTTTAAAAAGGTTAATTGTGCTTGGCATGGTGGCATATACCTGCAATCCTAGCACCCTGGGGCTAGGAGTACTAAGGCAGGAGGATCGCAAGTTTGAGCCCATCTCAAGCAATTTAGCAACTTACTGAAACTCTTTCTCAAAATCAAAACTGAAAATTGAACTGGGGATGTAGTTCAGTGCTAAGGTCCGGCATTGAATCCCCGCTACCACAAAAAAATAGGTTAATAGCAATATACTTATAACTTCTGATCATGAAAGAGCACACATTCAATGAAAAAATTCAAAATATATGTAAGCAGAAAAGAGACATGAAAATAATCTCAAATTCTAGAAAACTACTAAAGAAAATCACAGTGAACACCTACTATGTGTATTTTCTGTCTTTTGCTATGCATGAATATTATTTTTAACACAGGGTTCAAATTGTGTATTATTTTCCAATTTCATTTTTTTGTATTTGTTGTTTTGGGGATGGAACCCAGAACCCTACGCATGCTAAGTATGCACTCTACCAATGTTTATAAAATTAAGCTATATATTATTTACATTTTCCATGTCTTTTAAAATCTTTTAATAGCTTCTAAATATTTCATTAGATAAAAGGATTTTCCCCCATTTTATTGATATGTATACGTGCAAAATTTAAGGTTTGCAATGAAGTTGAGCATTTTGTGCACCTATGTATCTTGTCAAGGGGACAAAGACTTTCCCACTCTCCTTTTGTCCCTCCCCATACCCACCCCTCCCTCCCTCCCTCCCCACTCTACCCCCCTGTTTCACTTTGCTTTTCATTTTAAGTTCCATAAGAGTTGTGATCTGGGTCTCTCGTATCAGAGAGACCATTCGATGTTTCACCTTCTGCTTCTGACTCACTTCACTAAGCATGATGGTCTCAAGTTTCTTCCATTTGCCTGCAAAATCCTCCACACTGTTGGACTTTATAGATGCATAGTATTCCATTGTGTATAAATACCACAGTTTGTGTATCCGTTGGTCTGTTGATGGGTATTTTGGTGCCTTCCATATTTTAGCTGTCGTTAGTTGTGCTGCTATGAACATGGGTATACATTTATCTCTATTATGTATTGTTTTGGCGTCTTTTGGATATATTCCCAGGAGGGGTGTCGCTGGATCGAAGGGGATATTTATTTCTAGTCTTTTAAAAGACCTCCATACTGCTTTCCAAAGTTGTTGTACAAATTTACATTCCCACCAGCAGTGCAGGAGGATTCCTTTCTCCCAAAAGAATTTTTTTATTAAACCAATATTTATCATGAAATATTTATTTCCAATATTGGCTACTATAAGAAATGATCTAGTAGGTACATTTGTAGGTAAATCTTTCAAGGTATCAATTTCTTGCAATTATATCAATACTTGGTTTAGCATATTTCTTCTCAGTTGAATGCACCAAATATAATGAATACTTCCTCTTTATTTTAGTGTGCATTTTACTGCTAAAAAAAAAGCTAAACTTTTGGGAGTATAGATTTTTTTAAAAGCTGAACACTTGTTTTTCTTTTTTTTTTGAAGGCAGGGTCTTTCTCTATAGTCCAGGCTGTTCCTGAACTCACAGTGTAATCCAGGCTGGCCTCAAACTCACGGCAATCCTCCTGCCTCAGCCTCCCAAGTGCTGAGATTACAGGTTGTGCATCATAGTGCCTGGCTTATGTGGTGTTGGGGAATTGAACCCAGGACCTTGTGCTTGCTAAGCAGACAGTCTTACCACTGAGCGATGTCCCCAGCCCTGAAAAGTTAAACTCTTAAAAATAAGTATTTGGCTGCTTATTTTTGTGAATTACCCTTCAATGGTCCTTGTCAGCTTTATTTCTATTTTATGTTTGATTTGGAAAGCTCCTTATTAGATATATTGCATTTTTCTGGTCTTATGTAGTATTAATGCTTTCCTAATTTTGTTTGTGCTCTTCCAATAGGACATAATTCAGTGGTAGAGTGCTTACCTAGCACGTGTGAGAAGCCTTCCGTTCAATCTCCAGTGTTGCAAAAATTAAATAAAAGTACAATAGGCTTAATATTTGAGAAGTATTTTTCTTTTATGTATATTCACTTGAAAATTTTTATACTATATAGTCAAATAGATTAATATATTTCTCTTTGATATCACTTTGGTTATCATGACTAGGAAAGCCTACTCAGCTGTCAGAGTGCATAAGTATGTATATATGTTCTCTCCTAGAATGTTCTTGATTTTTTCTTAAAGATTTATATTTTAGTCTGGCTGAAATTTATTCTAGACCATAATGAGGTTAACTTAATTTTTCCACAAATATTTAGCCACATTATATAATAAACATGTTTTTAAATATCATAGCAGTCACGTACCAACTTTTTAAACATTCTTAGCTGGACATGGTGGCACAACCCTGTATTCCCAGCACTCTGGGAACTGGAGGCAAGAGGATCGCAAGTTTGAGCCCACCCGTGGCTAGTCAGCAACTTGGGGAGACCTGTCTCAAAACCAAAAATAAAATTGGGCTGGGATGTAGCTCAGTGTGAAGGCCCTGGGCTTGGTCCCCAGTACCACAGAAAAGCAAAAATAAAAATAAAAAATTCTTAAATATTCTTGTCTCTAGAAAGTCTTGTGCACTTCCTATTTTTATCTATCTGATCTGTCTATCTAGTTCTTTACCTACCACATCGCTCAAATTATTGTGGCTTTATGACGTATTTCAACATTTGATTTCAAGCCCCTTTGAAACTTTTTTCTGGTTCTTCTTGCATATTTATTATTTTAGATAAGCTTTAAAAGCATTTTGTGAAGTTGAAAAAATGTTCACTTGATGTTGGATCAGAATAGAAATGTAGTAGTATACCTGTAAAGCAAAGTAGGGAGTGTAAATGTTTTAACAATGGGATTTCGAATACAAGGTCTCCCCATTTTAAACTTTCCCTTTGTATTTGTATAGTTTTGGGTTTTCTTTGCACAGTATTGTGTAAATGCATTATTTTTTCATTTTGTGAATAAAATAATATTTATTTTTAAACATATGACAGCTACTGATACTTGAATATTTATGTTGTTACTCCCCACTTCCTAGTAATTATAGTATTTTAAAGGGTGTTTTTCTTGAGGTTTTAAGGTAGGTTTAAAAAACTAAAAATAACATTAGTTTTGGCCCCTTTTTAATAGCTAAATTTTTTTTCTTATACTGCTGAAAATGTATAAGAAATGAAAAAAGGTTGTGATTTTTGACATTCTTAGCTTAGTCTTGACTGCAGCCTTATCAGATGATATAGGTTGTTGGTTTGCAAAACATACCTCTTCCCTCTCTCTGCTCCTGACTCTGAATCCATGAGAGGAGATAAGTGAGTATTGGCATTTTGACCCACTAATATGGTGTTAATATGGTTTTGCTGAGACATGCACATTAATCCACCTTTCCCAATGATTTAAGACTCTGGTCAAACACTACATTTCCAAATATACTTGAGTTTATTTTGCTTTTGTATTTCACTCATCTGTATATTAGTATCTATTGAGTGAGGTTTCTCCTTGATTTATATGGCATGTAATGTACAGTCATATGCTGTCATGCCTACTAGACAATGATGGGCTGTATACAACAGTGGTCTCATTGGATAATATCATCAAATCACCTAGTGACATGGTAGCCATCTTAGTTTAAGTTGCATTCCTTGGTTTTCACACAATGGCCAGATCACCTAGTGATGGATTTCTGACAACGTAGCGTTAAGCAAAGCATGACGCTTTGGTGAAATGGAAGACGTCAGATCTCTGTTGCTTAATGTAACAGGTTTAGTTCACATTCATACGAAATCCACTGTTGGTGAATCACCTCTTCCAGGACAGTGGTCTCTGTGCAGGAGACTTTAGTGACCTAGACTGCTTCCATGTTGTAAGACTACCATATTCATAGATGGTTACAGACCCTATGCCCAGGATCTAAATAACTTGGCCTAGAGGTGAACCTTTTCTGCTCATTAACCAGAACTAGTCTCCCAGTCGCATGAACAATGTAAGGAGCACCTGTATTCTGAGTGAGCAGCAAGGAATTTTACCATTCCTTTCATTATTCACTGTTTATTTTTCTGAAAATTTCACAGCTGTTCTCACCCTACACTGGTCCTGACAAACTTTACAATCCAATATATTAAATTTGAATTATTGTTATTTTTTCAAAATCAGAGCTTTTTATTTGAGGAGGAGCAGGAAATAAACTGAAACAAAGAGAGACCTGAATGAGTCTCTGCTTTATATCATTGAGCCCAAGGCCTTGCACCTGCTGAGCATGAGACCTACCACTGAGGTATGCCCCTAGCCCTCCAAGTCCCTCTTTTACACTGTTGGACAGTTTTAGTTGCTGTGCCACCTCTATCAAGTAAGACTCTGTGGTTCCTGATTAATATGAATTGTGGTTTAATATCTAGTTCATTTAGCTTAGGCCATAACTAATTTTTGAGGCCTAAAAGCTGAGGAGAAGCCAATGATATTTTCAAATTTCCTAATGATTTCTTTTCAGAGTGATAAAGAACATGGTAGTGATCAGTAGTGGAATAACCATATCTGGAGCATCATTGCTCCTTCACTGAGAAATGGGTCTGAAAAACTTAGATCTGAAGCAGAAAGTAGCCACACCTGTGTCTGGGAATGCTCAATAATCTAAGAGTTCTGTAGTTTTCGGGGAAAGACAAATAAATATGGCCCTACTCAAGATAAGATAAAATGTTACATTGAAAGAAAGTCCTGCTTAAAAACCTCTGAAGCTGGGCCTGGTGGCGCAGGCCTGTAATCCCAATACTCCAGTAGTAGGCTGAGGCAGAAAGATTGTGAGTTCCAGCCCAGCCTTGGCAACTTCGCAACTTAGTGAGGCCCTGTCTCAAAAATCGAAACTAAAAGATGAGCTGGGGCTGAAGCGCAAGGTGAATGCCCTGGGTTGGATACCTACTGCTGGAAAAAAGGGTTTTTAAGTACTAATTTAAGTGGAAATTCCCAAAGGAGCAGGGAAAATATGGATGTTTGTCAATTTCTGACAGAAACTTCTCCTTACAGGAGTGGGAAGAAGGTTGTGCTTTCAGTATTTGTGTCTTGTCATCATTTACATATCTGTATGTGTAGAAATAGTCCCTGTTGCCTTGGTACATGACCCTTCACATCTATTACATGCCTGCCTCATGCAGTGAATCACAGGTCACTGAGGTCACGTTGTGAAGTCACACTGTGCTTGAATATTTGTTCTTGCTTTGGTGATGGCCGCCAAGAGTTTTTCTGAGCTAGAAGTAGGTGCTCAGACTTCTAAGTGCTGATTGGCACGATTAGGGCAAAGGCTAGCTTGTGGCCCTTTTCTGCACCATACTTCCCCTCAGATGACCTAGTTTTGAGCTCGCTGTAGCTCAGGGGTAGACTGCTTGCCTAGCATGTGTGAGTTCTTGGGTTTCATCCCTAGCATGGCAAAAAATGAATAAATTTTATAGAGTTAGTCATCAAGATGATCCAGTTTCATGGCTTTCAAAGGCACTTAAATGCTGAGGACTCCAAAATTTATATCTATAGCTCACATCTTTCCTCATACTCTACAGGCCATCCACCTGCCTGTTGCTGTGTATTAGACGTTTTCCTATCAGAACCCTTGAGTCCATCCACCTCTGCCCCCGTCTCTCACTCCTTCAATCTTCCTGATTTCTGTCAATGACAACACTGCTAAATCAATTGTTCAGGATAAAGACCTACACATCCTCTTTGATTCTTCTTTTTCCTTTAAAATCTTAAAGCCAACCCTTCAGCAGATTCTGTGGAAATCTACATTCAGAGTATTTTCAGAATCCAGCAACATTTCACCACTCCGCCACTACCAGACTAGTCCAAGTTTTCACTGAGCAGTAAATGCTCATTTGTCCGTGAATTAGCCACTGCAGGGAGGGAATTGGCCGTCTGATATCTCCATAGAAACTGACCCAGGCCAGAACTCAGGGTAATCAATCCTGGTCAGCCACGAGGCTTGGACCTCAGCCCTCCAAGCATGCCCACATGAGGCTGAGGCTTCTACAGTCACAAACACTGATGTGGCAAGTCCTGCTGTTAGCTTTCGAGTCATGCGGCTGCAGTGTGAACCCAGCTTCTTCCCTCATCTCCATAGCACTCGAAGAGGGGCTGACAAGATCGGGGTGTAACAAGGTCCTGCAGTATCATGTTATATCGGTCTCTGATGGCACCAGAGGAGACACTGGCAGAGTAGGCAGGGAACATATATAACATACTATATCGTATTGTTATTATATCCTGGACATTTGTCATATAAGAACCTGTTCTCAATAACTATTCAGCACAAAAGCTCCACATCCCCAAAGTCCCATTCCTTTTCCACATCTGGCACCTGGAGTGAAGCTAGCCCGAAGCATAAGAGGCAATGGAGAACTCACATGCCTGCAGTGACTGCTGTCCTGGTACGTCTGGTCTATTTTCCATCCGAACATCTGTCCCTGTTACACAATAGATGTTCTATTATGTCCAAATCAAAGCTCTTGGCTTTGCGTCTCATATCCACTGTACTTACCCTCTAAAGTTTCACATTTCAATTAAATGGGAACACCAAAACCGTTGCTGCCATCGCCAATTGCTTTTCTTCTTCCAAACCATAAATTCAGTCCATCAGCAAGTTCTGCAAGAGTTCTACTTCCAAAATATGGTCAGCATTCCATCATGTCTCTCTGCACTAGCATTCTAGATAGCCTTTCTATTTCCACCACAGGCCCAGAGTGATTTCTTTCAGAAACAAGAATCAGGTCACACCACCCTCTAGTTCACTCTTCCTAACAGCTTTCTCATCACATTACATGGTGGCCAACATTCCGACTTGTCTAGGCCATATTGAGTGAAGAGGAGTTGTCTTGGGCCACATATAAAATATCTAATAGAATTCATTTATATAAGTAACAAAACTTTATATTATTATTATGAGTAGTAGTAGTACTGGAGATCAGGCTCAGGGTTTTTACACTGAGCTACATTCTCAGCCCGCTTCTTGGTTTTCAATTTTGAGACAGTCTCCGTAAGTAGCTAAGTTACCCGGGCTGGGGTCTAATTATTTTTCTGTCTCAGCCTTCCAGAATGCTGGGATTAAAAGGCCTGAACTTCTGACCTAAATATGTATAAATTAAATTAAATTAAATTAAAATATATATAAATTTATATATATAAATTTAAAATTTATATATATATATTTAAAATTTATATATATTTAAAATTTATATATATAAATTTAAAATTTATATATATATAAAATTTAAATTTCTTAGACTATTTTACAAAATAACACAGCCTAAATTTAGTAATTAAAGAGAAAACTTACATACCTGCTTAATAATGATAAATACCTGTCTTTGTAAGCATACACATAGGTTTGGCTAAAATACTAATGTTTTATAGCCAGTGCCACAGAATTGAAACATTCCTTCCCAGAGGGAGGAGGGAGGCTCTTGAGAGTCATGAAGTAAACAACTCACAGTTGAAATTTACCATAGTCAGAAGGCCCCTCCCCAAGGACGTAGAAGCAGTAAACAACTGCTGAAAATACTCTCTTATAGCGGGAACTGCCAGAATGTGGTGCAGTGAGCTCCAGGACCACAGATTTCCGGACGTCCTCACCTATGCTGGGGTGGACTTTTTGGTGATACAGCTACCTTTGAGTCACCCACGCTCTTGTAAGTAACCTTGATGAACTCATCGGTTTACTAAGTTGGACTTTGGTGTAATTTGACTGTGGTCTGTTGTCTATGCCCTATCTGGGTGACTGCACATTTGTTCATGTCTTCCCAGAAACAGTTTAATGCAACAACTATTATTGGTAAATGCTGCATGTTCCTCACCAAGTCACACAAACACATGTAACATATGACACATGGGTTTCCATTCAACTGGGTAGAGTTAGTCTTGCACTACACAGCATTCTGTTGTTATCACTGCTGTTGGGGTGGGAGCACTTTGCAATGGAGTCATGAAAAATATGGAAAAAAAATCACATAATAATGTTAAAAGTTGATAATCTTGCGGGGCCGTTTTGCTAGCTGTATAGGATCAAGTGTCTTGCTGGCAGCAGGGTGAATGTGCCTACATTAGAATACATTATAACTAGCCAGGAATGGTAGCATGCACCTATAATCCCAGCATTCTGAGAGAGAGAGAGAGAGAGAGAGAGAGAGAGAGAGAGAGAGAGAGAGAGGTTAACTGCTTGACATGGCCATAGATTCTACATGATCTGGCGCTTGGCTCATTTTCTTCTTTTTCTCTCGTCCACTGGGCTCCTTCCTTTGTCGTGAACTTGGGCAAGCTTGCACCCTTCCCAAAGCTATCTCTTTTGCCTGAACTTGTCTTCCAGCCTGTGCATGGCCAGTCTCACCTCACCCATGTCTTAGTTCAAATACCACCGCCTCCTGGGTGTATTTCCTCACCATAAGGTAACTTACTCTTCTGAATCCCGTTATCATTTTTAAATTTCCTCGTTGCAATTATCATCACCAAAAAACCATAATATGTTTGTTTATGAGCCTGTGACCCATCTCCCCAGCGGAATGTCAGCCTCCTGGGAGCTGGGACTTTGTCTCATTTGCTGCTCTTATCCCTATGATCTAAAACAGAGCTTGACACTGCTCAGAAATTATGTACATGTTGAATAAATGAATAAGGAAGAATGATGAAGGTTGGAACACATTTTCCCCAATATCTGGGAAAATCAGGGGCTATTTACAGAAATACGATCATGTATCCATTCAGTAAGAAAAGGTAAGGTTTTCTGCACTTAATACAAGTACTTGATAAATACAGGTTTTAATACATACATGTGTAAAAATGAAGCTGCCTCTATTTATTGTGTGGAACAACTATGAAATGTCTCTAAGACAGTTACATTTTTCTTGACTTGAACCATCAAAAAATTTTAGGATTAAGTTTTAATTTTAAAAAAGTCATACATTTGGGCCAGGAAAAACTTCAATATGTGAAAAAACATCTTTTGGGAAAAATAAAGAAATGTCAAATATAATGAGTGGTATCTGCTTTTTGGTTTTGGCTGGGAGAAGATCAAGAATATATAAAATTTCTTTAAACATCCAGTCAATGAATATTTATCATTTCAAATATGTGCATTAATTAAATGCTTTCAGTACCAACTCTAAGAATAATTTTTGCTATGTGAGATTGACCTTATATGAGATTGAACCTTACTTTACCAAATTTATTGAGCTACTAGTAAAAGTGATTCTGAGACATGAAAAGCTAATTAAAAATATAGACATAGCTTAGTGGTTGGAGCACTTGCCTAGCATGCAGAATGCTGTGGGTTCAATTCCCTGGCACTTTATAAAAATTAGTTGAGTGTGGTGGCACATACCTGTAGTCCCAGCATGGAGGAGGCTGAGGCAGGAGGATTGCTGTGAGTTAGAAGCCAGCCTGGGCTACATAGTGAGTTCAGGACAGCCTGAACTACAGAATAAGACTCTGTCTCAAAATATAAAATATGTATTTATAAAATCTGTTAGATGATTTATATATAAATATAAACAATATAAATATATTTCTAATTGAATGCCACATTTATACTGAACAAAGTATTTCTTAATACTGTGAAATTCAAGGTTTTCACAAAACGAGATTTAATAGTTGAGTAGAAAAACTATAAGAAATTGAAGTTCAAATATGACTGAAACAATTCTCCATTTTATGGACAGAGTAACTGATTCCTAGCCTGTCAATAGGATATTGAGTCTGTTTATACCAGGACTGGGCTCAGTATTAAATTAGATATTTTGCACAGCCTTGTTGAATAACAGTAATATTTGAAATCTAAACCAGTGGTAGTTCAATGTCTCAAGTGAACTTTACATAGAATTTCTTATATTAATTTTCTTTACCCTTAAAATAGATAAAGTAATTGAGGCTATAAGAAGTTTGTAACTGGCAGGTTGAGACAGGAGGATCTCAGGTTTGAGTCCAGCTTGGGCAATTGAATGACTCATCACACACTGTTTGCTTTTATGGGTAATGATGAGAAAGCAGAGATGGACCTGTGGCCCCGGCCTTTAATTCCAGCACTATGGGAGGCCGAGGCAGAGGAGCGCAAGTTTGAGCCCAGCTTGGGTGACTTAAATGGTTTAATAAGCCTCTGCTTCAAAATGAAAATAAAAGGCAGTAGAGGTGTAGTTCAGTACAAAGGCCCTGGGTTTGATCCTTAGTATTGGGGAAAAAAGTTAACAGCTTTCCCAAAACTTCAGAATTCTGTAAGTTTCCAGGCTGGAGCTATTGTGTCACAACTGAGTAATGATACAAAGCCTGGAGCCCTGGAGAGGAGCAGATCATGAGCCTGATTTGCTACCCCAGAGAGGTGCCAGTGGGTTATTTAAATGGAAATGTTGAGGGGGTAAATGGGAAACCTGTTTTAGAGTTCAGAAAGTATGCTAAGAACTGAAATTGACATGGAGCAAACATTTGAACCACGAGCTACATAAATCAGGTGGATGTTACTGCAGAAGAGAATTGACGCTCAAAGGAATGGATTGTATACCGTAATGAAGGTTCAGAGCAGAAAGATCTTTCAGGAAAATTGCACCTTTATGGAAGATGTTGAGGATCAATTGGACTTTGGGGATCCTTAGCATGACCCCCAACCCAGCTGTCCAGCAGAGTACTAAGTGAGGATTTTAATAATCTTACCTCTCACCTCCATAAGTCAGGGCTAGTTTTACAACAGTCATGAAGGAAGACGACATACTTGTTACAGGCTTTGTTTCCTCCTTAAAGACAACTTCTTTTTTCCCAGCTATTCTTTGGGCTGCTTCGAATCCTTGCATTTTAATTGGGTACATAAAATAATTTTCATTATCTTTATGGAGTAATTCAGAGAGAAAATTTATTTTAAAAGAAAAGGGCTAGATAAAATCTTAACTTTTCTATTATCCCGACAATGTTGCTCTTAAAGTGATTTTTACAAAGTTCAAAAGGTGCTTAAATTTTAGAGCCAAGAGTCTTTTTTCTTTAAGCATCTTTTATAAACCAAAGATTGTCACTGGTTTATGCCTTTGATGAGATGTGCAGTATGTTGTAAGGAAAGATGTTCTCTCAGTGCTTTGAAGAAGCTCATAAAATGGTGGAAAAGATGCCAAAAATGATTATTCACTAAAATTGGTGCATACCTAGTGGTTCATTAGTTTGAATTTGCACTCTGAAATTGTTTATTGAATACTGTATTAGAATTCTTGGAAAAACAGAATAGAAATTTTATATATATATATATATATATATATATATATATGTATATGTGTGTGTGTGTGTGTGTGTGTGTGTGTGTGTGTGTGTGTGTGTGTGTGAATATATATGTATATGTATATATGAGGGAATTTCTTAGGTTGACTTGCAGAGTCTAAAAAGACAGTCCAAAATGGCTGTCGGCATGTACAAGAGCTGGAGGATCCAGCAGCTACTTAGATGTGAAGTTGGAAGAACATCAGTTTGATATGGAAGGTCTGGGTTATACTGTAGGACAGCCTGCTAGTCTGCACAGCAAATCAATGTCCAAAGATAATGGTGAAGACATAAAGATTGTAGTGAATCTGCGCTGGAGATCAGCAGCTCTGCATGAATAGGCACGAGAGGCTATGTGGGGGGTCTGTGTCTAGAGATGATGGCAAAGGCTGGAGCTCTCCCGGAAGAAGCTGTGTAGTTTTCCTTCTTTCTTCCTTTTTATTCAGCCCAAGTTATCACTCTATTGGTTGGGCCGTCCTCATTTGGGTGGGTCTTCTTTCCTCATTTTGCTGGCCCACATGTCAATCACTCACACCCAAAGCTCTGCTTAGCAATCAGCTGAGCGTTTTTTAAACCATTCAGGTTGATGTAATATTTCCATTGTTCACAAGTGCATTGACTGCATACATTTATTGTGACTAAAGAATGCTTTTTAGAATTGCCTGGGAAGTTTTTTGTTTTTCCGAAGCTGTCTCCTTTGTCAGGAAACATTTGAAGGAAAGGCAGAAACGCCATGTTTTTTCTTCCTAATAGGCTACTTTTTTAGAGCAATTTTAAGTTCACAATAACACTGAGTGGAAAGTAAGAGCATTATCATATATTCCAGTCTCCACTCACGTAACCTCCTTGCTATGGCCATTCAGCAGCACAACGATAGATTTGTTACGAGTGATGAACCTATACTGACACATCATGATCATTATCACTCTAAATCCACAGTTTATATTAAGGTCCACTCTCGAGGCTCTACATTCAGTGGATTTGGACAAATATGTAATGATATGTATCCACCATGATAGGATCATATTGAGTGGTTTCACTGGCCTGAAACTCCTCATGTTCTGGCTATTCACCCTTCGCCCCCTTTACCCCGTGGCAACCACAGACATTTATACCATCTCTACAGTTTTGTCTTTTTCAGGATGTCATATTATTGGAAGCATATAGTATGTAGGCTTTTCAGCTTCTTTCACTTAGTAATATGCCTTTAAAATTTTTCCATATCTTTTCATGGCTTGGTGCTGTCCTGCTAGACTGCCAACAGTGGTTTATTTTCCCAACACCTGGAGACAATTTTAACTTTAAGGGTTATAATTCTGCTGCACATGGTGGCATATGCCTATCATCTTGGCACTCTGGGAGGCTGAAACATGAGGATGGCAAATTCACACTCAGTCTGTGTGACTTGATGAAACTCGGCCTCAAAGTATAAAATGAAGAAGGACTATGGGTATAGCTCAGTGCAAAGGCCCAGGGTTCAATCCCCAGCATCACACACACACACACACACACACACACACACAGAGAGAGAGAGAGAGAGAGAGAGAGAGAGAGAGAGAGAGAGAGGATGTTGATGATTCTTCCAAGAGATAGGCACTTTATTCTCCAACCAAATGGAAAATCAAGTGAAAAAAAAGGGTTTCTGATTAATTGGTTTGTTGGAAGGCACAAAAGAAGAAAATTACCAAAAATTACCAAAAGAAATGGATGGAAATGTAGGCCTAAAAAATAAAGAAAATCTCTCAAGCACAGAGTATTAGTAATGAAATTAACACCATTTGTCCATGGAAGAAATTCTCCAAATGATTAAGGAGACCATTTCCTTCCAGGTGACATTCAGATGAATCCTGACTGCCATCAAGTCATCAGTAAAGCAGTAAAGGACTTGTTCACTTAGGCAGAGCTTCTGGAGGCCAATGCCAGTCCTGAGTGAATGCTCACAGAGTGGGGTCACAGTGAGACATTTCTCAAGCAGCAGCAGAAAGACATTTCTCAAAACACCAGTATTTATAGTCCCAGAAGATGTTTTAGCTCAGCTTCCAAATTTCAGTTTTCGAAGGGAAATTCCCAGGTGCCGCCTATCTCGTTTGCATATTGACACACAGCTGACAGTGTAGCCATCTGCCGGCCAATTATCGAGGTAACTATCAGCTAGCCACTTGGATCAGTTATAGCTTGGGTTATAAGAGAAATCTCAAATGATATCAGTGCTGTCAAAGCATAGTCATGTTAATCATAATGAAAACACTAATGTATTTAGATTCCCAAGAATTATAACTATATTAGTTTGGGTTCTTTCAAAAGCCAGAATTTACAGAAATTATAACAAAAAGAATCTATTTGGAAGGCTCACAAATCTGAGGATAGAGATAGTCCAAGATGGTGGCCTGCAGGAGCGAGAGCTGAAGTGTCTGATGGCTGCTCAGCTGCTCAGCAGAACACCGGCCCAGGACTGCATTTCAGCTGGTGTGAGTCCGCTGCAGATGCTGGTTGTTCAAAGAACAATGGCAAATACCGGAGACTGAAGATTGGCGACGGGCTCCATTGTGAAGGCGAGAGTTTTCCCAGAGGAAGAAGTTGTAAAAATCTTCCCTCTTCCTTCCTTTTATACCCTTGGAGTTCCAGTTGGCCCTCCCACAGATGGATGGGTGCTCTTCCCTCATTGGCCACCCCACAAATCACTCACACTCATATCCAGGATGGTTCTCAATTCCCAGGCTAGGCATGGTTTCCAAACCCTGATCCAGGTGTGGTTCCTGATTGCCTCATGTTGACATAATCTCTCCAATGGTCACAATAACCCTGCAAAGCATTCATCATAACAGTATGTAACCATAGCTTATTTTTCTAATTAACCATTGAAGAACATCTTGATTACTTTCAAGTTTTGACAATTATAAACCATAAAAATCTATGGGGATATTGTGTGTGTGTGTGTGTGTGTGTGTGTGTGTGTGTGTGTGTGTGTGTGTTTCCAGGGACTGAACCCATGGCCTTATGCATGCTAGGTTAGCACTGTACCACTGAGCTAGATTCCCCAACCAACATTCAGGTTTTTGTGTAACCTAAGTTTTCAATTCATTGGGATAAATACCAATAAGCATGACTGCTGGATTGTATGTTAAGCCTATGTTTAGTTTTGTAAGATATTGCCAGACTCACCTCCAAGGTGCCTGTACCATTTTGCCTTCCTATCATCAATGAATGAGAGTTTCTGTTCCACATCCTCTTTCATGTTTGGTGTTGTGTTGTTGTCAGGAATTTGTATATTGGCCATTCTAAAAGGAATGTGGTGATACCTCACTATTGTTTCAATGTCCTGTTCCCAATGACATATGGTGCAGAACAACTTTTCATCTGCTTACCTGCCTGCCACATGTCCTTCAGCAAAGTATCTATTCAAGTATTTACTTATTTTTAAATCAGGTTATTCATGTTCGTACTGCCAAGTTTAAAGGTTCTTTGTATGTTTTGGATAGAAGTCTTTTTATCACATGTGTCTTTTACAAATATTTTTTTATTGCGTGTTTTATTTATCCTTCTCAATCCTCTTGACACTGTCTTTCATGGGGCCTGCATTTTTAATTTTAATGAAATCCAGCTTATCAATTATGTCTTTTATGGATCAAAATTTAGGTGTTATAAAGGAGCTGTAGAAAAAAATGCCTGGGCTTCCCCTCTGACAATTCTGTTTTTATTAGCTTGGGTGAAGCATGAGCACTAGCATTTTTTCAGTTCTTCATCCAATTCTAAAGTTGAGAAGCACAGATCTAAGCTGATGGAACACTTTAAACCACTTTTTCTATCTCAAGCAACAGATTTTTAGGGTTAAAAAAATAAAAACAAAGCTCTGATTTATTTTTCTGTTTTTCTGGTGCCAGCCTGTCTCCTGGCTCTCCGCCTTCTTTTTTTTTCTGATGTCTTTGTTGAAATCTCAATCAATGTAGGTAAACTCCAGGACTACGCATGTGTGTGTGTGTGTGTGTGTGTGTGTGTGTGTGTGTGTGTGTGTGTGGTTCTTGGGATTGAACCCAAGGCATTTATACTGAGATACATTCCTCAGGTAAAATAATAACAATAATAATGTTGAGACAAGGTCTTGCTAAGTTGTTATGTTGGTCAGGCTGGTCTCTAACTGGCAATTTCTCTTCTTAAACTCTTCAGAGTGTTAGAATGACAGACATGTGCTACCATGCTTGGTTCCATGTATTCTGTAACTAGATACTTTTTTGGTCACAATCTTGCCTTGATCCTGACCAGTAAATTGAAACTCCAAGTGCCTGTGAGATTTTATGCAAAAGTTCAGAGAGGGCTGAGGGCTGACGAGAAAACACAGCTGAGCTACCTATACTCCATCTGTCCTTCTACCCTCCCCTGAGCAGGGGAAAGCGCAAAGAGAGAAGCAGGCCGCAAGAATCATTTTATTTTTCTAAAATACTATTATTTTATGGCCAATAATCTTGTAATATCAACTCTTCAAAGGAAAAATATTATGGTTCTATTTTTTATTTGAGTATGAACAAGCTACAGATCCAATAACAGGTTACTTACAGAGGGGTAGGGGAAAAAAAGGTTACTTATGTACAACGGGGGAATTTGTGCCCCTGTATATCTCTTTGACGACATTTTCCCTCCCTCTTGTCCTTTCCCTCCAGTTCCTCCCCTGCTTCTCTTTCCTAGCAGTTTATTGCACCTCTTCCTCTTGCTTATGTGAGGATCTTATTATGCATGGTTTTACATCAACCTCATGTGAGGGTCACCAATCAATACTTAATCTTTTTATCTTGTCTGTCTTACTGAGCATTGTTGACTCAAGGTAGGCCTATTTTCTTTCAAATGCTTTATATCTGTCTTTTTTATGGCTGCATAATTTTCCATTGTATATAAGTACCACAGGTTCCTTATCCATCCCTCTGTTGATGGCTTATGGGTTTTTTTTATTTCCAGTATTCAGCTAGTAAGAATTGTGCTGCTATAAACATGGATATCCATGTGCCTTATGATATGACTTTATTTCTTTTGGAAAAATACTCAGTAGAGCTATAGCTAGGTCAAATGAGCTTTCTGTTCTCAGTTTTTAAAGGAATCCCAAGCTGCTTTCCATAGTGGTTGAACCATATTGCACTTCCATCAACAGTGTAGAAGCATTCCTTCTGCCTAACAGCCTTGCCAGCAGTTGTTTTTTGAGTTCTTAATGTGAGCCATTCTCACTGGAGTGAGATAGAATCTTAATATTGTTTTAATTTGCATTTCTCTGATGGCCAAAGATGTTGAACACTTTTTCATGTGTTTGTTGGCTTTTTGTACTTCCTCTTCTGAGAAATTTCTTCTCATTTCAGTTGCCCATTTCTTAATGGGGCCATTTATTTTGGGAGGTATCTTTTGAGTTCTTTATATAGTCTGGATATTAATCCTCTGTCTTAGGCATAGCCGACAAATTTTTTCTTCCACTCTGTGAGCTGTCTCTTCACCCTACAGATTGTTTCCTTTGCTGTGCAAAAGTTTTTGGAAAGCCCAATCTGATGTGGTCCCATTTATGGATTCTTGCTGCTGTTTCTTGTGCAGAAGAAATTCTTTCCTGTCCCTATGTCTTTCTGTGTTTTATCTTGCAGAATCAGTATTTCTGTTTTGATATATAGCTCTCTGATCCATTTTGATTTTAGTGTATAGTGACAGATAAGGTCTAGTTTCATTTTCTTACATATGACTATCCAGTTTTCTCAACACCATTTGTTGCAGATGCTGTCTATCTTAGTTCCTTTTTCATTGCTGTGACTCAATACCCGACATCCACAAATGTACATGAGGAAAGGATTATTTTAGCTCACAGTTTCAGAAGGTCACAGTCCACTCAGGGATGGCCGGCAGCAATCAAAGTACATGGCAGAGGCAGAGGTGGAGGCAGCTTCTCACGACATCACAAACAGGAAGCCAAGTCAAGGTAAGTTGAGACTAGTCCTCCAAGGAAGGCAGGAAGCAGCTTATATATCCATCCAGGTCTCATCCCAGTGATCAGCCCCTCCTGGATCCAAGTGTGGAAGGTGTGGCCACTACATGCCTATAATCCAACTTACATGCCTCTAATCCAATTTGCATGCCTGTAATCCACCCCTCCAGACTAGGCCCCAGTCTTCCAACAGCACATGGTTCCATAGACAATCTAAAATATTAAAATACGTGAGACTTTTGGGGGACATTCCAGATCCAAGCCACTATACTACCTTTTCTCTGGTGAATGATTTTGGCACCTTTCTCAAAAATCAGATTACTGAGAATGTTCGAGTTTGTGTCTCTATCCTCAACTCTGTTCCAATGATATTCTTGTCTGTTCTTGTGCCAATACCAAGTCGATTTAATCACTGTTGCCTTGTAGTATATTTTGAAGTCTAGCATTGTGATGCTTCCAGCTTTGTTCTTGTTGCCTAGGATTGATTGTTTTGGAAATTTAAATTTTAAAGTTGTTTCTCTGTGAAGACAATTCTTGGTATTTTGATTGGTATTATGTTGAATCTATGTAGCAATTTTGGGAGTGTGACCATTTTGACAATATTAGTTCTTCCTATCTAGGAACATGGGATATTTTTTTTCAATTTCTAGAGTCCTATTCAGTCTCTTTCTTCAGGGTTCTGTAATTGCCTCTGTGTAGGTCTTTTGTTTCTTTGGTAAGATTTATTTCTATGTATTTCATTTTTGTTTTTTGTTGCTATTGTGAGTAGAGTTTATTTCTTGATCTCCTTCTCGTTGAATTTGCTGTCAGTGTATAGGAATGCTGGTGGTTGATTTCTGAGTGTTGACTTTTATAACCTGCTACTTTGCTGAATTTACTTATTATTTCTAAGAGATTTCTGGTGGAATTTTTGTGTCTTCAATGTAGAGTATCAAGTCATCTGTAAATGGGAAAGTCTTAACTTCCTCCCTTCCAATTTATATTCCTTTTATTTCTCTTTCATGATTGCTCTGGTGAAAATTTCAAGTACTGTGTTGAACAGGAGGAGTGACAGTGAGCATCTTGTCTTGTTCCTGATTTTAGAGTTAATGCTCTCAGTTTCCCCACTTAGCATGATGTTGTCAGAGAGGTTGCCGTAGATGGCTTGGATCAGGTTGTGATAAGGTCCTTCTGTTCATATTTTCTTCAGCATTTTTATCATAAATGGATGTTAAATTTTGTCAAAGGCCTTTTTTTGCTCTATTGAGATGATCATATGATATTTGTCTTTGCATCTGTTAATGTGGTGTGTTATATTTATTGATTTGTGTATGTTGAATCATCTAATCATCCGTGGGATGAAGCCCATCTTGTCATGATGTATGATTATTTTTATGATTTGTTGTATTCTGTTGATGAATATCTTGTTAAGTAGTTTTGCATATATTTTCATTAGGGAGATTGACCTGTACTTTTCTTTTTTTGTTGGCTCTTTGTCTGGTTTGGTATTAAAGTTGTGCTAGCTTTGAGAAATGACTTTGGCAACTTTCCTTCCTATCAGTTTCTTGAGAGTTTGCTGAGTATTGGCTTTAAATCTTTCCTAACTTTCTGCTAGAATTCTGCAGTATATCCACTGGGTGGGCTCTTCTTAGTTGGAAATGCTTTCATTCCTCAATTTCATAGTTGTCTATTGGTCTATTCAAGCATCTTATTTCTTCATCAATTTTGGAGGTTTATGTGCATTTAGAAATTTGTCCATTTCCTCTAGGTTATTTTTATTGGAGTATAAATTTTCAAAGTGGAATCTTATAATCTTTTGGATTTCAGTACTAGTTGTTGTAATTTCACCTTTTTCAATTCTAATTTATTCAGGTTTTCTCTATTTCTTTTTGTGAGTTTAGTCGGGGTTTATCAATCTTGTTTATCTTTTTGAACAATTAGGTTTTTGTTTATTTTATATACTTTTTTATTTGAATTTCTTTGATTTCTGCTCTGATCTTTATGGTTTCTTTCTTTCTGTCGGTTTTGGGGTTGATTTGTTATTCCTTTTCTAGAGTATTGGGTTGCATCATTAGATATTTTGGGGGGGGAGATTGCTCAGTTATTTTTATGTGTAGATTTATGGCAATGAATTTCCCTCTTATCACTGCCTTCATTGTGTCCCAAAGGTTGTGTTGTGATGTACTTCCATTATCTTTTATCTCTAGGAACTTTTTAATTTCTTCCCTAATTCCTTCCATGACTCAGTGTTTGTTCAGTAGTATACTATTCAGTCTCCATTTGTTTCAGTAAAGTCTGCTGTTTGTATTGTTCTACATAATCTCTAGTTTCATTCCACTGTGATATAACAGAATAAATGAGATTATTTCATTTTTTTGTAATTGTTTAAGCACATTTTGTGGCCTAAAATATGGTCTATTTTAAAGAATATTCCATGAGCAGCTGAGAAGAATGTGTATTCCATGAATATTGAAGGAAAAAGTCTGTAGATGTCTGTCAAGTCTAATTTTTCCATGGCATTGTTCAGAGCTGCTGTGTCTTTGTTTTTTTTTGTTTTTGTTTTTTGTTTGTTTGTTTGTTTGTTTTTGTCTAGTTGATGAGTTTTCTTGAGAGTAGTGTTAAAGTCCCCTCCTGTAATTGTGTTAAGGTCTATCTGTTCTTTTAATTCCTGTAGCTTTGTTTTACATAGTTGGGTGGGCAATTGTTTGGTGCATAAATATTTACTATTGTTTGCTATTGCTAGCTCCTCCTGTCCTTTTACAAGGATGAAGTGACCTTCTTTGTCTCTTTTGACCAGTTTTGGCCTAAATTCTACCCTGCAGCAAATAGTATTGCTACTCCTGCTTGTTTTCATCCACCTATTGAGTGTACTATGAAACTCCATTCTTTAGCCTTCAGTCTCCGTATCTTTATGGGAAAGGTGAGTCTTTGCAAGCAGCACGTGGTTGGGTTATGCTTTTAATCCAGTTTCCCAATCTATGTCTTTTGATTGCCAAATCGAGACCATTGACATGAAGACTTATGCTTGTCCTATAAATATTGAGTTCTGCCATTGTTCTAACCTTTTAATACTGCTTTCTTTCTATTTTCCTATGTATTTATATATTCTTTCTGTTAAATGTATACCTGCCTTTGGTGTCTTTGCTGTACTTATCCTCCCTTTCTCTATCCAGAAGACCCTAAGAATTTTTTGTAGTGCTGGCTTAGTTGTCATAAATTTCTTCAAATTTTCTTTGTCATGGGAGGTCTTTATTTCATTGTCAATTTTAAAGGATAATTTTGCAGAGAAGTCTCAGTTGACAGTTGGGCATTGAAGATTTCCTTCCACACTCTTCTGGATTTCTGAGCTTGTCTTGAGAAGTCTGCTGTTATTCTGACAGGTTTGCCTTGGTAAGTTACTCGCTATTTTACTCTTACAGCTTTTAGAATGTTCTCTTTGCATTGGGTGTCTGTCTGTAATTTATTATGATGTGTCTTGGGGATCTTCTGTTTTGGTAGTATCTACTTGGTGTATAATGTTTCACCATTAGTGGTGTGTGTCTTTTTCTATATGGGAACTTTTCTCTTATGATTTTTTTTTCATGCAACATCTCTTGTTAACCATTTCTGTATTGGAGTAGTGTTATTTGAGCATCCTTAAGAGTTTGGTTCACGACATTCATCTCATCTTCTAGGTCTGATGTTCTGTTCTCATTCTGGGTTATTTGGTTCTCCAAACTCTCCAACAAGATTTTCATCTTTTGATGCTCTGCCAGTATCTTTCATATTTTTGAACTCTTTAGTGAATTTGTTATTCATTTCTTGAATTAGTTTCTGTCATTCTGCTAGTTTCACATTTGTTTCCTCCTTGAACTCTTTAGTAATATCTTTGTAAAACTTGTTAAACATCTTGAGGACATGGCTGTTTTATTCTGTCTTCTTCCATACGATTAATTATTCTGTCTTCAAAGTTTTGGACGTTTGACTCCTCTTTCCCATTTGGGCCTCTCTTGGTGGGCTAGGGGCTTTTTCAGACTTCTTGTTCCTGTGTTATCCCTACTCACTAATGCATGGTTTGTTGGGTGTCAGGGGTGGTTGTACAGGGAATCTCTGCATCCTTATGGGCTCACCTGAGATTATGCTGATGCTGGCTCATGTACCACTTCTTTGGATATCCAAAGCAGACCTTGGGAAGCTGCGAAGTTGGGAAGCTCCTCATCAGGCCTGCAAGTCGCGACTTGGACCACCCTGGAAAGGTTATTCCACCATGGTGTCTGCATTGGCAGCTGTGCCTCTTTCTTCTTTCTCTTTTCTTTCTTTGTTTGGTAATTGCTAGGTATCTGGGGTGGGCGGTGGCAGCAGTGGAGGCAGTCTTGGCCCTGGAAGCCCTTGCTGGCCTTGAGGGCTCTCTCCCCTTTCCTTCTTCTTCAGCCCTGAAACCAGACTGGTGCTGGGCTGCTTCCAGGCAGCTAAGGTGATGTGGTGGTAATAGCAGTGGTGGTGGCAGTGTGAGATGGATGACTGTATGTGGTGAAGGCAGTGGGTAGCCTACCACCTCAGCCTGGTAGGTCCCCACTAGCACTTCTAAAGCAAGGATACTGTCAACCCAAGGAGCACTAGCAAGTCGGTATATGGGTATGGAGGGGGCAGCAGCCCTCCCTGTATTTGTTCCACTTGTGTCAAGCAGCTTGTGCATGGGAGCACTGGGCCTACAAACACAAAGCCTGGTCCTACTTCCCACATGCTGCTCCCACTTTTAAATGGGATTCCAGCATCCCTGGACTGTGGCACTGCAGTTGTCCTGCCCGGTGCCACCAGCCTGCTGCTGTGACAGTATCTCCTTGGTAGCGGTAAGCAGGCACTTAGAAGGTCAGGGTGCGCTGCCTCCCTAGCAGGCCCTGGCCTGGGACTGTACAAGCAGTTTCTTAGCCTCTGCTTCCATCTTCTCTGTGCTGATAGGACGGCAGTGGCAAAGACAGCACAAGTAGGATTAGTACAGGTGGGGAAGGCTCTGTGGAGACGTCTACCTCAGCCCAGGAACAACGCATCACTCTGGTGCCTCTGAACTGAGGATGTTGTCACCCCAGGAAGCAGAGGCAAGACAGTATGTGGGTATAGTAGGGGCTGCAACCTGCTGCCTTTTCTGTTCCCTCTGTGCTCTGTGACCTGTACGTGGAATTCCCGGGGCCATGACCCTATAGCCTGGCCCCACCTCCAATACCTTTAACTAGATTCATACAGATGATGTCAGTCATCCACGTAGCTTGAAATTGCCACAAGCTGACAAGTGCCAAGCGGATAGCCCAAGCTCTGAAATTGCGTCTAAAAACCACACTTCTATATCAAACAATTTTCTCTACATTTCAGTTTGAATGTCTTAGAACAATGTCGTGCTGAACCTATTTCAAACTGAATTTTGGATTTCAGCTCTACCCTCATCGAACCTGTACTTCTCTCACTCTGTCACAGTGCCGGAATCACCTTTGATGTCTCTCTTTCCTCACACACCCACCACTTCTTACATCCAATCCAAAATTGACTTTTGTACATCCCACTGAAACGCATCTAAAATCTGTTCACTCCACCTTCAGTACCTCAGCCTTGGTACAAGATGCCGCCTTCTTCTCTGGGATATCTCAGCAACCTCTCTCCCGCCAGGTCTTCTCCCTTCATACTCCCTTATCAGTCCATGATTCACCTCTACATATGAACCACAGCGAGCTTCTAACAATGTAAATCATTGTTTTCAAACCACCAGTGAATCTCCATCCAATCGCAAACAAAAGTACCTTAGTTTCCTAGGGCTGCTGTGTCAAAGTATGAAAACCTGAGTGGTTGAAACAAGATTTTGTCGTCTCACAGTTCTGGAGGCTGAAGTCTGAAATCAATGTGCTGGCAGAGCCATGCTGACTTTGGCAGCTGTAGAGGCGAATCTTTCCTTGCCTCTTTAGCTTCTGGTGCTTGCTAGCAACCTTTGGCATTTCTTGGCTCAGAGAGACATCGCTTCAGTCACGTGGCTACCTCTTCTCTGTGTGTCTAAAATTCTCTGCATCAAAAATTCTTTTTTTTTTAAACAAGGAAACAAACAAGTTATATTGGATTAAGAACCACCCTATTGATTTCACTTTAATTTGATCATATTTCTATAAAGGCCCTATTTTCAAATAAGGTCACATCCTGAGACATGGGAGGTTAGCACCTTAACTTATCTTGTGGTGGGGTGACACAATTTCGCCCACAACAAACCTCCAAATTCTCTATACTGGTTTATGCAGCTTTATCCTGGCCCTCTCTATATATGGATTTACATTCATGAATTCTACCAACAGTGGACAGAAGATGTTAGAAAACAGTATTGAATAATAATAACTGCCATCTTATGGAACATGTATAAACTTTTTAAAATGCCCATTATTCCTTAAACTATGTTGTACAGTAGCTATTTACATAGCATTTATACTATAGTAGGTGTTATAAATCATATAGGGATGATTTAAATTATATGGGAGGATGTGAACAGGTTCTTTGAAAATACTGCCATTCTATGTAAGAGGCTTTAAGCATCTGTGGAGTGTCCACAGGGGTCCAGGAACCAATCCCCTATAGGGACCACTGTATATGACCCCAACTTCTGTCTCTGACCACATATCCTTCTACCATTTGCCACTCTTGCTCTGTTCAGCTACCATGGCACTTCTACGAACCAAGATTGCTCTTAGCATTTCAGTCCAGATGTCCCTCCCACAAAGAACAACTCTCATCATTTTATTAACTCACTCTTCTTACTCTTTTTTCTGTATTACCTTAGTTAGTGTATCTCATTCCTGTTCCATTTTCCTCATTAGCATTTGTCACACTCTGAAGTCATTTTATGTATTGATTATATATCGCCTCTCTCCCTGTGACATGTTTATGGTCACGTACGCAAGTGCTGTGCTGCCTCTTTCATCACTAAGAGAATCTATGTTTAGGAGGCCCTGCACCCATTCCCAAGGTTTGGATTGTGATTGGCCCAGGCTAATAATGTCAATTGTGTTTTCCTTTGCAGAGATTGTTATTGGGCTGGGCATATGTCCAGGTTCTGGTCAACAGGATGCAAAGGGAAGGCTTTGAAGTTTCTAGAAAGGTCTTTGTCATAATTGAAAAAGGCTGCAAAGACAAATCCTCCTTTTTTATCTTGACGGCTGAATTTCAAAGTGATTCCTAGAGTTCCACTAGCCATCTTGTGTCTATGAATTGAACTGCTGGGTAGAACAAAAGCCATCATCCTGAGCATGATGGGAGAGCAAGGGACTTGAACTCACCACGTAGAGCCCCATGCCATCTTTAGAAGTGCCCACCCCTGGACTGAGTAGCAGAAATGTTCTTAGGTACATTTTTAATTGTTTGTTTGCAGTGTTGGCAAGGAATCCAAAGCCTCATACCTACTAGGCAAGCTTTTCACCACTCAGCCCCATAAATGTCCTTACGTTTAAGTCATTGATGTTCAAGGCGTTTGTTGTTTGCTCTTAATGTGTCCTTACGCTATACTGCTTCTCCATAACTATGGAAACATTTGTATTGTCCAATACTGGAGCCTTCGAGATGAGAACAACATCAGGCAATTAGAAGGCACTCAAGGAATTATTTTTCTGGATTTCAAAGTTTATTTCAAAGTATCTGATATGACTGTGTGACATTGATCTTTAAATAGTTATACTTTTGAAAATAATTTTCTTCATAAAAGCATATTTGCTGAGTGAGTGCAGGATGGATGAAAGTATCTGTTCACACCTCTGCCATCTCCTTACCTTTCATCCTGTACCTCAGTGATCTTCTTGCACTTAGTAACTCAGGCTGGCTTTCTACTCTGCCCCTTGCTTTTTAAGCCCTCTGGCCCTAATCTCCTCGCCCTTGCCCCATTCCACTCCCACATCCTCCTAGCTCGCCACTGTATAAGTTGAGGCCCAGGCTAAATACCTGACTGGTCCATAAAGTCACCCTCTTCCTGGGGTTCCCACTCTGTCTTCAAAGTTCAGACCCAATGAAGTTCTCGTGGATGTATCACTTCTTCTTGTTTTCTGTTTTGCTTTTGTTGTGGTCCTGATGATATTCTACTTTGTAGGGTCTTCTGTCTTCCCCACTCTGTCCTAAACATGTGAAGAACTGGATATAAGCACTACTTGTATTTGTCTCATCCATGAATAGTAGGTGTGGTCAGGGAACGGTTGTTGAATGGGAGCAGCATGGACAAAGCGATTGAGCCATAACTTTTGGAGACAGGAAAGCCAGAGTCATATCTGCCATTTGTTTGCCGTGTTAGCCATGGGCAAGATACCTAACCTCTTAAAGCCTCAGTTTCTCAAGGAATAAAAGAAAAGCAATAGTGTTTACATTATGAGGCTTTTGTATATCTCTGTGAGAGAAATAATGCATATAGAATATTTGGCACAGAGCCCAGCAAAGAGTAAACAGTCATAAGGTAGTTCTATTATTAATAGGTATTTTTGAATGAATGAATGAATATTATATTTATGAGGACAACAAAGATTAATATTTTCATAAAGAATTGTAAACTGTGCCTAGTGACCAATGCTGGTAGGTTGAGATTACACACACAAACACACACACACACACGCACACACACACTCTCTGTCTCTCTCTACCATGTTATAGCAGACTGACAATGAATCTGAAGCCATGTATTTGGGAAAGTAACTAGGAGGAAGTAGAGGTTACATTTCTATTTGTATGTTAATGATGTTCATTTGCCTAAATTTGGAAAGTAGATCATTCAGGTCAGGCTCCTGGCTGCCAACCTCAAAATGTGTCTCCAGCTAATTAAAGCAGAAAGGAATTTATTGCCAAGTTCTTGGCAGGGGTGAGAATCACTTGGAAAGCTGGAGATTCAGGCTCGTAAAATGGCTGCAAACACAGATGCAGCCCAAAAGACCAGACTACTAAGGTTGCTCTCACGGGCGGTCCTATGTTCCCGGGACACCCACTGTCACGTTATTGGGTTCTGTTTTCAGCCTGTTGGCCCTCAGTTCCACTGTGACCACTGGGAATAGCCTCTGAATGTCTGCATGCCTTGGTCACCCCTCTCGGATGCCATGACTGGTGAGCCAGGCTTGGTCACACCTGGCTCCGCCAGCTGCCCCGCCCCAGGAAGGGCGAGGCAACACCTGCTTCTCAGTTGCCACAGTGAGGAGGCAGGTGCTTTCTTCTCGGCATCTCCCAGGAGTGTCTGGATGCTGAGTGACTCCCGCAAATACCCACGCGGGCACACGAAGGGTGATACAACTCGAAAGTGGGTCCAGAGAGAAAAGTCTCAGAAGCTGTCTCTTGAAGGGCTTAGCACCCAGCAGACAGACATCTTCTGAAAACTCTTCCCGCCCCGAGTGCTGAGGAAATAACAGCAGGGTCACTTCTCGCCCCTTTTGCCTGAATGGAAATCTAAAAGGAGCTCTTCATTAATGATGGTCAGAGAAGGAACCACATGAAATAGGGCTCTTTCGAAAAGCATGGTGATGTGCTGCCCCGAGTTGCTGTTGCCAGATACCTATCGACAGGCTTAGAAACGGTCCCCCGGAGCCCAGGGGGTGGAGGCAAAGCCTCCCTTCCTGAAAGGGCAGCAGATGGTACTCCCTGACACCCTGACAGAGGAGTGGTGGGAGGACGCTGCGGGGCTCCATCTGGGAGAGAGCTTGTCTTCGGCAGCCAAGCTCTAAGTGAGTTTGCAATCATTACACTTTCTGCGGTGCTCTTTCAGAAGGGCAGATTGCAGAGGGCTGGAAAATTCCGCCCAGGAAGAACCGCACCTTTTCGTGTTGCTTCACAGCAGATAGGGTAACCCTGAGAACCACAGAGTGAAAGATGGCAGGGTGGAGCAGCAAGTGTATGACGAGAAAGCCTAGAGTTATGTTTTAGGAGAAATGACAAGGTGGATGGGTGTCAAGGTCTGATATTTGAAAATGTCGGTGGCCCAAGATATTATTCTCCCTTCCAATCTGACCCATCGAATGGAGCCAGAAAATGTATTCCTGCCTGTTTCCATGGCTCTTACTCAGTGACAAGTCATTTCCCCTTTCAGATTATTTCCATTTTTAAGGCCCAATTTCCATTTGCTTTTTGATCTTCTGCTTTTAAGACACTTAGCCAATATCATCATCGGCCAAATGCCAGGTTTTCTCTTAAGGCTTTGAACTTGTCATTTATCCTTTATCCTCCTGGGTGGTTCCTGTCAGTGACTGGTCCAAGGTAGATAGGGCTTTCTAGTTAGAGCAAAAGAGAAGAGACTTCTTATTTTAAAGAAAATTTAACATGTCTGTAATCCCAGCACTCTGAGAGCCCGAGGTAGGAGGAATGAAGGTTTGAGCCCAGCCTGGGAAACTGAGTGGCTTAGTGAGACCCTGTCTCAAAATACAAATAAAAGGGGCTGGGAGCGTAGCTTAGTGAGAAGGCCCTGGGTTAAATCTTCATTGTGGTTTAAAAGAAAAGACACTTCCTTTAAGTACCAGTCACTATTTAGTTCTGTAGAAGAATTATAGTATGATTTCCAATTTATTAATGAACAATAAATTAACAAATGGTCTGATATAGCACCATATAATGATTTCAGCATCAACAGTCATCTGGAGCTTCTTAAGTTTTGTGATATATTTCCTCTTCTGTGAAATATTATGTTTTTTAAAATTCTTGGTTTAATTTTATATAAGTATTCATAAAACAGATTATCCTGGGTCTGAATCCATCTGACACTAAAAAGAAAAAAAAATTAAAGTTGCTCTCTGTCTTTTCTGTAAAACTTGCTGATGGTTTTGTCTTAATTTTAAGCTTTTAAAGCAAGATTTATGAAATATTTTCCTTCGTGGTCCCACAGCTCATAACACAACGTTATTCAGTTGCAGTTTGTTAACCCAGACACGTAGTTACCTTGGCCACTTTTCTACTAAATGAGAAACTGTGGGTTGGTCTTACCTGTTAGTCACACCCTCCTGCCTCTCAAGGAGTCGCTGACCACATGTTTCTCATTGTTTTTAAATCTGATGGAAAGTTTTATTCTAAATGATGCAGATGAAGGCGCTTATTAAAGTGCCATTGTGATTTAATCATGTAGATGCTTGCTACAAATCATTTAATGGATGAACAACTCAGAAAAAAAAAGAACTCTCGCCACCCACACACATCACGATAAAATAGGGCAACGTTTTTGCACTTGCTGTAACAGCATCATCTGGAAAGATTTCTGGTGTCCCTCTTGCTTAGCGTTGCACTTCCTCCTGGTCAGCTGGTGAGTCCTTAACCAGAATGCCAGCCTGTGTTTGCATTTCCAAAAGTGTGCGTTTCTATTGCGAAGGACACATCTTGATGACAGCCACATGCTTGCAAAAGAAGTAAATTCAGACAATTCAGTCTCTTCAGAGTACCAAAAAGAAAAAGCAAACTTCCTTGTCCTTAGGCTGCTCCCAGCCCTGATGCCCCGCGGAAGGGAGCGGGCGGTGGGCAGCGGCTGCGTCCCGGTAGCGAGCGCCTCACATTGCCGTGGCAGTCCCACTTGCTGGTGCGCTGCTGTGGCCGCTCGCCTGATTGATATATGCCTGCAATGGCACTTTTCCATTTGACATTCTCTCTCCCCTCTCTCTCTCTCTCTCCCTCTCTCTCTGTCTCCCTCTCTCTCGCTCTCTCTCTCCCTCTCTCTCTCCCTGTGTCGCTTAAACAACAGTCCTAACTTTTGTGTGTTGCAAATATAAAAGGCAAGCCATGTGACAGAGGGACAGAAGAACAAAAGCATTTGGAAGTAACGGGACCTCTTTCTAGCTCTCAGAAAAGTCTGGGAAGAAACGAGCCCTGCGTCCCCCCAAGGTAAGCAGGAGAACCAGCGCCCGGCTTGCCTAGGAAATGACTTCCTTCCAAACCGAGCGGCTCAGCCTTCTCTCACTGAGACAACCTTTGAACACCACTTACATTTGCATTACTTTAATTTGCACTAATGTGCGGCACGCTAGCCTTGCGTTTTTGAGTGAACGGGTCTTTGAAGTCTGTGACATAGCAGGGAGCCTCCCAGAGAAGCTCGGGAATCTCTTTTGGGGTTGCCTTGGGTTTTCTTTTTCAAACTCTCTGCGTAGTTGGATGTAACTTTGCCGTGGTTCTTATATTTGAGCCGGTGGACTGGGACAGAGAAGCAGCAAATTGCCGAGGAGGATTCACGGAGCCCAGTGTCCCCCTGACAATGGGGCGCTATGAAGGCAGGCGAGCCTGCGAGGCCAAACGCGCACTGTTTACTTTTCTTACTACTTCTGAATGCGGCTGATCTCCTGCCAGGGCTGCGCGGAGTGCTCCGCAGGGCTCCACACAATAGGCAGCATTTATGTGTAGCTCTCGGTGTCACGCTTTGTAGAAATTCTGCTCCTTTGCGTTGTCCCAGTGCGCGCGGGACGTCGCTTCCATGGATGCATTCAGGAGCACCGGGAAGGGATGACGGTTGCTGGATGATTTTGATTGGGCAAAAAATCCGAGGAAATGCATGCTGTTTGCCTTGGCCTTATTGCAAGGGGTTATTTTTAGTAGTCGGATTGTCTCCGCAGCACCACCAGTGCTGTGATATCCAAGGAGTGACAGGGAAAAGATGCTCCCACGAGCACAGGGACCAGGACCTGGAGGAAGGATTCCTGCAGGCACCTGAAGAGTATCTGGAGGGTTTTTCCAAATGTCTGAATACAAGTTCTCTCTTTTAATGAACAATTGAACCGTAGGAGGCCTGGGCATAACTCTTGGGGGACGGGAAGTTTGATTGTGTACAGAATGTTAATGACTCAGAACGCGCAGTAACTGAGGCTCATTGTAATGGACAAGCCCAGATAAGCCCACTTGAAAGAGGCGATCCCCCATCTCGTCTGAGATTCAGGTGCTCCAGAGGAAGCTGTTTGGCCAGATGTAAATCCGGAGGATTTTCTTTGTGATTGTCATTGTCAATAGGTATGGCTGCTGTGAAGCGTGCCTCGTTTCATTTCTAATATTAGTGTATTTTAATTTCAAGGAGATGGCATCAGCAAATTGCTTCAACATGTAACATTAAATACCAAATGCATTTGAAAGTGTAGAGATAGACCCGTAAAATCAGTGCTGGCTGTGGGTGCCAGCCAAATCCAGAGGGACTGCGGCTGCTTCTCATTGAGTGGTTCAAGTAGATGCAAGTGTCTGCTCCGTTTCTTCTCAGTCTTGTTTCTGAAAGTGAACTTCAGGGATCTCTGGCCAGTTTTCATTGTGGAGCTGGGACATGATCTGGGGGGAACTTGTCTGATTTTCTCTACTGACTGGTCTAACAAGCATTGTCAAATGAAAATCTGACTTTTGAATGAGTTAATTTACAACCTTGGGAGATTCATTATTCAGGAAAGCCTGTTACAAAAGATACTATGGATTCTATTGCTATAAAATTATCCAGTGATTTTTTTTTTCTTAAAACTCGCCGGTAGCAAAGCATTTAGCCAACTCACAATGATTTTCTTAAACTGTTATTCAAATCATTATATGTGAGTGGTAGAACACAAATGCAGCACACTGGATTGTTTATTTTAAAATACATTTGGTTCAGGTAACAGGAGAAAGGATTTAAGCCTTTATGTGAGACTGTGTACCAAGCTTTTGACACTCACAGATGGAAACATGCTGGTGGAGTTTTCAATATTAATTTGAGTTACAATGACATTGTCAAGGGGGAAATAAATCATTTTTCAATACATTAACAATTTCCAACTGACTCATTTTCCCAGGCCCTTGAAAAAATGGTGAGTTTCTTAGAATTATAACCATCAGTGATGGGCGGTGAGTGTTATTCTATTTTAAAAACTCACAATTCAACTACTATTATTCTTCCAGGTGAATCTTTCATCTCCTTATTCCTTTAACAAATATTTATTGCATAATTGCAATATGCCCCACAGTCTGCTAATCCTGGTGGATGCAAAGGTGAATGAAGCATTGCTCTGCACCCTAATTGTATACCATATGCTCTTTCCAGTTTGGTTTTGAGATCAAAAATGGGCTTTGTCAATGGTTGTTATCGAGGTGGACTTGATTCTCACTTATTGATGGGTTTTCTTTTCACTTATGATAAAGACGCTCCCCTTAGAGCACGATCATCAGATCTTGGGTGGATCTCACTTGCACCGTGAACACGGCTTGGATCATGCCAGCCTGGGGAGGAGAAGCCTGGAGAAGAGCAGTTTATCCTTTCTCAGCTCTCCTGAGCACCCTTGGGAAAGGACCACACGCTTTCTCTATTGGGGGTGGAGTGAGTCACCTACTCAGCAGCTGACATCATGGCCAATTGATGAATCATTGAATTAAAAGCATGCAGAGGAAGATGCAGGCACTATCTCCCACTCCTTGTCCCACTCCCGGGATCATAAAATGAATGACCTGTGGGTCTGGGCTGTCTTAAGGAGGGCCCTGGGAAGAAGTTGCCAGAAGTTATTTCCTAAACCTGGGTCTCTGTCTGAACCACACACAGTATTGTCTTCAAATAACCCAGTCTGGCGTTTTATCACACAGTTAGGCTACTGGAAAAAACCCTGAAAATAGCATCATTAGGGACCTTGATTTTGTCCTCATCAGCAGATAATCCCTTGTGGTGGCTGGAAGAGTATGCTCGTGATTCCCTGGGGTCCCTTCCCCAACCAGCCCTCAGCTTCTTGGCCATGAGTCTTTGAGCCCATCCTCACCTTTTTTCCAGAGGGGATGGGAGGCAGGTGAAGGACCGAGAAGTGCTAACACCTAGCAGGGAACCAGGACCTTGGGGGTGGGGGTGGGGGTGAGTTCCAGGGCCGGAGTTGCTGTGACCCATCCTGGCTGTGATCAGCTGTCATTTCCTCTTCGTGTATGACACTGTGGAGCATATTAAAATTTCTCTCGGATGGTATGTTTGGAATTCCTCTGATGCCCCACCTCACCAACTTACCCGGACAATAAAAGCAAGGTTGTAAGCCTTTGAACAGCTGGCTGGCTATATATTTCCCCTCTTTCTTTCCCATAATCTAATTCAGAAAAGAATCTAGCTAGACTGGCAGTGCCATGTCTGGGTACTTCTTTCCTGCAAGTCTGCTCTGTGTCCTCTGCCACCTCTTCCTGCTTGCCTTGGAATCTTCCTGGGTGGCAAGTGGCTTTTCTTTTCTTTTGCTCAACACTGCTCCCAGCCCACCCCCCTTTCCCTTCGCCTGAGCTCCTTCCATTGTGAATCCTGCTCTTTGCTCCGTCTGTTTTCCAGACAGCCTGGGTCCTGTTCCATCCGGGGAGAGCAGCCCATGAGGTCTCCTCGTCGCCATAGTATTCCCAGGATGTCATTCTTGGCACCAGCTCTGCTGCCCTGATAGGATATGGGGGCTTTCTGTAGCACTGAGCCTGAACCCACTTGCAGAGAGGAGCAGCCACGTGGCTTGCGGAGAGCAGGGCCTGAGTGACCCGCGCTGGCAGGGACAAGCATACCATCACAGTGACCCGGACATCTCCGGCAAAGGCCTGGGGGTGGGAGCGCTATGGGAATGCCTGGATGCACTTCAGCCCACATTAAGAGAAATGTGGTTATTCTGTTGCAGGGGCAGAGAGACAAGTGACTTGGAACAAAGCTCCCAGATCCCTGGGCCCTGCTCTGCCCTGCCCCCTTTCCTTGTCCTTCCTGTGCTGACCACCCGCCCTCCTTCACAATAGAAAGGAGAGACTTTTAATTTGGTCAGCCTAGGCCTGAATGTCTTTGTAAAACCTGTCTGCTGAAAGAAAGAGGGAGAAATAGATTCTGGGTTGCGCAAAAGGAAAATGCATGGGACAGAAGATGCGGAGGGAGATTTTCTTTTTCTTTCTTTCTCTCTTTCTCTCTCTCTTTCTTTCTTTTTTCTTCCTTCCTTCTTTACTTCCTTCCTTCTTTCCGTTCTTCCTTCTTTTCTTCCTTTCTCTCTGTCTTTCTTTTTTCTTTCTTTTCATTTCCCTTAGTAGCAGAACAACAATTTGGTTGATGAGTTGCAAGTGCAAGGTCCTGGATTGCTCAATTAAAGATCCTCATCAAAGACGCTCTCTGTGCAGCAGCCCTACAAGACGCTGCTAATGTCCTTGGGACCAAGAGATATTAAAGAGCAATCTACAAGGTGGCCTTCTTTCTTTTTCTTTTCTTGGGGTCTTTGGTTGCCTTTTGTAAATTAGCTGAAGTTCATTAAAAGACCCTAAAGGAAAAAAAATGACACAACTGAATTAAAATGAGTCTTTTCCTGTTAGTTTGAAAAGGAGGGAGGGACATGGAGGTAGGGAGACAGAGAGAGAGAGAGAGAGAGAGAGAGAGAGAGAGAGAGAGGGAACTAACTCCCTTCCACTGCCACTTGTTGAGTTTTAATATGAATTATTCCATACAAGTCCCTAGGCTACAAGATCTATTTAAAGATGCCTGGCAGCATGGGGGGAGAGGGTAAAAATACAACCAGTCTTTTGTCCATCAAAGGTTTTCTTTGGGAGGACATTAAGAGCATTCCTGTTTTCCTGTCTGCCCCTGCCAGTGGCAGCATTCCAGCGGGCAGTACCCACTCCTCACCCATCAGATCAGCAACAGTGAAGTTCATTTGATTCCAGGAGCAAACAAAGAGTAGGGAATCCTTCCGGAAATCCCCGTGTGTGTGTGCAGCAATCCACTGGGCTGGTGTGGAAATGCATGTTGTCTCGGTTGTGCAGGTTGCACATTGCAGATTTGCACATCTGCACATTTCAAGTTTTGCAGACTGTGCCCATGGAGTTATTTCCGATACCAGCTTCCCTCACCTCTGCAAGGCTTACTATCTGCTTGGCCACAAGAGTCACACTCCCTAGATCCGTTTTCAGCATTCAGAACCCAGCACCCTAGATAGGCTTTACCGTCTAGAACAACGACTTTCTTGTTTGAAAGAGTGCTGACTCAGAAGATTCAAAGAATGGGCAGCTTCCGCTGGCAATATGTCTCCCATGCTTATAATCAGGAATTCATCCAGCTGGGGCACACTTCACCCTCATGTCAGAAATCTGGACATGAACATTAGTAGCTGGATGTAAGATTTACAGTATCTTTCTTCTCTGTCTGTCTGTCTGTCTGTCTGTCTCTCTCTCTCTCTCTCTCTCTCTCTCTCTCTCTCTCTCTCTTTCTCTCTGTCTAACAAAAGCTAAGAATTATTCTCGCAATTCACTCTCTTCCAAAGCCTGGCTCTATCCTAACTTTTTCTTTTATGCCATGATCCAACCAATTTAAGTATCTCTTAAAAACGAAAGGGCAACAGGATAAGGCATTGTAGTGAGTTGATGAGCTGTCAGAAAATGCTCAGGGGTAAGCTTTCTACGGTGTCACAAACCAACGACAGCCCTGAATGTGGAGTCTCCGTCCATCCTTTCATCCTTCGGGAATAAAAGTAAAAAGAGAGCAGGTCACAGGAGAGGTAACAAAAGGAAAGGAGGAAGAGTTATTTTTGATGTTCAAAATCTGCAACTGCCCTTTCAGTTCTTTTCAAATAGCACAGTTTCAGAAAGGGAAAGTTCCCGTCCTTTGCCGTGTCCCTCTCAGAAAGGGTTTGAAGTTGCCTCCTTCACCTGAAAAGGAGGTCAGCTCCTCAGGTGAAAAAAAATCCTTCATGCACAACTGTAAGTCCAATGGAGGTACCCACATTCCCAACATGGGTGTGGAGAATCAAAGAAATTCAATCCTTAATCAAAATCGACTTTTTCTTAAAAATTCAAGGAGCTGTTTTAGGACTTGATACCTTTCTGTGATCCTCCCTCCCAGAAATTATGGAAAAGTACAATTTTCAGAATTTAAATGTTTCTTTTGAGGTTTGGGAATGCAAATGCAGAACAATAGGATTGTTATACTGTAGGAGAGCTGGCAAACAAAAGACCTAGGTGTAGTATGTGTGCTTTAATTCAATAGCCCAACAATTTCAGGGCAGCTAGCCATGTGGGGCAGCATTTTTAGGATGATTTTTACGTCAGCCTTGCCCCTTTCATGTAGGCCTGTGTCTGGGAGTGTTCTGGATTGCAACAGGGTCAAATCCCACCATGGGGCAGAAAACTCAAGTTGAATGGAGAGTGGAAAGGCTGAGCTGCTCCTATTGTTCATGCCCTGTTCCTAACTAAGGGCCCTACAGCTGTTAGGTGAGATCACTACCCACCATTCCAGACCGTGGTTTCGGGTGAGGAGATTCAAATACAGCTTTGGAAACACTTTGCTGGACACTTTGAAGAAAAGCCAACATATTCATTTGGCTTCAGGGCAGAAGGGAGCCTGTACCTTACGCTAACATTGGTGACCTCTCTTCTCCTAAGGCCTGTGTGGAGTTATTTCGGCACAAGTGGCCCAAACACCTGGCCGTTTCTTCTTTCCGTGTGGGAGCAGGCCTGAGTCCTCTGGCTGGGATCTCAGAACTGTCCTGCTTTATTTTCAGAGTGCCTTAGGCAAGATGAGCAGTAGATTGGGTCAAGTTTCTTGTGAGACCCGCTAACCTCCTTCCTGGGAGGAAATGGGCAAAATGAAGGCATGAAAGGGAACTTTCTTTTCTGAAATTGTGTTTGTTGATAAAATTTTTAAAAAAGCAGTTGCTGATTGTGGACATCAAAAGTAATCCTCTGCCTTCCTGTTGTTACTTCTTCTGTGGCTTCCACTCCTATTTCGTATTCCCCAGGGAATGAAAGATGGAAGGAGACCCTGTATTTAGAGCTACTGGTGATTTGTGGCACCACAGAAAGGCCACCCCTAATCATTTTCTGACAGCTCATCACCATATCAGTCATAGCTTATAGTCCAGCGGGTGGATTTACAGAATCCAAATCCCCCAAGGAAAAGACTGCAACAAAAAAAGTGCTTCCCGACACTCGGGAAATCAGACCTGGTCACTTTCAATTTATGCAAGGTTTATATTCTAAGAGTCAATCAGTTATTTCAACTGCCAAGAACTCATAATAAGTCTTTCTGCAGAAACTATAGAAGCCATAGACATCCAGCACAGGACCCGATAGCTATATCCACATTCAATTTGTTCAGATTCCAGTGCCAGCCAGGGCTTCGGGAATGTTCGTCCCCAGCACCGAAGTTTTGTAAATACTTAATGAAGCAGAGGACCTTGTCCTTGACTGCTAGAACCTTATTAATTGTACACCTGGAAAGAAGATATCACCTTTAAGCAATCTTCTCATCTGATCGGTCTAGAACTAGAACATCACACATGGTCCCAGCCAAAGCTCACGTCAGGAATAAGGGTCATCTATGTGATGGCATGGGGGAAGTGAACTCAGCCCACGCTGCCATCATTATCAAATAAAAGAAGCCTAATTCTAGCATGATTGACTACTATTCACCTATTTCTCTCCCCTACAGGCTTCAGTGAAGACTGGAAGGAAAGGTCACACACATTAAGACAGCTTTTATTTCTTTTTGAGGCAGGATCTTTCTCAATAGTCCAGGCTGGTCCTGGCGAACTCACTATTAGTCCCGGCTGATCTCGAACTCATGGCAGTTCTCCTGCCTCAGCTTCCTGAGTGCTGGGAGTGCAGGTGTGCATCCCCATGCCCAGGTAATTTGTATGTGGTGCTGAGTGATCAAACCCAGGGTTTTTAACATGCTAGGCAAGTGCTCTAACTATTGATATACACCCTCAGCTCCTTAAGGCAGCTTTAAAATAAATAGAAACTAGTTAAATATCCTCGTTAAGCACTTCCTATTATGAACATGATATTGTTGATTTATAAATACATTTAGTATATAGCAAACAGTAAATCAGTTGGTTATTAAAGGTTCTTTTCATTTGAGGTCACTCATATAGCCCCACCATAGGACAGATTATTATAGTTAGGTCTTTCGTGTTGGCTCCGGCATCATCTTAGAACTGATTTGAACCCTTCAGCAGTCATGAACTCCTTGGCTAAGAAGGGACTTTAGGGACTGTGGGTCCCCGAGCAGGTGCTGTACTCTGAGAAGCTTGGACCAAGTCAGAGACTGTTGGACATGGATAGTGCCACAGAAGCGCCTGTACTAATTCATGCATTTTGTAGACATTTCAGAGAAGCAAGTGACTTAATGATGATCACAGAGTCAATGATGACAGGGTGGGACTCAGAGCTTGCGTACCATAAGATGAGCCTCACTTTTACTCTGTCAGGCAGCAGCAGAATGCGCTGTCGGTTTTACAATAGAGCGGAATGATCACTCAGTATTTCTGACTAATGAGCGCAAAATGCTGGAACAAGAGACACTAAAGCTGTAGGCTAGTGATAGGCGTGGGGAAGGAAGCATGAAGATGCAGGTAAGTGGGAGTGTGGACAATGAGAGGTTCCTCTGGGCTCCCTGGACAATGGCTGAAAGTCAGGACTTTAAGTTTCAGTGAGGTTCAAGGTCAAGTCCTCCCACTACAGTCAGTCCCTTTTGAGACAATAAAACTATTCAAGCCAAGGCCACACAGGCATGTGGAGCTACTTCACAGTTGGCTCATCTTGCCAAGTCATTTCTATTCCCAGTCCTTGGTTGAACACTTTTATGCACCCTGGGATTAGAATCGATTGCCTCGGGCTACATTCCTCCCTTTCTTCTTCTTTTCCCACCTCTCCTTTTCCTCTGTCATCCCCAATGCTGAGCTAGCTCAGGTTGGCTATTCCTGCAGATTGAGAGAACACAGGGTCCTATCACAGACTGGAAGATTATTATTATCATTATTTGTGGTGCTGCAGATTGAGCCTAAGGTCTTGGCACGGAGTTACATTCTGAGCTCTTTTTTGTTTGTTTTTTATTTGGAGGCAAGGTTTTGCTAAGTCACTAAGTTGCCCAAGTGAAGTTCAAACATGAGATTCTCCTGCCTCCACCTTTTTGAGTGCTGGTGTTATGGGTGTGGACTACTACACCTGGCTAGGACTATTGCAAAGTTCTTTCTCTTAAGGTGGCACCATGGGCCAGCCATTGCCTCCCATGGTAGCCTAGACCCCATGGGATGAAAAGGGTGAAAGCTACTGACTTTGTGGCTGCCCATTCTTGAGGATACCCAGGGTTGGCAGGCTGGGGACCTGCAGGCTTTTCTAGTTGGTACCTCTGCCTTTGGATCAGCCAAGGTTGAGATTCTTGGCTGCTACGTATGTGCTGTCAGAAAGGAATAATATTAAAAACCATTCATTAAGAACATGGGATGCTTTATAAAATCCAACATGCTGTTTACAGTTTATAAATTAAGTGCCTTGGGAAGAAACAGGTGACTTACTCTCCAAGACATCTAGTTGACTAGATTTCATTGGAATCCTTTGGGTTCCTGGGAAGGGTCTACTGAGCACTTCACATTCTGAATTAGTGGTGAGCTGTCTTTAACACTTAGACATCTTTAGCGTTTTAAAGGGGGGTAATTCCCTTCACAAAGAAGGCTCTGTGTTCCACCATCTCTACCTTATTCATGCCTCACTTCATGAGGATCCAATCCAGGACTTTCAGCTCATTTTTCATTTTTGATTATGAGGCAGGGTCTGACTTGCCCAGGCTGGGCTCAAACTGGTGATCTTCCTGCCTCAACCTCCCACAGTGCTGGGATTATAGGCCTGTACCACTAGGCCTGGTTCATATAATTTTTAAAAATGACTGTAAATTCTATGTGCTACGCTGACTCCTTTTCAAAGCCGTTGTATTTTATCTGCTTCACTTGATCTTAGGAATGGTACAGTGCATATTATGTGTGAATTCACCATTAAGGGAGTTTATTAGTGTGTGCTAAAATTATGCAGGAAAACAATACGCCAAGTCTCTTTGTTTCTTTGCTTGTAAAAGCAGCAGAGCAGCAGGCTGGAAGAGGGGACCTAGGATAGGACTGTTTTTTGTTTTTGTTTTGCCTGCCTCTTATCTTTATCTTTCATTTTTTCGGTGCTACAGATTGAACCAAGGGCCTTGGCACGTGCTTTACCTCCAGTCTTGCTGACCCTTTGGTCAAATCTGTTAGAGTGCAGGAGACAAGTAGGTGTTCAATGAATATAAGCTGAGGATGTATTTATTGAAAGAAGCCCCAGGAGGGAACACCTGCATATTATTAGCATTTAAAACAGCCCAGAGAGAAATTTGGATTCTGAGGTACCACCCTCTTTTGCCTGGCAAAACAGAGTAAAACTGGCAAGAATGAGAGCGTTCTTGGCTTCTGCCATTTGTCTTTGCCTATTGCTGGAATCGCGTGTGTGAAACCAGGACTTTACTTTCTGCCAGGCAGAAGGTCAGCCCAAGAGTGAGCTGAATGTGGGCGCCACACCACCTCTCACCCAGGAGGCTGCTATATTATTTCGCTGAGAATGACAGGTGGGGGAATCTGGGCACCAGTTGTTCTTTTCCACATCGCTTGGAGGGTGGCTCCAAAGTCGGGCATGCCAGCCTACGTGCCTCTCCTGCCAGCGCAGGCTCCGCGTGGGAGCTCTTAGAATGTGTGCTCTGTACATCGGCCAAGTCCTTGTCTCCGAGATTGTAGCTGGAGCGCATAGTGGCCACATGGCTGATGACATCAGCAAGACACATGTTCTCATTCAGTCCATCACTGGCTCAGCCTGAGGTTCTAAACCTTGTCAGGCAGCACTTGATTTTGGGACATGTGGCTTTAAAAAATTTAATTCAGCTTTGAGAAAGTGATAGCAGCTCACCAAGGCAGACATGGTCCTAGGCTACCCAAACATGCAGACACCACTGCTGAGAATTCTCTTAATTCTTACCGTCTCACTTTGTGAGCTCATTGTGTGCTTTCTCGCCTGTGCATGGCCTGACCAGCACAACGTCATGCCAACTCATGTCATGCTGCTCTTTGCTTGAGCTGCTGCTGCTTCTTCTTCCTCCTCTTCCTCTTCCTCCTCCTCCGCCTCCCCCTCCTCCTCCTCCTCCTCCTCCTCCTCCTCCTCTTCTTCTTCTTCTTCTTCTTCTTCTTCTTCTTCTTCTTCTTCTTGATTTAAGATTTTGCTGTATAGTCCAGGCTGGTCCTAAACTCACTGTGTGATCCAGGCTGGCCTCCAACTCATGGCAATCCTCCTGCCTCAGTCTCCCAAGTACTGGGATTACAGGAATGTACCACCACACCTAGTTTGTGTGGTGCTGTGGCATCAACTCCATGGCCTCGTGCTTGCTAGGCAAGCGCTTTAACCTCTGTGTCCTTCCTCCAGTCCCTCTTGAGCTTCGTCTTAATTTCTTCTTCAGCTCAACAGTATTGGTTCATTCAGGTTGAATATTGTTGTGATTTGAATCTGGAGTGTCCCACAAGAGCCTCATATACCAATGGATTCTCTGTCCTGTCGGTGGGTGGAGTCTGGTTGGAAGGTGAGGATGCTTGGGGTTTGACCCAGGGGGCCTGTGCTGGCCCATCCTTCCTTCTAGACCTCTCTGTTTTGCCATGCTGTGAGCATCTCTATTTCTGGAGCTGCAGCTCTGGCTCCGGCCTGGCTCCAGCCCTGCCATGTGATTCCACCATTTCCCAGCTGCCCACCCGTGAATGGACTGAGACCTTCTGAAACTGTGAGCTGAAATAAATCTTTTCTCCCTAAAGTTGTGCATGTCAGATATTCTGTCCAAGCAACAAAAAAAGTAGCTAAGACAAATGTTTAATACAAAAAAGAAAAAACCTCACTGTTGTTTTTTTGAGATTTTTTTTTAGAAACTTGGGCACGCTAGATAAATGTTCTACCACTGAGCTACATCCCATTTTTAAAAAAATTAATTTGTTTATCAATTAACTGTTTTTGTTGTTTTTGTTCCGGAGATGGAATTCAGGATCTCACTAATGCTAGGCAAGTGCTGTCCTGCTGAGCTAAACCAACCCGAATTTTCTTTCTTTCTTTCTTCTTTCTTTCGAGGCAGGATGTCACTGAGTTGCCCAGGTTGGCCTTGAACTTGTGATCTTCTTGCCTCAGCCTCTCCAGTGGTGGGATTATAGGTCTGTGTCACAATGCCTGGCTAAAGTGTGAAAATTTTATCTTTGTGGACTTCTTTCCTTTCTCTCAGTTCCTTCCTTCCTTCTTTTTTGTTTTTTTGTATTGGGGATTGAGCATAGGGCCATTGTACTGAACTACATCCCCAGACCTTTTATTTTGAGACAGAGTCGCTGTACATTGCTAACTTGCCCAGGCTGGGGTTTGAATTTGTGATCCTCCTGCCTCAGCCTCCCAGAGGTCTATATCTTTGTATTTGAAGAGTTCTTTGGGGTCTATGGTATATTCACATTGCTTGTGTTCTTATTTCGGCTCTTAATAGAAAAATTATTTGAAAAATATGCTCTGTGAGTGCAGTGAAATGAAAAATTTATGTCTTAGAAGCAAGACAACTTTTGTTCTGCCACTCTTTTGTTCTTTGTTACTATTTCTTGGGTGAGTTTACCACCTTTGAAGAGAAAACTAATTGATAAAGATACATTTATGTGACATTAACTATTTCTTCACCAGTGTAAACTTCATAATATTTGCTTGCAAGGACTTTATCCACTTTTTTCAGGAAATGGGGGAATTAACTGTGCTTGCAATTCAGAATGTTGCCACTAGGTGACAGTAGTGTACCAGAACACAGTGGTCCTCTGGAAAGAGCCTTTCACTAAAAGACTAGTAGCCCATCTTCCTACATTTATAAGACATACAAAACTGTATACTACTATTAAAATACGCAAACTGGCACAAACATTAAAAATACATCAGCTTAGTTTTCAGCTTTAATCTGAGCTTTTAAAAGAGAAAGTATTAGTTGGGTGTGGTGGCTCATGCCTATAATCTCTCTAGGTTGAAAGCAGAAGGTTCCAAAATTCGAGCCCAGCGGAGACAATTTAGTGATTTAGTGAGATTCTGTCTCAAAATAAAAGAAAAAAAAGGCTGGATATGTAGGTCAGTGCAAAGGCCCTGTGTTTAGTTTTTAGTACTACAGAGAGATAGCTAGAGAAAGAGAGAGAGGCCTTTCTCCTAGTCCTGCACAAATTTTATTAGTTTCTTGAGTATGCTTCCAGAGTTCTCTATACAAATTCAAATACATATGTTTATCCCTATTCTATTTAGTTAATTGTTTTTTGAGGCAAGATCCCTCTTTGTAGCCCAGATTGGTCCTGAACTCACTATGTAGCCCAGGCTGACCTCGAACACACAGCAATTCTCCTGTCTCAGCCTCCCAATTACAGGTTCGTGTCACCAAGCCTACCTTATGTGGTGCTGAGGAATAGAAGCCAGGGCCTTTCACTTGCTAGGCAAGTGCTTTTAACTGCTGAGCTCCACTCCAGCCCCATCCATGCCTATTTTAATACACGTCGGTACATGGAGTTTCTGCACCCTCCTTTACATACTTGCCTAGTATCCCATTGCATGAATATTATACAATATAATTAACCAAGTCCTTATTAATGGATATTTTGTACTGTTTTCAATTTTATGGCATTGAAATCATGTTCTTCTGTGATTTCATACATAATACAACACAAAATGGAGGATCTAGGTCTAAATGACACATATTTACGTTTCAAAAGCGTATTAAGAATATTGCTAAATTGGCTCCTACAGAATTTGTACTGATTTAGACTTTAGTATTTCCAAAGCGGGCATGCATTCCCACAGCCTTGCCAACATGGTTCATGATTAGACTTTGGAATCTTGTAAATCTGATTGGTTGGATAAAACATCATGGATTTAATTTTCACTTCTCATAAGTGAGTGACAGTGCCTGTCTTGTATAAGGGCACTTTCTATTTTCTTTTCTGTGGAGGAAATGGGAACGATGGCCATTGCAACCATCCGGACACATATGCAGAGATTTGTTCTTGATGGTGTTGCTTGTTTTTTACCGTCATGCTGTACATGTTTTTTTTTTTTTTTCATTTGCTTTGTACATTTAACCATGTCTTAGGACATGGTTTTGAAGAGAAGTTGCTGGCAGTGGAACGGGAAGGCCCAGACTGGAATGGCTGCTTTTCCCTTCATCTTTTGCTGTTGACTCCTGGGGGAAATATCTGTGGACTGGAGTGGTGAAAGGAGAACTCAAATCAATTATTTTTCTGAGACTAATTAAGCATTCCAAGAGACAGATGACCACTTGGGGTGATTTAGTCATATTAAAACTTAAGAATTGCTTAGCAATATTGCATCCTCTGAATATAGCTTCTGAGAAATTTCTGGCTTTTTGAGCTGAAGTCTAGGTGAGTTTCAAGGAAATGTGTGTAGGCAAAACTACTGTATACATATCTTTTATTGTGAAGAAAGAAAAATGACCTCCTTTAATTAACATGCATTAATTGTACATATTAATGAGGTTTAGTGTAGTCACTCTTCAAAAATACTCCTCTGTATCATTTGCTGATTTGAAGTGTGTGTGTGTGTGTGTGTGTGTGTGTGTTTTAGAAGGATTTAATCCAGGGCCTTCACACTGAACTACATCCACAACTAAGTTTTTAGTTTTTATATTGAGTCAGGGTCTTGCTAAGTTGCTAAATTGTCCAGGTTGGGCTTGAACTATTCTCCTGCCTCAGCCTCCCAGACAGCTCAGATTATAGGTCTGCTACTAGGCTTAGATCTATCTGGATGGAACTCTGAGTACAGGTTTAACCCATTTTAATGAGATGCTGCCATTGGTGTGCACAAAAAGGAAAGTGATGGGAGAATGTATATACAGTCTCCTCAACTTTGGGAGTATCTTCTGTGTATGGGGATGGTGGTGGTTGAATGTGTAGCTATTGAATGGTGGGTTTTAGAGCAGGAGACACCAGCGGATGTCATCTCGGTGGATTCTTCTATCTACAGATTAGCAAATAGGAAAACTGTCCTAGTTGAGGAATGGTGGAGCCATGCAAGTTTCAGGACTTCCCTGAAACGCATGCACCCTGCCTTCGCCATGTGCCATTGCCAGAGATGTGCTGCTTGGAAGGAGTCCTATCTTCCACACTTTTTTCATGCCAGATCCCCTGTCCTGCACTTGCAAGGCAGCCAGAGCAACTAACAGGCCTTTGGCCATTCCATGGGTATGAAACCAATTGGCTTAGGTAGACTTGAACTTCTAATTTGGATCATATCAATGCTTTGCCTTGTGTATTCAGACTATTCATGTGTAGAAAGTTAAAAAAGAAGTTGTACTATGACCAAAACAACCAAACTTTGATCTGAAATACCTTTCGAAGGTTTTCCTGAAGCTTTTATCAGCCCATTTCTTTGGTTGGGTTGTAATGGAAAGCTCTTCGCAGCCCCCAATTTTCCTAAATGTTTGTAAATATTTTTGATGCTGTCTTCTGATGTAATAAAACCACCACTTGTGGGCCAGGCCTGGGAGAGCCTGGGAGGGGTGATTTGGGGAGATCATCTGGACTCCAGTACTGTGACCAGGAGGTATGGTTAAAAGAACAAAGCAAATGTCAGGAAAACCAGTATCGCATAATCCCACTTTAATGGTAAGCCTCTGTTCCAACAACCACCTTCTTTTTCAAATTACACCGTGGGCTCAGGCTACAAAGGCACTGCAGAAATGTGTGACTCGGTTGGGAAACACACATGTGCTGCCACAATGATGCTGGAGGCCAGAGAGAATAATGTGCATTTCAGATGCAGTTTGCCATTGATGCTGGGTGGCACGGAGCTTAAAACAAAAACAGGATGAGCCCAGAGCACAGAAGTGGAAAATTAGGTGGGTGGGTGGCTGTGGACTTGCAAATGGAAAATGTGCTCCCTCGGGATATGGCCCGTGTTCATGAGTGCTGACCTGCCTCCTCTCTAGCTCGTAAGCTGATATTGACACCAAAGCTTCCTGAGAAGTTGCAGAACCCCTACCAACGAAGGATAAAGATGAGACCACCCAATATAGCGATGCTGTGGCCAGACCACATGTTTAAGCTTTACCATGGGTTCAGACTCTTCTTTCCCCTAGGAAGATGGACTGTAGCAATTAAAATCAACATGTGTGTCTGTTAAATTGTGCTGTCCATTTCCAAAGGGTTACAAATATGTAGCCTAGGCGTCGAGGGGTGGGCAGTGGGACAGATGACAACTTATGCTAATGAAACTCTAGAAACCAATATTCTCTCCTCAGAATGAAATGGAAAATTTTTACTTACTACCTCCTGGGTTCCATTAGTGTTTCTGGTAAATATTTCTGGGGAAAATAATTTCTGTTTTCATTCCAGCTGTACAGCAGATACCATGATGATGGATTGCCGGTGCGAAGAGTAAGACTAAACTCTGCCATACAAAGGACAATGACAACCAGAAAGCTCCAGCCAGATCCTGCCTTTGCCTTGAAAGGAACTGGATCCTAGGAGGTGAAGGCGTTTCCAACTTTGTGTCCTCTGCCTCCCTCTGCTGTTCCTCTGGAGAAGTTTTTCCTTACAACAATGAGAAATCATGTACTAGCTGCATCTTTTTCTATGCTCTCCCTGCTGGCGATAATGGGAGATACAGACAGCAAAACGGACAGCTCCTTCATGATGGACTCGGACCCGAGACGCTGCATGAGACACCACTATGTTGATTCTATCAGTCACCCATTGTACAAGTGTAGCTCAAAGGTAAGACTGAGATCTTTGTGAAGGTAGTGTCCCCCCACCCCCACCCCAAAACGGAAGAGAAGCCATATTTCTTTGTCAGTGGCTGGAGGACTGTGATCAGAGCCCAAACTAGGCCCTATGACTGGCTACAGGGTTTTGGGGAGGATCCCAAGAGTGTGGCAGGGTTTCCCAGCATGCCTTGCTCAGCCTATTTGAACATGTGCATACTCTTTCCATGGGGGGAAATATCTTTTGTCTCTGTCTGAAATTCATGACAGTGGTGTGTGTATACAAGAAAAAAAATGTTGTCTACAAGTTGTTGTGACCCCCCGTCTACCTTTACCATGAATGAAGAGGAAGGGAACACCTAGCACTCTGGAGGCTGAGGCAGGAGGATTCTGAGTTCAGGCCAGCCTGGGCAATAGGAACTCAAGGCCATCCTGGATTATATAACAATATCCTATCGCAAAAAGGTGGTGGTGGTGGTGGGGAATACAAGGATTGAGCAGTGGGCACACTCAGTCTTCAGAGTTTCCTGCTGAAGTAGTTGGTAACTGAATTTGAGGCCGGATCCTTTTCCCATATGCCGTGTTTATACTAAAATGAGTTCAAAAACTAAGACAGCAGATTGATCACGTAGCATTTTTACATTGGCTCACTAAGTCTCCTTGTTTGGAAGGGCTGTGTGCTTCTTTCAGAGGCCACCAGTGCCTCAGTGTTGAGGCTAGGTGTGCCTAAAAGGCCACCAAGAGTGGCCAACCACATGGACCACCCAGAAGGCAGGCACATTATGGGGTGGAATAGACTCAAAATGCATTCTCATGGCTGTTCCTGCTCCCAAACTGTTCTATGAATGAAATTTGTCCACACTTTGTAAATAAGAATTTGTTTAGCCCAACCTCAGAGATTTTCACTTTTAGTCCTAAGACGAAAACTACTTAAATAGTCTCATATGGCAAGTATTTTTTAAATTACCAGTATAATTAAGTTGTTTTTTGTAATATCAACCACCAGAAATAGTTCCGTATAAGTCAATCTCTCCACTCTCCATTTAAAACATTACAACTGCAGTCTGCTTTTAAATTTTCCATAAATTCTGTGATTATAGCCCAATGAAAATGACTTGTTTTACTTTGGGGGATCAAAACTTGAGCTAAATCACTCTAACCATTTTATTAATAAGTCCTATGCCTGTGGGAAAAAATAGAGATTTTTTCCACTTAAGAAAAATGTCCTGCTTTGTACTTGTACAACTTCTTTTTGTAAGGAGTAGATACACGAATGTACATTTTTTCAAGGCTAAAATTCCTTCTTAGGAAAAGAAAACTAAGGCATGTAAAGCTAGGGGCACACATCAGTGGTAGAATACTTGCGTAGCTTGCACAAGGCCCTGGGTAATACCCCCCTCCCCCCGGCACTACAATAATAATAACTACAACAACAATAAAAACAAGATGTGCCTAGGGGCACAAGCTTGTAATCCTGATACTCTGGGAGGCTGAGGCAGGAAGATCACAAATTTGAACCTATCCTGGATAACTTAGCAATTCAGTGAGACCTTGTCTCAAAAATTAATAAAAGTAAATGGGCTGGGATGTAGCTCATGCAAAGGTCCTGGGGTTCAATTCCTAGTACTGCAAAAAAAACAAAAACAAAAACAAAAACAAAAACAAAAACCAAACAACACTCCCACCCATTAAAACATAAAAGTAAAACATAAAACAAATTGAGAAAAAAGACATGTAAAGTATTTTACAGTCGTCATGGCTTAGAAATTGTAGGCCCAAGTAAGGCTGACAGGAGCAATTTCGAGTTTTTCTTCTCCTCCCCCTTCAGAAGCAGGCAGCACTAATGTTTTAGTGTTTCTTATCCCACGGGTGATTTCTCTCTTTGTTGGGTTGCCTTCCTTAGTCACGATTCTTTAAAAAAAGAAAAGGAATTAAAATTACTTCACAGAAAATGTCATTGTGATAAGAAGGAGCATAGAAAATAGAAACACGTATAAAACTTCTCAAATGGACTGGGGTCCTGCCTCAGTGGTAGGTCCCCGCTTAGCATGTGTGAGGCCCTGTGTTCCATAGCCTGCTTCACGCTAAAACAACCCCCAACCCCAAAAACAAACAAAACCCCCACTCTAAAACAGTCTGGAAATATTGGACAAAATGATGGAAGAATGCGTTAGCAACTAGCACAATGACCTACGGAAGGTCAAACAGAGACGTCATTAATTCCAACACACAGCACCCGGCTTGGCTCTTAGAAGCTGGCTTTAGTTTTCTGTTGTTCACCTTTGCTTCTCCCAGAATGCCACAGTCAATAACAGTACAAAATTGTGATAAGAAGAGAAATTTTTGTAATTTCATGGGAACAATCTGTTTTGAAACATCTCAAACTATCCCAAATATAGCAATTGTTTTATGTAAATGGTGCTTGTAATTATAAACCTTTTTTTCCTTGGCCATAAAATATGCTTGGCAGAATCTCAACTCTACCCAGACCTTTTCTGGATTAGATTTTCTGTATGTATCCAGGAAGAAAACTGTTTCCATTTGTGAATATCCGATAATTCTTAATTTTCACAGACTCAGGCTGATCTTCTGTCCTGTGAGTCTCATTTAATGAAATTGCTCGCCTTTAGAGACTTGGGATAAGATTGGAAAAGGGGATCTGAGGGTGGAGAAAGCAGAGAAAACCAGGAAGGGAAGGGGGAGTAAAAATGATTAAGATACAATATGTATGTGCACCACTTCCCAGGATGAATTAATTATTATGTATCACAGATAAAGACCAAGAAAAACAAGAGATGAGTAGATTTTTCCTCTTTATGAAATTTCCCCTCATTATTTCCGTTATTTACTAGACATACACCTGCTGTTTGCTTTATTAACCAGTGTCTAGTCATGTGGAGACAGAATAAGGGTGGCAGATGATCAGGTTCAGGGAGTGAAGAGCACACGCTTAGTCACCTAATATTTGTTAGACACGTCGTGTATACATAGCAAGTTATGATGGCAGGCACTAGCATTTCCATTTTACCAATAATAAAAATGGAAACTGAAAAGAAGTAGTAAGTAGTTTGTTTGATGCATGTAGCCAACCGTGATGGGGTTTGTCTTGGAGAATTCCTTGTTTTGTGTGTGTGTGATACTGGGTATTGAGTCCAGGGCCTTCACACTGAGGTACATCCCCAGCCTGTTTTTTTATTTTTGAGGTAGGATTGCACTAACTGGCTAAATTGCCAGAACTGGCCTAGAGCTTGCAATACCCCTCCTGCCTCAGCCTCCCAGGGTGCTGAGATTACAAGTCTACACCACCGTGCGCACAACATTTGTCTTTTGCCTATGTCCTCTTCCCATTGAAGGAATGCAAGTGGAATATAGGAGCCCCTGCCTGTAAGACCACAGTCAGCATTTGGCCTGCTGCTAATAACGATTATACCTAACAATCTTTTTTGGAAAAAAAAAAAAAAAGTAGAGAAAACTTTTCTGAAAGCCTTCAGTGGGAACTGTGTGTTCACTTTCACCTTGAGCTTACAATTGGCCGGTCTCAGGGTTCTGTTGCGGATCTCCTAGCAGTTCAGAATGGGCTGACCCACCCGGGAGGGCAGTGTGGCCAGTGTAGGCTGTACTTTAAGGGAATGAGAAGGTTATCAGGGGACAGGGGAGATAGAAGGGCAGGAAGTAAAAGTGATTAAGATAATGTGTATATATTAATATGTATGTGTATATATATATATATATATATATATATATATATATATATATATTAAGATGAATGTAATTATTATGTCTCACTAGCATATGCTACTGATGAAAAATAATTCCAAAAAAGAGTTCCTGAGAGCGGCGGGTCCACTTCCAATGTCTCCGAGAGACCATGTTTCCGAGAGTCCTAGTTCAGGGAATAGAGCAAACAGGAAAAAGGCATGGAAGTGGGCTGTGTGGGAAACATTTAAGGGACGTGAGGCATCCCAGGTTTTGAAGCAACAGAGACCTGGTTCCAGCTCCACAGCTTGCCAAGTGGGTGACTTTGGGAGAGCTAGGCCATTCTTTGGTGCCTCCATTTTGTTTTCATACAAAAATGGAGCTGTCTGCTGGAGGATGAGGGTGTGTGATAACGTTGGTAAAGCAGCCAGCACAGCGTCCGGCATAGAATAGACAGTTAACAAATGATTTAATGATCTCAATGATGAAGTTATAAACTAGACAGGTGCTCCCACTCACATTCTATTTCATTCCCCGCGGCACCTAATAACTGTTGGGATCTCCTACAGCCTTAGAGGATTAGAAAAGCGAACCTCATTGTGGTGCTCATTGGGTACAGGGTGGGGCAGAAGAACAAAGTAGACGCAAGCGCTGAGCTGGGTGTGAAGGGGCAGAGCCCCTGCTGTGTGACCCCCTTTACCAGGTAGTGGAGGAAGGAGGGGCACGGGGTGAGCTCTGGCTCTGGGCCAGGGAAGGGTGTCCAGGAATGCAGGTTGGGAAGCCCAAGTTGGGCAAGAAATGAGAGACGGTGGCCTGAGGCCAGAGCATGGAAGCAGGGCGCAGTTGTCTGAGGCCTTAGGGGTTGTAGCAGCCGGAAGTGCCTGAAGGACAGCAATGAAGGAGGAGGAGGAGGAGAGTTTGGGAGACAAAGGCTGTGAAGATTATTAGGGGGCAAGGGACCTGGCATGCCAAGGCCAGAAAGAATTGGGAGAGAACTGTTAGGACCAGCCGTTTCGGGCTCCTGCCTCAGAAGCTCATAGCATATGCTAGGTGAACAGAGGGGAGGCAGGGACACTGATCACTCCAGTGTTATGAGTTGTTTTTTTAAAATAGGAGCAAATTTGTATTGTGGAAGGTGCTGGAGATACAACAGTGAAAAGAAAGACAGAAGGAAGAAAGGCTGGGAGGGAAAGAGACGACGAAGTTTTGCCCTTGTGATGCTTACGACTTAGCATGGAAGGAGGAAAAGGAAATGTTCTATGTACAACGGCCTCTGCATGCCAGCGTGATTTGTGACCTGAGTGACAGTTGGATGAACTGAGTTCCCACCCAAACTTTCTAAGCACGCCCACCCCAGGTGGTTGTGTTCTCCTGGGAATTATGGTGTGACTGCCGCAGCCTGGCAGAGGCCCATTGGCATTTGATCTACGTCCTTTGAGATGAGCTGAACAGTCATGTATTGAAGTTACTGGTGAGGCAAGGAAGGAGAGAAGTGTGGATGAATTTTGTTCATGGGGAGGAAAGCGATGCCATGGAAATCAGGGTGTACAGTGTTCACTGCTAAGAAAAACAGATGAAAAATTTTCCTCTTTGTTGGGGTAAAGTAGCCAAAATGTTGGTCTAATGTGGGACAGGTGGGTCAGTCGGGGCTGTCAGAAGAGTCTGCTCTGCGTAAGTTTGAGAGTGATGATGGTGTGTCCCACCAAGCCCATAAGAAAGAGTTTAGACTGTGTGTCTCAAATAATGTTCTGGTGGGGACTCCCGGAGGCAGGCCAGGTTAGGCTACAAAAGAGGATAGGTTGGCACATGCTGTGGGGATTAGGCTTGATTCTACTTCTGCACTTTTCTACGTATGTAACTTTGGTTAAATAAATTCAGACTCTCTAAAACCTCCGTTTCCTCCTTCTGTATTAACAGTACTGGTCATTATAGTACCTTCCTTGTAGGATTGTTATGGAGTTTAACTGAGACATTCATGTCCTAAGCACTCAATAAATATTCTCAGGTGGACATGGCCATACATGCCTATGATCTCAGTACTCTGGGAGGCTGTGGCAGGACAACTGCAAATTTGAGCTTAGCCTGGATGATTTAGGCACTTAATGATACCCTGTCTGAAAATCAAAAAACTAAAAAAAAAAAAAAAAAAAAAAGGGCTGGAGATGTAGCTCAGTGTGAAGGTCCTGGGTTCAATCCTGGTTCAAGGTCCTGGGTTCAATGCATTTTTTAAAAAAGGAGGTACCACCACCACCAACAACAACAACAAAAAAAAAAACCCAGTTCTTATTTGCTAAATAGTTGCGCATAGTGGTCTATCTAGAGCAGAGCCCTTAAACTTCAAGGAGTCTACAACTTTGCTACTCAAATTGTAGATGTCAGTCCAGCAGTACTGACATCAACTAGAACCTTATGAGAAATGTAGACCTTGGAGCCCCACCCCACGATGATTCAATCAAAACTTGATTTTTAACAGAATTTCACCTGACTCATGTGCACATTCCTGTCTGAGAAGCTCTGGTTTGGAAGAAGTCAGAAGATGTTCATTAAGTGCTAGAACACAGGAGAGGCGTGGCCAACACTAAAATGCAGATTATTAAGAATGACTCCAGAAAGTCGATGGTTATCCTTCCATTTCTAAATGATACCCATTAGTGGATCTATTCTTCTAAACTCCTTCCTTATCTCGCAACACATATGTGTAAACTAGAGATACATTTCCATCTGGTTTCTACCTTTGAGCTCAGATTCATACCCTGAGATACTCCAGAGAGGAAATGTGTGTGTGTGTGTGTGTGTGTGTGTGTGTGTGTGTGTGTGTGTGTTGAGAATATGAAGAGCCCAGCAATTGTTTATGGTCTCTTCTTTAAAGAGGGGTTTGCTGAAGTTTGGCCACTTGAGTTTGGCCACAAAGGATCGATAGGTGGGACTTTATTAGGATGAGGTGGGTACAAAGGATATTCCTGAGAGAGAGAAGACATGGACAAAGGCAAGAGAGAGGCAGGAGGACTGGGGACAACTCCAGGGACTTCTCTGTAGTTAAACTTGACTAAAGCAGGGGGCAGGTGATGAGAACCACTATAAAAAAGACTGGCAGTCAGGAAGGGAAGGCCTTGACTCTTGTCAAGGTTTTTTGGATTTTATTCTGAAGGCCAGGGTCACACAATGTAGGCCTTTATGGTATGTATCTGTGCATTCTTCTTGTGCACAAAACCCAGCTCCCAAGGCAGAGGGCCTGAGCCCACTAGATGTGGCCTCTTCTCTTTCAGTGCAAGAAATCATGATCAGGTTAGCTCACCTGCAAATGGCCCTCCACTGTTGATTTGATTGTTTTGTGGACACCACTATTGGCTTAGTCAGTTAGGTCTAAGTGTGCTGTGCTTCCATGTGTATCATTTTAGTATGATGCCCATGTTGTCTTTGGTCCTGAATTAAGTCTTTTGGCACAGGTTTTTGTTTTTTTTTTTTTTTTATACACACTCAGACCAAAACCAGATCTCCAGATATTTCATTTTATGAGGTGACTCTGAGTAGCTGGGTAATCTACCCAATAGCTGATCTAGATTAGAGATGGGTGAATTTATCACTGCTCCAAGGCAGCTTTTACCATGCAATGAAAGACATGGAAAGGAATTAGGGAAGATCCTTGATGTCTTGCTCTGATTAGAGAGATGGGGTTTGGACATCCATGTACCACTGACCTTGGGTATGGTCTCCCCAAACCTGTTTCAGATTGTATGTATCTATTAATATGAACAGCAAGCAGAAGAGAATCAACAGCTTTAATGAGATCATTAGAGCTTACAGTTGACATCTTCTCTCTGCCTCTGTGAACTTTCAGAGAAAATGAATCAGCTGGTGTAGTCCAGCTTATTCTATCCCTAGCCCCACTTTTTAGGGGCTGTGTTTGTTTTCCTCTAGTATCTTATATTTCATTGGTAGTTGCTAAGTTATTGTTGGATTTTCCTCTCAACATCTCAGATAATGATGTTAATAATCTATCATTACCAGAAGTCCTCTTTTTACTGTTTTGGAAAGATGGGCTGACCATTTCCTTCTTTCAATCCTTGAGTGTTTAATTGTGCCCTGTAGGATGATATCAGAGAAAATAGCTAGTGAGTCTCTAATACTAATTGCTAATTCTCGAAGTATTTTAAGGTCGATATAACCAGAATTCCTTTTGATCTTTCATTTGAACAGTTGCACTTTGTACGACCTTGCTGTTCTGGAATTTTAGGCCAACTTTTTATCCACCACTTAATATGAAATTCACTGAGCAAGATCTTCCCAAGTAAACACGGGTCAATAAACTCAGTGTCCCCACTGTTCTCTCTGCTCTGGTCATACAGGATTATGAGCTTCGGGAATTAACTTGCCCCATCCTAATCTATGTGGGAATTCTACTTCTAGGATACCAGGATTTACGTACAGGATACAATCCCCCATCATTTTAAGCTGTATGTAAAATTTTGAGTACATTAACTTTGATAGTTTTCACCAGACTTGCAAAGAAGTCTTTGTTAAAGTCAGATAAGAGCCACTAGAGGGAATACAGAGCCTCTGTTCCTCCTTCCTAAACCTTTAAAAATGGAGATGATGAGACTAAACATAACCTGATACTTGCCCTAAGTAACCTCTGAAGACGCCGATACCATCGCGCAAGTCTTAGGCTTCTTCAGGCTCGAAACCCAGGAATGTGATTCCAGGGTCCCAAGTGCGTCCTGTCTGTCCTTTTCTCCCAAGTTGCAGCGCTCAAGGTATTTCTTCCTAGGCATTGCTCAGCTTATTCCTTTTTCTTGGTCAGAAATTGTATTCCCTTTGATAAAGCCATTCTCTGCACAAACCAATTATTTTCTGTCACTACATTTTCTCTTTAATTCTAACTTTGGAAGACTTTTTGCATTTTGCTACTGGTAGGCTTGCAATGCATTGGATCAACGGCAGGCCACCATCTTTGCTCAGGAAAAACATTTTATTCATGGGTCTTTGTCTGCACGTTGTAATGATGGGCCTGGTACGGTGGTTCTAAACCCTCAATGCAATTCTGAATCACTAAGGAGTACTGAAGATATCGAAGGCCTAGGACCTATCCCAATGATCTGGATTCAAGTGGTCTGAGATAGGGTCGGAGTGTTGACTTTTTATTTGTTTCGTGGTGTTGGAGATGGAAACCAGGGCTTCATGCATGCTGGCAAGCACTGAGCTACATTCCCAAACCCAATATTTATTTGTAAGTTTATGAGTTGATTTTAATATGTGACCAGGATTGAGAGCTATTGGTCTAATCAGAAGGAATTTGCAAGGAGTGTTAGGGCCTTTCAAAGGAAGCTGTGGTATCCTGCAGCGGTGTTGGCATTGCCATAAAGAATTATCTCCTTTTCTTTTCCCAGATGGTTCTCCTGGCCAGGTGCGAGGGACACTGCAGCCAAGGGTCACGCTCTGAGCCCTTGGTGTCCTTCAGTGCGGTTCTCAAGCAACCTTTTCGTTCCTCTTGTCACTGCTGCCGGCCCCACACCTCCAAGCTGAAGGCCCTGAGGCTGCGTTGCTCAGGGGGCATGCGATTCACCGCTACCTACCGGTACATCCTCTCGTGTCACTGTGAGGAATGTAGCGTCTGAGGTCAACTGCTGTGTGGCGTCTGGATGGGGAGAGCACAAGGGAGTTCACCCAAATGGAGAAAGGCTGGCAAGAGAAGTCAAGGCGGACAGAGACGCAACAAGCCCCACAGGATCCTGCACATTCTAGTGATAAATACTCTGCGCACTACTTGACAGAGAGCTACTCTGGAAACTTGTTTTTAATTCCTGTCTCTTTCTCTGTACAATTTCTTTTAGTTCCTTTTCAGATTCAAGCACTTCCCCTGATGGCTCTGAATACTGTTCGAGTTTCCAATCGTTTTCATTAGCGGGAAAAGTGGGTCCCTATGCAAGAGTGTGTCGGGTTGTCACTGTTGGAAGGCAGGAAGCCCCAGCTCTTCCTGGAAAGTCTTCTGTTGTTTTGAACCTTGTCATTTTGCTCTAAAGTTGCCATCCCTGCTAAAGGTTACAAGTTTCAAATTCTGGACAGCAGGCATGAGGGCATGGTTAGTGAGGTTTACTCATGGACATCTGACTGGCAGTGAAGTAGCTAACAATTGGAGTCTCTTATGTGATGCTAGAACTCTTGACAACTCTGATTAGTGTTCATAAATGGTTTGGGGGAAGAAAAGGTGGTGTGAAGGCTCTTGCAGATAACTTATGGTAAAATTTGTGAGGGAGCAGACTTTTAAAGACTTGCACAGACCCGGATCCTGCACTGACTTTGGAAAAGGCATATATGTGCTAGTGGCATGGAGAGTGCATCATACTCATGCATGCAGATTAGACAGCCGGGTTTGAATCTATTTGTGGGTGTGCTATAGCTTTAGCCATGTTGCAGGCACTGTTCTCTACCATCCACTTGTCCGTGTGAGGCTTGTTGCCGTAATGATGGCCTAGCTCATCTTCTGACATTTGGCTCAACATTTTGGTCCTTGAGGTTCAAATTCTGAGTTATTACCATGTTTTAAAATAAAAGGAGGATATCTTCAAAATTTTGGCTGTGTAAGTTTTTATTTTTCTTCTTCACTATCTCATTGTGTGTGGATTGTAAAATCTGTGTATCTAGTGCTTGGACATCTACTATGATGTTAAAGGAGAGCCCAAATCATATCTGAGCGTGATGGTGTATGTTTGTAATCCCAGGACTCCAGGAGGCTGAGGCAGGAAAAACATAAAATCAAGCCCACTCTAATTTAGCAACTTTGTGAGAGCTTGTCTTAAAGCCTAATAAAGTACAGTGGATATAGTTTAGGTTCAGCCTCCAGTACAGAAAAAGAAGTTTCAGAATACATGGTGGGACTATTTTTAAAAATCAATGTGATAAGTTGATGAGTGTTTATGAAATTTGGCTATTAGTTTCTTGATTTAATCTTTTGAATTAACATGAACTCTGATGCATTCTGGATTCCTTAAACACTATGGAGCGAAATTAGAGAAGCCAATGCCTTCTAAGTCTGTGTTCTTGTCTCAGAAGAGAATATGTATCTGTAACTAAAGCGTAAAGAATCATCAAAGGATCCACAGGAGAACGAAAGGTTCACAAATTAGCTTCTATGCTGCTGATGGTCCAGTGTTCCAGATCCAGTGGTGCTATCGCACATACAAGAAGAGTGATCTCAGCAGCATAGTGCCGAGGCCACTGCAGACATCTCAATACTAAGCCAGACTTGGCAACTCAGTTTCCAGGGCAACCTTGACACTGTGTAGTCCTGGCTAACCAGAGATGACGGTGCTCCCCACAGTTAGCACAGCCAACCTGCGAATTACCTTTCCTGTGGAGATGATGGTTTTGTGCACTCTTTGGTGCTGTTTTCACACAATTTTTAGGAAGTCGGCAGTGTTAAATTTGTATTTGTGGCTTTGAAACAGAGTGAAACTAATGCTATTAAACCTTGACCTTGATTTTAAGCTTAATGGTGAGAGAGCCAGCTGGTCCGCTAAATTGGAGTTTCTCTCTATTCTGAAGGCAAATGGAAAATGACATTTTGGACCATTACACGAAGAGAAACTGTCACAAAAGAACTAAATTTAATACTGAACATTAAATGGATATAATCCTTAACTGATAACAAAAGTATTAACTGCTGGTTACATTTATGGCTGTTCTTTCATGTAACTAACCAAAAATTGGAAATAATACTGCTAGACTTAAAATGTCTCTTCTTGGCTTTGGGAGTCTGTAACATACACCTCCAAAAACGAGTCTTTATTTTCTTCCCACCAATTTGGGACTGGAGTGAGGAGTTGTATGACTCACATCTTCCAAATTCTCTGGGAGCCATAGAAAATGGCCCCTTCAAATCCCATTACATGGTCTATTGTCAAAGTTTCCCCCACAGAAATGAGCAGAATGTGCCTGGCATTAACGCCAATGGGACAGCAGCGTTGGGAAGGCTGTTAGAGAGTACCAGCGTCTTTTCTTCCTAACTATATGACGAAAAGGAGGCCTGCAGAAACCCAGGTGTCTGCAAGTCAAAGAGTACCAAAGTCACCTACTTAGTCTTGGGTTAAAACGAGAGCTCAGCTTTCCCACTCCTCACAGCTACGAATGCTTCCCTTCCCTCCCTCCCACCAGCCAAAAGAGCCTCACTCCTTTTAGGATCTTGAATGCTAAATAGGGTGAATGGGCTGAAAAAGACTGCGGCTAGACAGGATAAAGTTTAATGTAGCATACCGAAGCTGACGAAGAGGAAAAAGAGTTACATTTTCGCCAAGGACCCCAAAATAGCCCTGGGAACAGAGTGAATTCAGACATTGTTGGGTATTAAGTTACTACGTAATTTGTATTATATCTTTTAAACATTACACGTATTTAGCCTTACTTTAGTGTTTACCCCTAAGGATTGAGAGAGAACCAAATGAAAACATTGATCGGTTACAAACACTATTCCTGGAATGCCTACGGAATGTTCACTTGCCTTTCCCATTTACTATGCGTAAAAAAGGAGCTTAAAATATGTAATAATTTTCATAGCTTGCATTTTAGAAATCTGTGTGATAATTCTTAATGGTGGAGGAAAAGCCTCCTGTGAGCTGGTTTGCCCTCATCATTTCTAAGTGTTTTAAAATAATAATGAGCTACCACTTCCGTGGAAGACTCAGGGGTTTGTGAACAATTCATTTTCTTGAGATTTGAGCTTCCCAGATCAATCTCTTAAGCCTTATACATGTAGGAAGGTCCTGAACTTTCTCCCGAGGCTTAAAATGAAGGAACAAGCCAACCTTTCTTCATTTTGAGGAAATAGTGGTTAAATTTCTCTTAAGCTCAAGTGTTTGTTTGATAATCCATCCAATAGGTTATTTTTATTAGGCAGAGCAGGCTGCACACATATTTGAACTAGAGGACTGTTTGACTTCATTTCGATTTTGGAGGAAATAAGGTAGGGGTTTCTTTTAGTTACTTGTTCAGATCGTAAGAGCAATGACTGAGAATGCATGCCAAATGTGTGGAGGCCAGAGAGGCGGAGCCATATCCTCCTGTGGTTTATCCCCAAAGTGTCCCCCCAAAGTTTTGTGTGTTCAGAAGTGGAGCTTTTGGAAGATGATTGCGTCATGATTGATGGATCGACCCACTCATAGGTTCGTTGATGGATGGGCTATCAGGAGATGGAAGCCACTTGAAGGAAGTAGGATATACCCTGTCCCCGGATCCTTCCTCTCCTTTTGCCCCTTTCTGTCTCTTATTGCTTCCTGGAGTCCACGAAGTGAACAGCTTTCCTCTTCCATGAGTCACAATAAACTGTTTCTCGTTAGATTGTGGCTGTCAGGTATTTTGTCTCAGAATGGAAAGCAGGACTGATACACAGCTTGTGCTGCCTGATTCGTGACCCCAGGGCGCAGACCGACTCTGGTGGTTGGACATAGATGCTTCCTTGAAGACCTAGAGCAGTGGAGAAGCTGGGGTTGGAAAGAGTTTTGCCTAAAGGTGTATTGTTAGACTCCGAGGGAGCTCTTTGCTTAGGATGTTTCTTTCCATGCAGAAAGGGATACCCAGCCGCATATGCCGAAAGGAAAGCATTTTGTGAGAAAATGACATCACATGCCAGCAAATCCTGTGTCTTCACTGCATTAATAATATGGTTTTTTCTACCATAAATCTATGAAAGCATAGGCTTTTTCTTTTATTTCATGATGAAGGTGATTGACTAAGGTCATTTTGTTCTCTCACATCCCAATGCCATCTTCTCATGGAGCAGACATTCCTTTTCCCTACAAAATTATTCTTTTTATTAGTATGTTTTTGTAACACATAATAATTACCTTATATCTGGGGGATGGGTGCAGTTCAACTATTTTTCCTCCCCTTTCCCTTTGCCGCATTCCTTTCTTTTTCTCCATATCCCCCTCCCTTCTCCACATAATAAATCATCTCCCACCCTCTACTATGACTCTTTTATTTTGTTCTTGTACTTATTGACACTTTGAGTTTCTCATATTAGAGAAAGCTTGTGATAGCTAGCCTTTTGTTTATGATTTATTTCACTGAACAGAATGGTCTCAAGGGGCATTCTTTTTTTTTCCCTACAAATCACTCAATTTTTTTCTTTATGGTAGAATAGTATTCCACTGTATATATAGAACACATTTTCTTTATCCATTCACCCATTGGTGGACCTGTTCACTGCTTCCAAGATTTAGCTACTATGAGCTGTGCAGCTATAAATACAGGCATGCCTGTATCACTGTAATATCAGACAGAACATTCTAATTGGATGACCATGGCAAACGTGGAGATATGTCAACCAGGCCCCCCTTTAAGGGTTTTTTGCCTGGTTGTCAAGCCCTTCAGGGGGTGTTTCAGCTGCGGAGTCACCTTGGCCTGGAGCATACTCTCCCAAGGCAAGCTCACATTCAGGGCCAGACAGAGGTCAGGCAGAGTTTGGGGGAGGCCAATTCGAATGAGGCCCCATTGCTCGGGAGCTGCCCACACGTTGGCTGCGGTGTGCCAGCCCTAACTCCCTTTCAGCTTGTGCTCACTTTCCCCCTTTGCCCTCCATGAATGCCGATCCCTGTTTCAGCATCTAAGTCTTGAGAGTGGAGCCTGTGACAGTAACTTTATTGGCCTATAAAAGGCCAGAAATGTATTATTTTTGGATCCAAAGCAGTCTAGCCTTGTCGTGTGACAAATAAGATTTAAGGATTCAAATCAAGGTTTTGGTTTCCTTCAAATGCAAGGTTTAATGAGTTGGTGCCTACTGGGTGTTCGCAGAATGCTAAGCGCTGGAGATTTTGAGATGAGAAGGTCATGGCTTTGTGCTTATACATAGGCAATGTAGAAAGTGAGACAGAGTTCTTTTTTTGCTAAGTGCTTGCAGAGATCGAATGTAAGGCCTTGTACGTGCTAGGTAAGTGAGCTGTGAGCTACATGCTAGTCCCCTGATTTTTTAATAAAGTATTTACCTGATGCCTCACAGTTTGAATTTTACCTTGTTTCTTTATGTACATGTGCTCATTTTTTTATTAATGCATATTAGCTCTCCAAAAGTTTGGATTTCATCGTGACAACAGGTATGTAAGAAATGATTTATAATGAGTGCTCTGGTGACATACAGATAACCCCTGAAGAGATAATCTGGGGCGCTTGGATTTAATGCAGCCATCGTTATGACAGAAGCATGGATTTTAGCGAGAAAACTAGCATTCGTACAGCACTTGCAGATATAGTATCTCATTTGCTTCTCAAAATATCCTTATGACATGACTTAATTATAAAAAATTTCACAAGAAACTGGAGCTCACCTTCTGGCCTCAAGGTTTGTGCATTTGCTAATCTCAAGTCTAATTTTTCTTTTTTTCTTTTTTTAAACCTTTACTGAAGTTTATTTTACTTTTTATAATTGACACTATGAATGAACATATTTATAGGGGTGAACAATTTGATGTTTCAGCATGTGTACACATTGCATAACTATTTAATTAGGATAGTTAGCATATCCATGCATTTGTCATTTCTTTGTAGTGGGAATATCAAAATTTTTTTTTCTAACTTTTAAAAAATATACACAGCCTTCTTATAACTATAGTCACCCCACTGTGCAAGAGATCACTTGAGGTTGTTCCTCTGGTCTGAGTATAATTTTGTACTTACTGACCAGCCTCTTTGGCCCTCTCCTCCTTGTGTTCACCTTCAGCCTCTGGTAAGCACAGTTCTCTTCTTTATTTCTGTGAAAGCAACTTTTTTTTTCCTAAGATTTTTGGCTGGAGAAATAGTGCAGCACACAAAGCACTTGCCTAGCAAGGTTGAGACTCTGGGTTCAATTCCCCAGCACCACATGAGCCGGGCCCAGTGGTTCACACCTGTAATCCCAGCACATGGGAGGCTTAGAGAGGAGGACTGCTGTGAGTTCCAGTCAGTCTGGACTACATAGTGAGTTCAGGACCAGCCTGGACTACAGAATGAAATCCTGTCTCACAAAAAATTTCCTTCTGAGATTCTTTTTTTTTTTTCTAAAGCAGGTTATCAGAAGGAAAGATCCACCAAATCACCTTTGTTCATATCTGTCAGTTCTCACTAGCAAACTATGATCCCGGAAGGGGAGGAGTTTGTTGATACAAAGAACATACAAAGCCTTGACTCAGTAGAACCTCATAGAATATATTATTTTCAGCATGAATTTCAGGAGAAAATAAATACATCACATTTAGATGTCGCCTTTTGAATAGCTTTGGTGTCTTAGGGTCGTAACACGTATAGTGTGAATTCTTCAGGCAAAAACTTGAAAGTTAGGCGTATGTCCCCAGAAGGGGCTTGATTTGTATAGCAAATCACTGTCATCGTCATCATCACACTGTCATCATTACTAACCTTGCTTCACAATTATGGTCCACGGCATCCCATTTCATCCTCCCAGCATCCCTAGCGTCTATTGTTACTCCCACTTTACAGAAATATAAGTAAGTACTTATGACTCCTACTCATTGTGGCTTATTGAAAATTTTTTAACCCTAGAGTTCTTTATTATGTTACAAAGGATCACACAAACTAATTTTCCATCATCATAATGTGTAGATAAGGCAAATGTGCATGCATATGTGTTCTGAAATTAAAAAAAAAGAGGTAGGTTCTCTAAGGGCTGACACTCAACTCTTGTGATATGCATATGCAATTCCTCAAGCTGAATGCAGTTAGTACTTATTGCAAATACATACTAATAAAAGGAATAATTTTGGGAAAAAATAGCCCCGCTTGGGGTTTTAAATAACTATTTGGTTTTGCTTTGCTTTTACGAGGTTCTCCTCTGTAGTAGTCTAGGCTCATCCTGAACTCACTATGGAGCCCAGGCTGGCCTTGAACTCAGGCAATCCTCCTGCCTCAGCCTCCCGAGTGCTGGGAAAACATGTGCACACAACCTAATATTTATGTGGTGCCAGGGCATCAAACCCAAGGCCACGTGTATGCTAGGTAAGTATTCTAACCACTGAGATACATCCCCAGTCCCCAAAACTAAATTCTTTCTCCTTTTTTTTTTTTTTTTTTTTTTTTTTTGAGACAGGGTCTCGGTCTGTGGCCCAGGCTGGTTCTGAATTCACTATGGAGCCCAGACTGGCCTTAGACTCATGGCAGTCCTGCCTCAGCCTCCAGAGTGGAGTGCTGGGATTACAGGCATGCAACACCACACCCGGCTTATGTGGTGCTGGAGAATCGATCTCAGGTATTTAGCACTTAACTTAGTGCTTGCTAGGCAAGTGCTTTAACTGCTGAGCCATTCCTCCAGCCCCTCAAAACTAAATTCTTAATGATGTGTTCTGTCCAATCTTTGGGGTATTTTAGCAGAGTGTTTTCTCCCATAATTTTACTGTGTTCAATTGTTTCCTCTTCAGCATTGGAAGAGCCTCCTATTTCCCTTACTTGGTTCTATCACTCTGTTTGCAATTCATGGCTCTTTAGGTAGCGTTTGCTGAAAGAAGCCATGAGAAACTATAGCACTTAGGAATTGTTTCGAAAGGGAACCTGGAAGACGTGTAATCCAAGTTGCTCATTTTATAGAAATCTTTTGGCCTTTTGTACCCTACCTGCCCAACCAGTGGTCATCCTCTTGGCTGATGCTACCTTCTGGATACTTTTTGCATGACAATGTCCTATGAACAACACAATGATTATTTATTGTTTTTGCTGTAGAAACCAATATACTGTCTACTCTTACTGCCAACTCAGTGTTCATCGTTACATGTTAGCAGCATGCACTCTCGGGCCCAGACTGCCTTGAGCTCACAGGCCCTTGCTCTGCTAAGAGTCATGTGACTCTGAGTAAGTTATTTGGTCTCCGTGTACCTTGGATTCCACATTTGTAAGGCTACAATAAGGATAACAATGTGCTGATGCTTCTTGGACCTATTTTGAGTTAATATACAATGTTTAGTGACCAGGACCATGCCTGGCACCTGATAAACACTCATGAGTATTTGCAGTTATTCCTATTTAGGCATCATAGTCCAAACAAATTGTCACTTCTCAAATATGGCTTTGGTTAAGCTGAAAGTAATCCTTAGCCCATTTTTTTTTTCTCTGCAAAAACTATGCATTCTTGAGATTCCTCACTGCATTACTCTCCAGTAAATTTTCATTTTTTATGGTTGTAGCGCTAAATCGACAGAAATGTTAGAGCCCATTGTTAATTTGCAGGGTATATTTTAGCTTGTGTATTCTGCCTTCAAGTCACATTTTGTCAGTGACAGAAAGTATCTATACGATCGTTTTATGTGCCTACCTGCAAGGCTGAGTCAGGCTTAGAGTGAAAACTATGGTTATGCAATGTGAAAGTTTCTTAATACCTTTTTTCTGGGAAACTGTCTTACTCTTAAGTAAATATATGGCTTTTGCTTTTTCCCACCATCCAAGTTCTCTCAAAAACTTTCCCCCACCTCTTAACAGTTCCTCTCAAGTGTGTGAGTTAGTGAGCCCCTTTCAAAATATGTTCTGGTTGTGATCTGATGGAAGAACCACATGAAAGTAAATCTTTGGGCCAATTTTAATTGTTGTTATTATTAGTTTGCAGTTCTGGGGACAAAACTCAGGGCCTTGTCCTGCTGCTGGGCTACACTCCCAGGTCCAACCTCAAATTTAAGAAGCCAGGCCTGCTGATCTACTTGTTTGATACCAGCATTCTGGGAGACTGAGATAAGAGAGTACCAAGTTCAAGCCCAGCCTAGTCAACTTAGGGACCTGGTGAGACTGTCTCAAAAATAAACAAATGAAACGGGCTGAGAACGTAGCTCAGTGTGAAGGTCTTGGGTTCAATCTCTAGCACCACAGAGAAATAAACATATAAATAAAAACACCAGTGAGTAAAGGAAGATATATTTCATTGCAAGAAAGGATTACAGTAAATAGTACAAGTTAATAAATTTGACTCCTTATATTCATACGTTTTTCCAAAACAATGTGACTATTGATTAACACATTTTATGTATTTTTGAAACTAGCACAATTATAAATCAGCAGCTTTTAATTTCTCTTAGCTACTTGTTTCTTACATTAATTCACATTTTGTATTTATTCAGAACCAGAAATCTTCTCAGGAAGACCAAGACTTGAACAAAGATTAGAATATCAAATTAAAATAGTAAAACTATAATTTATATTACTTAAGTCAGGTTACTAAGGCAGGAGTGTGGCATGAGCTATGTATATTATTTTTAAATTTCTGGAAATCATACTTTCAAATTAAGAACAAGCAGATAAACTAATATTAAGAATATATTTTATTAAATATAATATATTGCAAATATGACCAGTTTAATATGTAATCAGCATGAAGTTATTAATGAGATATTTTGCATTATTTTTTCATGCCTACCATCTCTGTGAAGTCTGGAGTATATTTACAGTCACATGGCATATCTGTTTAAATTACATGTTCTGTTTGAGATTTCATGAGTCTGCTAAAATCACCAGAGAAGTGGGGAGATACAGGCTAAGGGGATGGACTCGAAAATTATGGCTGAGCCATCTCAGCACTTGCTAAGCAATAGTGGACATATCAAAGAGTGGCTTGCCCATGTGGCTCAGAAATCCCCTTGGACTCACAAAACCTAAATGTACCTCTTGTTTTGCTGCTGGCAAACTGTGTGAACCCAAGCAAATTATTTACATTTTATATTTCTCAAGTTCTTAAACCAGATTGTGAAGATCTGTTTCTGTATGACAAGTATTTTTTACATACATACATACATACACACACACACACATAGAGACACTCACCCACCACACATATACACACATACATGCACCACCTCTAATACCTGTTCTCAAGTTAATGGGGCTTTTTTGTTTGTTTGTTTAAATCTGTTTCTGTGTTATTTTCACCACTAAGAAATCTTGTCCTTTCATTTATTAGGTTTCTCCGCTTTCTTCTTTTCAAGGATTGTACGCGGGGCGGGGTGCAGAAAGTGCTTAGCATGTACAGGCTCTCGGTTTGTTTCCCAGAACTGCAAAGACAAAAAGACGAATGTCAAAAGTCAAGACGTTTTTTTATTTCATATACATGATTTAAAATGGGAGACATCTATTAGTTTCATTAAAATACTGACATGACCAATCTCAGAACACAGCTATTATATTACATAGGGTAGAACAGTTTATAGGGCATCATCTTGGTTATTCTTTTTAAAAATCGGATATGGTATTTTTAAATGGAAAACAAATGTTCCATTTCTCCTTTTCTTTTGCTCCTAGCTCAGTCTTCTCTCCGTTTCTAACAAAGGCCCCAGCAGCAGATGGATGGGAAGGGATTGGGGGTGGCTCTGCAGCTCAGCCATCCGTTTGCTTTTGTGTATGAAGGACTTGGAAATATGCCAGGGGTATTTGAGGAAAAAAGCAAGAGAGATCCAAGCTTTTAGGCAGAGTGTTCATCCATAATTAAGCTACTTAGTTGCAAGGCCGTCGAAGGGAAATTTCAGAGCCCTTGATAGCAAAGGCCACCTGTGCTGAATACAGAGCAGGACCTTCGGGGAAAGGCAAGAATGACCACAGGTTCTTAGGAAGCGGTGCACAGACAGGAAGGACATCTGGAAAGACAAAGGCCAGGCTCTGCGCTCTGTGTCAGACAAACCTGGCAGATATGTACTCTTTGTGAAACTTGGAATCTGACGCCAACGTCTGTGGTCTTAGCCAAGAGACTTCAGCCTTTCTTTCTGTACTGTGTGGCCTCAAATAGAAAAAAAAAATGACTTTAAGCTCAGAGGCCATCATTCATATGGCGTCTTTACTCTGTATCAAGTATGGTGCCACACATGATGGGTACAGGTAAGAATTTTAGATAAGCTGCTCAGCAATTTTATTGTTAGCCACATTTTACAGACAAGGAAACCGACACTCAGATGAGGTTCATAGGCCAGCAAGGAGATGGAGCAAACTTACGCCACTGATCTCTGTTTCAAAAGCTTATGATTCATTTTCTTCTATTCCATCTACTGTTTCTCCCTGTAGCTGTCTAGGTTTGACCCTCAGACAGAGCATTTTCCCACTAAATGACTACATTGCAAGACCAACGTCAAGATCAAGGTCAATTTGCTTAAAACTTTCCTAACATTCAAATATTTTAAAAAGAACAGCCCCTATTTCTAAGATGTCCTTGGGAGTACTCCAGCTTCTAATGACTCTGGGGACTATTAGCTAACTACTGGGGCTCCTATAAACTTCCCAAAGAAATATTAGGTCAGAATTTCCTTACCCTTGCATCCAAAGGATTTGAGTAAAACTCTCCTGGGCTTAGAAACTCCATACTACAGAAGTGTCCAGAGCATTTTATTTCTCTTCCTGCAATGCCATGAAATGGAAGAGACCATCTCTATCACGTTCGCAGAACTCAGGGCATTGCTGATATCACATCAGAGAGGTCTCTGGGGGTAATTCAGTTGAGTGTACTTGTTCAATGAATGAGATTCTTAGGAAGGTTAAAGTTGCAAACCTAGCACACACAGCAAAGCAGACCTATAACCCCAGCATTCTGGGAGGTTGAGGCAGAAGGACTGTAAGTTTGAGCCCAGCCTGGGCAATTTAGCAACTTATTAAGACCTTGTCTTGAAATAAGAATTTAAAAAAAAAAAACGTGAGTTGCAGATGAATCTTAGTGTAGATCCTGAGTTCAATTCCAAGTACCAGAGGAAAAAATGCAGGACTGGAGCCCAGCCTCGCAGGCCTCCAAGATAATGACTGTTGGATGTCTGCCTTGCCCTTCCCACATCTCCTTCATCCCAATACTCATGGCCAAGTTCAGAATAGACCTATTGACAGAGTGAATTTCCTCAGCTAAAAAAGGATGGGGACTTTACACAAGAAACCGGGCCAATTACGGCTTCTGATCCACTTAGCCTACTGTTTGACCTCCTTCAAGGACGCAAAAGAGCTACAGACAACATACACCTCCTGAGAAATTGTAACCACTTTAGATGTATAGCATGCCATAATGGCCTACTGTTTCATGCAAGGTAGGCAACATTTTTCAGAGTGTCAGCGTGCCAAACAATTAGTTATATCATCAGGGCGAAGAGCATTCTGAGCAACACGCAAGCTGGTAAGACTTTGGTATGTAGCCTTTAGATGGTGCTAATGGTCTACAGTGCAGACTCTGTAAGTGCTTTGTGCTCAGAATCAAGGCTGTGGATGAGATCTCAAGAGGGTAGCTGCCTTTCACACCTCATGTGCCCGGCTTGGGGAACACATCCACAGAGAGATCTGGAGGCATCTTAATAAAAATGCATGTCTAGGGCTCTAGTTGCCATAGCAAGGCATGGGTAATGCCTCCTCTAAGCAGAGCTCATGCGATCCAAGTCATCAGTCGATATTCAACCTGAATATATCTCCTCTGTATTCAGAGTTGTGCTGTGTCACTGTGCATTGACCGGAGCTTGTGGAGATCTTGGCTCACAATGTCCAATTGTGTCACCAGATTGTGTAATGGAGCCATTCATTTCGTGAGATACTTTTCTTCAGGAAAGCCTCATTCATTTGCCTAAGAAAGAACTGGTAACACCCAACATCATTCATTTTTTTCTAGGTCTGAAAGGAGGGGCGGGAAAAACACATCACACCATAGCAACCTTTCTACAGCAGGCTTTTATGTCCCATTGCTTGTTTTGTCCACACACTGGGACTTCCTGAAGTTCCATTAGTCTCGCAGTCCTGACGGAAGAGACAATGCATGGCTGTCCAGTTTTTCTTTGCCAGTGCAGTGAGTGACAGGCTGTGTCACGGTGGCATTGAAAGACCCTAGACATTGTTGAGATTTTTCTGTGTGGGAAGCAAAAAAATGCCTTGTCCATTCTCGTGGGTGGCTCTGTACATGGGAGCTAAGGGAAGTTCTTCAAACCAGAGGTCACATTCAGTGCAGATATGCAGTGTGTGTGTGTGTGTGTGTGCACGCACGCGCACGCGTGTGTCCACTCTGATTAGAAGAGAAAGATTTGGGAGTAAGAAGAGGTTAAAGGTCAGGAGGAAGAAAAAGCTTCCATCCTAATTATCTGGTGAGAAAAACGTTTGGGAGAGCCATGTCACCATTATGTTAATGTCTGAAATTCTATTATAGCAGAAAAATTATTCAGAAAGACTGTGTCAGAAACAGAATTGGACCCAATAAATGGTGAGTTGTTAAGAGATAGATTTCAATTCAGTTTCAGCCAGAATTTTTCTTACAGTTAAAAACATTAAATAATAATTTCCAGCTTACAGAAGAGTGGTAAGAATTAAGAAAGCTCAAATAACAATCACCTAGATTCCTCAATGGTTAATGTTTTGCTACATTTACGTTCTCACTCTTTCCATATATGTATTTCCTGAAACATTTAGAGGGCAAATGGCATTATAGTGCCTCTTTATACCTAAAAGTTTCATTATGCATTTCCAAAAACATAAGAATGTTCTCTTACATAACCAGAGTAAAATCATACACTTTAAACTCAAAATTTTTAATTTCAATTACTTTAATAATGCTCTTTTAAAAATAAACCTTTATTTCCGTGAAAGATTCCATACATAAGAAATAAACACAAATCACACACTAGGAGAGAAAATTCTCTCTTCTTCAGGATCCAATTTTCATTTATTGTTGATTGACTGATTGATTCAGACAGGGTCTTGCATTGTAGTCCAGGCTGGTCCTGAACTCACTATGTAGCCCAGGCTGACCTCAAACTCACAGCAATCCTTCTGCCTCAGCCTCCCGAGTGATGTAATCACAGGTGTGCACCACCATGCCCAGTTCGTGTGGGAAATCAAATCTAGGGCCTTGAGCTGGCTAGGCAAGTGCTCTAACCACTAAGACACATGCCCAGCCCAAAGTTTTATTCTTAAAGAAAAATTATAAACCTCACTTGTCGCCCTGAACCTGCAAAGGAAGCCATAGAAGGTGAGGAGGGTCCCTTTCCTTCAAAGGGTGAGCAATGTGACCTGGGAGACAATATTCTCAGTATACATATTAAGAAAAAATATTTTCATTTAGAATATACAAAGAATTGAATAAGAAAATAAGTAAAAAATTTGATTAGCTTGGGCTGTGTGACAGAAGAACTGACCTATTTAAGTAACCTAAGGTTGAGGAAGGTAGCTCAGAGGGAGGCCTTGGGTTCAATCCCCAATATCAATAAATAAATAAGAATAAATTTAATCTAAATAAATCGCAATGTTTCTGGTTAGGGCTTTTTGAGCGCTTCGTTGGAAATTTTGCCTGCCTCAGGCTCATGAAGGTATCGGCCTAGGCCTTTTGCTGGAAGTAGTGTAATTCTAAGTGTTACTTTCAGGTTTATGATCAATTCTGGAAATTTTTTTGTGAATAGTGCAAAGTCAAGGTTGAGCTTCTTTTCTTTCTTCTTTTCTACTAAGTTGTTTTCTTTAGCTTCTGGTGAATCTACAGGGTTTCTGATATTCCTGAGGCCTCCTTTGTATTTCTGGGGTTCTCCTCCCTCTCCTAGTTAAGTTAAACAGGCAGTTTTTAACTACATCTCAAAATTTGAGTGTACCTACAGGGAGGCATTAAGCAGTTCTGTTAATTGGCTGCCATTTTGCCCTGGAAGTCTTCTAATACATTTTAATTTAAATATAGAAACTCTGTGCATGAAGCCATGAAATAAATATTCATATCTTTTTCTGTATTTGCTGTTTTGTTTATAGTTCTTTGCTTCAACTGAAATTCATTTCAGTTATTATGTGTGGAGAAGATAAAGATGATTTTTATCCCAGATAGTTAATGAATTGTCCATCTCTTTTTAATGATTAATTCTTCTTTTCAGCCACTGATTTATTGGGCAGATTTTGTGACACATTATACAATTATATGTCAATTTATTAATCTCTCAAGGGTTCTATTGTTATCTGTTTTAAAAAATGCTTTTAATTATTGCAATTTTATGATACATTTTAAAAGATGTTTATTTTAACAGATATTTGAAACCATATTTTTTAAAGAAAAATAGACAAGACAGTGGTTTTCAAACAATTGGTCATCATGCAGCAGATGATGGTTACTAAGAGAGGATAAACAAATGCGGTGATCTCTGGTGGTGGTGTAAAGAGGTGAAACTCAAGCAAAGCCTGGCCATCTTGAGTTGAATTTGCTGGAAAGTGTACCATGGATAATAGTGCCTCAAAAGACTTTTTCAGAAATCCGTATGGGGTCTCTTCACTTTTCATCTGAGAACTGATGCATTCATGTGCCTAAGGGACCTGACAAAGGCTGTTCAAAAGGAAAACTCAGAAACAAGGTGAAGGAGAAATCTCCAGAATGTATACACAATCAGGAATAGCTTGTATTGCTTTGAGGGAAACCTCGAAGTTCACAGGGCAGACATCTAGAGATCACAAGAGTATTGACTGAGTCATAAATCAAAATTAGACCTACCCAAAAGGCCATTCACAACCAATCTAAAAAGCTTAAAAGAAAATCTCAAAGTAATAAACTGTTCTTAAGTTAACAACATCCTAGAAAAAGTCCCAATTTTTTTTCTCTTAGAAGCAAATAGCATCCCTCCATAGCAAGATAAAATTTACAATGTGTACTGATAAAACATTATTAGGTATGGAAAGTGGCAGGAAATTTTGACATAAAATGGGGGAGAAAACTAAACCAACAAAACATATACATAATTGACAGTGAAGACAGAATTAGCATACAGACACATTAAAACAATTATAGCTTAATAATTTATAGTTTTTCCTGGTCACTTCTCCATAACAAGACTTCTTGATACTGTTTTCTTTGTCTCAGGAGATGGTGGGTTTAAAGTTGGAAGTTAACACTACATCATTGATATTTATTCATTTCTCTGGTTATCTCCTATGTATACCAGCGGTGTACATACTATGAAACCTCTGTTTGTTTTTCTTTTGTTAATCTACCTTTAAAAAAACCAGAAGTTTGTACCAACCAAGAAACTAAGAAGAGAGAAAATTATTTTTCCTCCTTCACAGGTTTTCTTTCCATAAGAAAACAAAACCATACCCCTGTCTTCTACCAAAGAAACAAAAACCCCAGAAAGACTAGAAATATACAGTCAAAAAGAATTTAATTTAGATCTTAGGATGCAACTCAGTGGCAGAGCACTTGCCTAGCATGACAAGGACCTGAGTTCCATTCCTAGTTCAAAAGAAAAAAGAATTGAATATGAAATCAAAATACTACATTCATTTTCTCTATTTTCATTTCAGTCTTCCCCCTTCCACCACAGAAATACACACACACACACACACACACACACACACACACTGAGAGAGAGAGAGAGAGAGAGAGAGAGAGAGAGAGAGAGAGAGAGGTACCACTTACATATCATACATATAAATATACAAGTATTCTTTCATAATATTTTAGTCCATGAATTTTCTCATCTATTTGCAGTTCATCCCTTTTTTCTTGTTTCCTTCTTTCAACCTAGGAAAACATTTCTCTCAACTCTACTTGTTTTCCAAGCTTACTTCTAAAGTTCTCTTGATTCCTTTTAGGACTCTTAGTTGTACCCTTAATGTTGTGTTTTGGCTCTAGAATGTCCCCCCAAAACCTCACATGTTTGGATATTATGGATGATGGTTTACTGGTGTGTGGTGGATTGAGGGCATACAGGAGACTATGGGCATGTGATGTAGAAAGGGAGGACTACTTGGGCTTACCCCAGAAGGGTCTGAACACTGAGGCCTGATCCAGGAGTGGATCACTGGGAGATGACCTGGAAGGGTATATGCTACCTCCACCCTTCCTCCCAGGCTCAGCTTCATCTATGCCATGATGTGAAGAGCTTCTTCCAGAGAGGCCACAGCTATGTTTTTCTGCCATTGACAGCTGCCTATGAATAGGTTATGACCTTCTGAAACTGTGAGCTAAGTAATTTTTTTCTCCCTTAAATGATGAATATCTGGTATTGAGTCACAGCAACAAAAAAGTAACTAAGACAGAAATTAGTACCAAATAAGTGTGGTCATTGCTGTGACTTTACCCAATGATAGTGTTTAGAAGCCCTTGAACAGGTTTACAAAAGGAGTTTGTAAAAGTTTGAAGATGCCAGCTACAGAAGCCTTAGAATACTATAAGAGGAGCTTGTTGGGCGATTCTGGCCAGAGCTGAGAAGACCAGAATGCTGATGGAGGTGTAGATTGGTCAGGCTCAAGAAATTTCAGATGGGAAGGCTAAGATCAAGAAGTTTCATGTGAGAAGGAGGAATTTATTGCCAATTGGTCTAAAAAGCACACGTGCTATGCTGTGCCAGAAAGCATGTCTGCATTTTGCTCTTGTCCAGAGACTGCTTGAAGCTCAAATTGAGACAGTGGACTACTTAATCTAGTGGAGAAAATCTCAAGGCAACCCAATGTTCAGGCGGTCAATTGAGTACTATTTGCAGCTTTTAGCCAACTCTATGGCAAAATGCAGGGAAAATTGCCATAAAAAGTTTGCAGTAACAGAACAAAATGGCCTGAAGTTGTGGGGCCAAAAACACAGGGAAGTTAGAGATTAGTATTAAAAAGAAGCCAAGTACTTACAATCAGGACTATACGAAGGATGCCTTGAGGATACCCTAGAAGTCAATAAGACCTCACTCTTTACCAAGTCACGAGTGGAGAGGCAAAAGACTTCCTCTGAGACATGTACCACAGGGCCAAAGAAGAAAATGTCTGCCGGAGTCCAGCCAACTGGAATTCAACTAAGAACTCAAAGCTTTTACAGCATTTTCTAAGGAGGCCAGGCTACTACTCAAGCCAGCAACAGAACTTGGTGATGGCTACATGGTCCAGGATTTACAGGCTTATAGAGTATAAGAAGTGTGCGATTACGGAGGCTTCCACCCAGATTTCAGAGAAAGGTATTGGAGACCAGGCAGCGTGCTCCTGGAAGGACAGTGTCTGAAGTTATAAAGGAAAAACCTAAGATGCAGTGCAGAACCTGAAAATTTGGGGAAGTCGGAAGTGTGGATCATTCCCCCAGGAAGGCTGCAGGTTGTGGGTGAGGCCAGCCCAAAGGATAGAAGCTGGAAGTTGGAATCAGAGGCATTACTATAGGGGTGGAGCCACCCAAGATCTTTAGAGTTCATACCTTGGCACAGTTTATTGGAAGTGCTTTGCTGGATATGGAGTTACGAGATTTAACCCTTGCCCTGCTGGATTTAAAATCTCTCTCTCTCTCTCTCTCTCTCTCTCTCTCTCTCTCTCTCTCTCTCTCTGGTCCAGTTGCCTTGTGTCCTTCTATTCCTTCCATTGGAATGGGAATATTTACCATGTGCCATTGTATGTTGGAAGTGCTTAACTTTTTGATTTTCATGTGAGCTTGTAGCTGAGACTTTTCCTTGAGTCTCAGAGGAGACTTTGGACTTGGACTTTTTAGCAGTCCTGGAACTATTAAGACTGTTGCAACTCCTAGAGAAGGACTAAATACATTTTTCACAAGGAAGTAAAAATGAGTCTTTGTTGTGGTTGGAACCTAGAACATCTCCCAAAAGCCTCATGCTTCTATGGATACTGTGTGCCGTTGGGAGGTAGGGACTAGCTGGAAGGGATAAATGCTTTGAGGCTTGACTTGGAGAAATGTGTACTGATTCCAGTTTTCCTCCCAGGAGTGGCTCTGTTTTGCCATGCTGGAAAGAACATTCTCTCTGCCTCTGGCCCTGACCCCACCAATGTGATTCCACCATTTTCCAGCCACCCACCCATGAGTAGAGCATGACATTTTGAACTTGTGAATTAAAATAAATCTTTCCCACTAATGTTGTGGATGTCAGGCATTCTGTCCCAGCAATGAGAAAGTAACAAAAACACTCAATATTTAAAATGATAGTATTATGAAAAAAGAAATTAAAGAGAAATGATTGAAATGATATCCCTTGTTCCTAAATAGGCAGAAAAAACATTTTGAAAACAGCCAAAGTACCAAAATTGATATACAAATTCAATGCAATCTCAATTAAAATACCAACAGCATTTTTTTACCAAACTAGAAAAACTGGTCCGAAAATTTCTAGGTCACCACAAGAGACCAGGAATAGACAAAGTAATCCTAAGCAACAAAATAAAAGAAGGAGGCATCACAATACCAGATATCAAGTTACATTTCAAAGCAACAGTGGTTAACACACACACACACACACACACACACACACACACACACACACTCCAAAACAGACAGGTGGATCAGTGGAACAGAATTGAGGGTGAAGAGAGATAAGGATTGCCATGAATTGGAAGCCTTCCTGTGCTACGTGATAAGCTCAGGATCAATCTGTACTGCAAAACAAGACACTGTTAAAAAGGAAAAAAAGAAAAGAAAATTAAATTGACAAAATTAGCAAGTACATTTACAAAATATAGAATTAAAAATAAGATTCTGTAAGAGACCTAGGTATGTTCTGAGCTGTACCATACACTCCTGTTGTCCTTCCCAGGCGCCAATATCCTGCACACCTCCATGGATCTACCCAGAAGCCATCCCGGGCCTAGCTCTGTGTTCTCATGTGTCAGACACTCCTGAAGCTCTTCCCAGGCCCTGGGATCCCTTAGGGACAGCTGCTGACCCTCCTGGAATCTGTCCTAGGGTTAGGTCAATTCAGAGCCACACCAGACACTTCCAGGGCTCTTCCCAGATCCAATTTCTCAAATCTAAGGAAAGAAATGAACATTGAACTACTGCAGGCATATAGAACTCCAACAACTTTGACCAGAAAAAAAACATCCCCACAACACATCATAATGAAAATCCTAGAGATCCAACACAAAGAGAGAATACTAAAAGCTGTAAGAGAAAAATAGTGGGTGACTTACAAAGACAAGCCCATCAGGATAACTTCAGATTTCTCAACCCAAACCCTAAAAGCCAGGAGATCATAGAGCAATATCATCCAAGTGGTAAGAGAACATAAATGCCAACATATATGGCTATATCCAGCAAAATTATTTCTCAAAATAGAGGGAAAAATAAAATTTTTCCATGGTAAAGAAAACCTAAAGAAATTTGCATCCATCAGACCAGCTCTGCAGGAAACACTTAGTGGAATATTAGGCAGAGAAAGGGAAACGAACGGTACCGAAGTCCTCAGAGAAAAGGAATCAACAGAAAGAGGAGAATGAAAAGACAAGAGAGTGGGTAAACAAATAATACCAAAGCATTATAAAGATGGCAGGCCATAGCAAACATATCTCCATAATAACCCTGAATGTTAATGGGCTTAATTCAGCTATCAGAAGACACAGATGAAAAACAAAATTTCACAATTTGCTACTTATAAGAGACACACTTTACCCATTAGGAAACTTACAGACTGAAAATAAAAGGATGGAATTTAATATCTTATGCAACAGGACCTAAGGAACAAGCAGTAGTAGCTATACTATTCTCAGACACATCAGACTTCAAACCAAAACAGAGCAGGAGAGACAAAAATGGACTCAATATACTGGTTAAGGGAAAAGCAAAACAAGAAGGCATCATAATCATTAATATGTATGCTCCCAACTCTGGAGCAGCCAATGATGTAAAACAGACATTATCTGGTATGAAAAGACCTGATACAATAGGTCCTGATACAATCATAGTAAGGGACTTTAACACTCCATTGTCACAGACACATAGTTCAACTAGACAGAAAATCCACAAAGAAATACTACAGTTACATTACACCATGGAAAACTTGGACCTAACAGATATTTATAGAATATTCTACCCAACACCAAGAGAATACACTTTCTTCTCAGCAGCACATGAGACATTTTCTAAAATAGACAAAATTATAGGCCATAAAATATGCTTTACAAAGTAGGAAGAAGTTAAAATACTTCTTTGCTTATTCTCAAATTATAGTTCAATAAAACTGGATCTCAACAGCAAAAGAAACAACAGAAAATATGCAAATACATGGAGACTAAACTTACTAATGAACCAACATTGGGTCACAGACAAAAATCAAGGAAGAAATAAAAAACTTCAGAGAGTTAAATGATGAAGGAAGCACATCATACTAGAACCTGTGGGGTACAGTGAAAGTGGTTCTAAGAGAGAAATTCATAGCCGTAAATGCATATGTCAAAAGAATAGAGCAATCTTAAATAATCAATGTAATAAATCACCTTAGAGTTCTAGAGAAACAAGAACAATCTAAAACAAAAACCACATGATCATCTCAATTGATGCAGAAAAAGCCTTTGATAAAATTCAACACCTTTTCATGATAAAAACTCTAATAAAAATAGGTAGAGAAGGGCATTATCTCAAACTCATAGAAGACATATATGCTAAACCTACTGCAAATATCAAAGAAAATGGAGAGAAATTGAAAACATTTCCTCTCAAGTCAGGAACACAACAAAACTGTCCACTTTCACTACTCTTATTCAAAATAGTCCTTGAAACACTTGCCTTAGCAGTCAGACAAGAAAGTGAAATATTCTTAATAGCGCAGCAAAAATTTAAATACCTAGGAGTATACCTAACCAAGGAAGTAAAGGACCTATATAAATAAAACTACATTACATTGAAGAAAGAAGTTGTAGGTGACATCAGAAAATGGAAAGACATCCCCTGCTCTTGGATAGGCAGAATCAATATAGTCAAAATGACTATGCTGCCGAAACTGATATATAGATTCAATGCAATTCCTATCAAAATACCTCCAAGTTTCTTCAAAGAACTTGAAACAACAATTCTTAAATTCATATGGAACCGAACGAGACCAAGAATAGCCAAAGCAATCCTGAGCAACAAGACCAAGGCAGGAGGCATTACAATACCAGACATTAGGCTCTATTACAAAGCAATAGTCATAAACCAATGTGGTACTGGCAGAAAAACAGACAGATAGACCAGTGGAACAGAATTGACGATCCAGAGATAAACTCAGATACTCTCAACTACCTAATCTTTGATAAAGAAGCAAAAAACATGCACTGAAAAAAAGATAGCTTCTTCAACAAATGGTGTTGGGAAAACTGGGCATCAACATGCAGAAAGAAACATGAATCTAGACACACATGTGTCACCATACATCAAAATCAAATCAAAGTGGTTCAAAGATCGAGATATTAAAACTGAAATACTGAACCTTCTAGAAGACAAATTAGGCAAATATATAAAAGAAATAGGTGTAGGCAAAGACTTTCTCAATAAGACACCAAATACAAAAAAATATTGCCCCCACTGTTAACAAATGGGGTTGCATCAAATTAAAAATTTCTGCACAGCAAAAGAAATTATCAACAGTGTAAAAAGTAAGCCAACAGACTGGGAAAAAATATTCACCAACAATACCTCAGATAGAAGGCACACAACCAGAATATACAGGGAACTGAAGAAAAATGAGCCCTCAAAACCAAGGAGCCTATTGAAAAATGGGCAAATGAAATGAAGAGGCAGCTCACAGAGGAAGAAGTCCAAATGGCCAATAAATACATGAAAAGATGCTCAATATCCTTAGCCATAAGAGAAATGCAAATCAAAACATCACTAACATGCCATCTAACTCCAGAAAGACTGGCATATATCAAGAACATAAACAGCAATCAGTGCTGGTGAAGCTGTGGGGAAAAAGGAACCCTCCTGCACTGCTGGTAGGAATGTAAACTGGTACAACCACTATGTAAAGTAGTATGGAAGTCTCTCAAAAGATTGGAAATAAATATCCCCTTCAATCCAGCGATACCTCTTTTGGGAATACTCCCCAAAGAGTTAAAAACAACACACAACAGAGTTAAATGTATACCCATGTTCACAGCAGCAAAACTAGCAATAGCTAAAATTGGGACACCAGAGAACCCATCAACAGACCAATGGATACACATATTGTGGTATTTGTACACATGGAATACTACTCATCTGTAAAGACATATAGGTGGGAAGCTTTTGTAGGCAAATGGAAGCAACTTGAGACCATCGTGCTTAGTGAGGTGAGTCAGAAGCAGAAAGTGAGATATCAAATGGTTTCTCTCTTATAAGAAACCCAGAATACATTTATGTCATGGAACTTAATGTGGGAAATAATGGGAACTTGGGTGGTAGGTGGGGGGAGGGTCGAAAGGAGAGAGGGGAAGGATCTGTAACTTTGCCATGATACGTATGTGTACAAAATGCTCAAGATCAATGTGTACTTTAAATTTTGCACTTATACATATAAATAAAATGGGAAAAAGTGGTATACAAGGGCTTTACCTCAAACTGATAGAACCTATATATGCCAAATCCACTGCATATAATTATATTAAATGGGGAGAAATTGAAAGCATTCTTCCTTAAATCAGGAGTATGGCAAGGCTGACCACTTTCACCGCTTCTATTCAACCTACTCCTCAAAACCCTTGCCATAGCAATCAGGCAAGACAGCGAAATAAAGGGATTAAGCATCAGAAATGTGGAAGTCACACTATCCTTATTTACTGATGATGTGATTATCTGCATAGATCACCCCATAAACTCTACTATGAAACACTTGGAAATACTAAACAAATCCAGCCAAATCATAGGCTAAAAATCAATACTAAAAATCAATAGCCTTTTCCTACACTAATAATGAACTTACTGAGAAAGAGCAAAGAAGAATTCCTTTCCTAATAGCCCATCAAAAATTTAAATATCTAGGAGTAATCCTAACCAAGGAAGTGAAGGACCTCTACAAAGAAAACTATGTTATACTGAAAAAGTTGAAGAAGACATCAGAAAATGGAAAAACATCCCCTGTTCTTGAGTAGGCATAATTAATAGAGTCGAAACAACTATTCTGCCCAAACTGATACACAGATTTAATGCAAATTCTTGTCAAAATACCAACAACTTTTTTCACATAACTTGAAAAAAAAAGCAATCCTTAAATTCATATGGAACCAAAGGAGACCCGGAATAGCCAAAACAATCCTGAGTAACAAGACTAAAGCATTACGATTCCCAACATCAAGTTATACTACAAAGCAATAGTTATAAAAACTGTATGGTACTGGCAAAAATACAGTCAGGTAGATCAGTGTTAAAGAACTGAGGATTCAGAGACAAACTCAAATACCCTCAGCTATCTTATTTTTGATAAAGGATTCAAAAGCATACTTGGGAAAAAGGATAGCCGCTTCAACAAATGGTGTTGGAAAAATTGGACATCCACACGCAGAAGAATGAATTTAGGCACACATCTGTCACCATGCACCAAAATTAAATCAAAGTGGATCAAAGACCTATATGTTAAAAATGAAACACTGAATCTTCTGGAAGAGAAATTAGGCAAAAATACGAAAGATATAGGTATAGGCAAGGCCTTTCTTCACAAGATACCAAAAGCAAAAGAAATAGCCCCAGAATTAACAAATGGGACTATTTTGAATTAAAAAGCTTTTGTATGGCAAAGGAAATTATCAACAGTGTAAAGACAGAACCAACCGAATGGGAAAACATATTCACCACCTATACATCAGAAAGGAGGCTCATAATTAGAATATAAAAGGATCTGAAGAAAAATAAGCCCTCAAAATCAAAGATATGTTTGAAAAATAGGCAAAGGACATGAACAGGCAGTTCTCAAATAAGTACAAATGGCCAGTAAATACATGAAAAGATGTTTAACATCCTTAGCCATTAGAGAAATGCAAATTAAAACATCACTAAGATGCCATCTAACCCCAGAAAGAATGGTGTATACCAAGTACTCAGACAGCAATCAGTGCTGGCGAGGCTGTGGGGAGAAAGGAACCCTCTGCTACTGCTCGTGGGAATGTAAACTAGCACAACCACTATGTAAAGCAGTATGAAAGTCTCTCAAAATATTGAAAATAAATATCCCCTTTCATCCAGCGATCCATCTTCTGGGAAATTTCCCAAAAGAGTGAAAAATAACATATAACAGAGATAAGTGTTTTTAGCAGCACAATTAACAATAGCTAAAATGTTGAAGACACCAAAATACCCATCAAGAGACCAATGGATACACAAACTGTGGTATTTGTGCAGGATGGAATACTACTCATCTATAAAGACAGGTAGGTTGGAGGCTTTTGTAGGTAAATGGAGGCAACTTGAGACCATCATAATCAGTAAGGTGAATCAGAGGCAGAAGGTTAAATATCGAATGGCTTCTCTAATATGAAAAACCCAGATCACCATCACTGCATAGAACTAATTGAGGGAAATAATGGGAACTGGTGGGGAGGAGAGGGGGTGGGTGGGTAGAAAAGAGAAAGGGGAAGGATTTATAATTTTGCCATGATATGTATATGCACAAAATACTCAAGAAGATCGATATAAACATCATGTATTGTGCATATACATATCAATAAAATGGGAAAAATAAGGTTCTACAAGAAGTAATCTGATTACAGTGATCAAAAGGCATGAGCAGGCATCACATTGAAGAGGATATACAGAAGTGGAATAAGGACATGAAAAGATGTTCAATATTAGTAGCCATCAGTGAAGTACAAATTTAAACCACAGTGAGTTAATACTGCATAATTATCAGAATGGCTAAACTAAGAAATACTGGTACTACCAAATGCTGATGATGCTGAGAAATCGGATCTCGTGTGTAAAATAGAACTGCCACTCTGGAGAATAATCTAGCAGATCTTTTTAAAAAACTAGACATGCAACTATCACATCATTCGGCTGGCATACTTCTGGGAAGTCTTCCCATAGAAAAGAAAAGTTCTGTTCATCCAAAAATTCACATATAATTGTTCATAGCAGCTCCTTTTGTAATCACTCGAAGTGGAAACAACCCAAATGTCTTTCACCATGTGAATGATTGAGTTGTATTACTTTTATGTGACGTTCTTAAAACAATGGAGTTGGATAAGTGAAATTAATGGTTGTCAGGGATTAGGGATGGGAGAAAAGGTGGGTATAACCATGAAGATATAGCAGAAGGCAGTGTCTGTTGTGTGTGTAGACTGTGGTGGCAGTCACAGGGATATGTGTGTGTGTGTGTGTGTGTGTGTCTGTGTGTCTGTGTGTGTGTGTGTCTGTGTGTGTGTGTGTATATATATATATATATATATATATATATATGGGGCAAAATTGGACATGACTGCACACACACACACACACAGCATGCACAAATGCACATAAAACCAGGAAAATCTGATTAACTCTGTAATTGTACTAATGCCACCTCACTTTAATATTGTACTGTATTTGTAGCATATTTATGCAAAATATCATCATTGGGGGCAATATGAAACCACTCTGTATATTTTTGGAATGCTCCTGTGAACTCATAATTATTTTAAAATTAAAGGCTTTAAAAAAACCCCAGTATTCTAGGGTCTAACATAGGTAATATGACAGGGTTGTCCAATGGACGCATAATGCAAGTCACATGTTTCAAATCCATACCTTTTCTAGTGTCCATAGTAACCACAAAATAAAAGCAGGTATAATTTGAAATATATTTGATTTAATCCTATATATTTGAAATATGATAGTTTGATCATGTAATCAATATAGTAATTATTTAGAGATTTTGCATTTTGTTTTTACGAGACTTCAAAATCTGGTTTGCATTTTACACTTACAACACAGCTCAGCTTGATCTGGACACGTTTCAAATGGTCAATGGCCATGTATGACTAGTGACTAATGTATTAGAGCAGATTTAAGAGATGAGGAGACATTCTTAACAAAATCTTAGAACTCAGAATTCACTGAACACAATATAGATGTCTTGAATATATTTTGGGGCAAATAGTATCATAAACAAGGTTAATAAATAAAATTTGAAATACATGTGATACAGTGGCAACCTGAGTCACTGTTCCAAAGAGCTCCTACAGTGGACAAGATGAAGTCAAAGGCCATAAACAAACAATTGACAGAGAGCAAATACAAAGACCCAACAAACACATGAAAACATGCATGCTGAATTAATAATGAGATTTCACTTTATACCTATCACATTTGCAAAAGTTAAAAAGATCGACAGCAACCATTGCTGGCAAGAATTTAAGGGAAGATATTCTTTCAAACACTGCTTTTCAAAACATAAAAGATGACATCATTTTGGAAAGCGATCTAGCAAAAATTCCATATGCACTTCTCTTAAAAACTGCATATGCCTATTGATTGAGTGCACCAGTCTTGAAAGACTCTTCCTTAGAAATAATCAGTACATAACAATATTTATATAGATATATTTTGCTGCGTGGTTCCTAGAGGTAAAACATTAGACACAAACTTAATCAGAAAGGGAAAGGTTGAATGCATTATATTTTTCAACTATGAACTATCAGCCAGCCATTTTTTTTTTTGAAAAAGCAGGGGGCTGGGGATGTAACTCAGTGGTTGAGGCCAGCCTGGCTTGCAGGCAATCATGGGTTTCTTCCCTAGCATGGCAGAAAACAAACGATCAAGCAACCAAAAAGCCCCAATTAATTTGAAAGGATTTTCATAGGAATGCAAAGAAAAAAAGAGATACAACTAATGATTGTGTAGTTTGATCCACTTTCATGAACTAAACTATGTTCAACACAAATATGACCACACAAGAGTCATAAAAAATCTGGGTGTATTTGCACAGGTAGTCAATATAGTACATGCATGCACACTACACACAATTGTATATATGTGCATGTGTGTGCTGGAGGGGGGACGGTGAGTGAGAGTAGAGGAAGGAGATGTGCAAATCAATACAAAAGAGTTCGCATTACTGAGATATATGTACATGGAGACATACATAAATTCAAATAAACCTTAATATGCATTTTGAAATCATTATATAATGTTTTTTATGCTTAAGGTGATACTTAGAGCATATTTGGAACCTGAAAGCGGTACCTACAGATGACTTTTGTTTGGAGAGACTCAAGCAAAATAAAAGAAGTATTGTTTTCCCTTAAGAAGGACTTCAGGATCCTGTAGCTCTTAACTTCCCATCTCATTGCCTTTGTTTGGGGTTCCCGCCCCTCCCCCACTGCCTTGTCTCAGGCATGGACATCTGACCAAATGAAATAATGGTTGCTGTTGTTGTTGTTATAATTCAAATTAGATATTCTATAGCTGTTACTGGAGCAGCTGGAAGATAATACAATAACTTTGCTTCAGATAAAATTTTTCATTGCTTTGGAAGATTTGAATCTGAGCAACTACCTTGAAAAATCAAATAAAAAAGCTCTGTTTTCCCCCCTAGAATTTAAATAGCACCTGCTTTCCTCAGGACAGCTGATCGAGCTCCTTCGTGGGCTGTTTGCAATAAGGCTGTTCTAGATACGAGGTGCCCTAGGCATCAATATCATTGGGAACAATTCAAAGGGTAAATGAAAGGCAATCAATAGCCTGACCATAGCATGAGAAAACACAGGAAGCTTTAAGCCTAAACCATGCAGGAACAATGTTCATAGCTTAGCTCCTTGCTCCTAAAAATCAAGGGCACAAACAAAACTGTAAGACTTCTCTAGGGAAATAAGGTTCTCTGAAGTGATTAAGGAAATAGAAGGACCATTTGCCTTTGTTATATATGGAAATAAAAAAAAGAATGTGCCAAGAAAGACACAAATATATAACCCAGGCACATTTTCCATATATATCTGTATATATGTATATTTATGTATGTGTGTGGGTGTGTATATATCCAATACACAATGGTTACATTGACCTTGAGAGTTTTGTACATGTAGAAATAACTTCAATTTTACATTTCTGTCCCCTCTTTCTTTTTTGCTTTCTTTCCCCTCCCTCATCTGCCTAACTCCTAACATCATGCCCTTTGGACTCTATTATTCATTTATATGCTGGGTTTCTCAAATTAGACGAACCATGCACTGTGTAACTTTCTGAGTGTGACTCGCTTCATTCACTAAGCATGGTGGTCTCAAATAGCATCCATACACCCACAAATGGCTCAAATTTGTCTTTATGGCAGAGTAGTACTTCATTGAGTACATACACCATATTTTTTGTATCCATTGATCTGTTGATGGAATTTCAACATCTTCCACCGTTTAGCTATAGTTAGTTGTGCTGCTATAAATATGGGTGTACGTGTATGTCGGTTACTTGCTTTTAACTTGTCTGGAAAAACAGCCAGAAGAGGTATCGCTGGCTCAAAAGGAATATCTAGTTTCAGTTTTTTGAGGAATCTCCACACTGCTTTCCATAACGGCTGTACCGGCTTACAGTCCCACTAGCAGTGCGAAAGTTTCTTCCCCACCCCACCCCCTGCCAACCTCCCAGGATCTGTTGCTCTTTGAGTCCCTGGTGCCCTCCATTCTCCCTGGGGTAAGATGGTATCTTAGTGTTGTTTTTATTTTCATTTTTCTAATGGTTAAGGATGTTGAACATTTTTTGCACATATTTGCTGGCCATTTGTACTTCTTCATCTGAGAACTGTCTATTCATTTCAATGGTCCATTTTAATTTGGTCTTTGATTTGAGGGTCTATTTTTCTTTTTTGTATATTGTAGTTGTTAGTCACTTGCCCTAGGTATAGGTGGTAAAATTTTTCCCATCTGTAAGTTCTTTCTTCATTTTGTTCATTGTTTTCTTTGCTGAGCAGAAGCTTTTTAAACTGACATAATCTCATCCGCTGATTTTAGGGGCTATTTCTTTTGAATCAGAGGTCCTATTTAGAAAGTCTTTGCCGAAATCAGGCACATTTTTAAAAAAATCTAACAATACTGGAAACCTGCTGCTATTTAATATTTGAATTTTAGCAGAAAGAGTTTCATAGAAGGTTAAGCATCAGCTTTCTTTCTTATGTCTCTCTATCCTGAATTCTTAAAATTTTTCATAAGTAGCTTGTATGTAGAATAGAATACATGGAACTTCACAACCCAAAATACTACTTTTTTTTTTTTAGCTTATTGTTGCTAAGGTAAAACTTCAATGTGTCTGGATTGTGTACAGAGATGAGCTGTGGAACTACATACACCTGTTTCCTTCTGGGGCACTGATTTAGATCTGTCTTTATGTCCACTGAGTGAATTGTGGCTCAGAAAGAAGATGCTATGATTGAGCCCAAAAAGTACGTTTTGCTTGAAATATAAAATCAAAAGCTAACTCTCAAGTGATCTAAACCACCACTAAAAATGCTCCCAGATTTTGTAGGTTTCAAGTAACCTATCTTCCTTTTTGCTTATGTAATTCTTTCGCATGCTTTTCATTTTTCCTAGTCCTTCCCAAAGAGTAGATTCTAAGTAAATTTTGGTTGGGTAAATGAGTTGATATTGAAACTCTGCCTTTTAATAATTCTAACTATATTATATTCCTAAAAAGGCAAAAATTAGAGATAGTAAAAAGATCAATGATTGCCAAGTGTTACTGGAGGGTGGGGTGGGGGACAAGTTGGCAGAGTACAGACAATTTTTAGGTCAATGGAAATACCTCGCTTGATACTTTAGTAGTGGACATGTTCCTCTACAGTTGTCTAAATCCACAGAACGTGCATTGCTGAGAGTGAATTCTAGTGTGAACTATAGATTTGGGCTAACGATGATGCGTTAGTGTAGGGTCATCTATTGTAACAAATGTAACACTGGGGTCAAGAATGTTGATGGTAGTGGAGTCACGTATTTGGGAAAGTACATGGAAAATCTTTGTACCTTCTGCTAACTTTGGCTGTGAACCTACAACTTCTCTAAAAAAAATAAAAATAAAAATCTCTCCCTTGTAGGTAGTTGCACTTGCCTTAATTCAGACCACGTCCCCACGAAACCTGTGCTGGATGACTGGACTTCACAATCTTTTGACAGTCGAGAGTTTTTCAGATCTCACTAGGTTGCTTCAGTAATTGTGACAAGCCGGAAATATAAATTTCTTTTTTATCTTAAAATTATTCAGTTTACATTGAGTAATACCAGCATTCTGGGAGGCTGAGACAGGAGGATCAAAAGATGAACCCAGCAAGGACAACTTAGAGAAACTATTACCTCCAAATAAAAAATTTTTCAAAATGGCTGGAATATGGCTTGATGTGAATGTTCTGAGTTCAATCCCCAGTATTATCCAAAAACATTATGCAGTTTACTTATAAAATACTTAGATCCTTTGATTTAATATTTATGATTGCATTTGTTATTTTTAATATTAGAAGTTTTCTTTAGTGTTCATTTACAATTCTTCGTCCCTGATATGCAAGGTTTAACATGACTATGCCTCTGCCTCTCTCTCTACTGTAGCCTTGTCACAATCCTCAGGTCCCCTTTCTTTTGGGAAAGTTGAAACGTCCCGGACACGGTGCTGTGTGGAGCACCACATCCTTGTCTTCTGTGAAAGGCTCTGTATTTGTCTGATAAGCTCCCACTTATCCAAAACAGTTTTTTGTCTCTAACATCTGTCAGAAAACCTTCCTAGTTGGAACTCCTTAATTATTGTTTTTAAAAGATGAGGATCTTGCTATGTCGTCCAAGTTGATCTCAAAACTGCTGAGGCAAGGAGTCCTTCTGTAATCACCCTATGATCCTCCTGTCCCAACCTCCTGGGCCTATAGGTGTGCACCACCAAACTAGTCATCTAGCACTTAATTTTTAAGTAACAAATACTGTTTCAGAGCTAGGTTAAGAAGAAAAAAGTGTTTTTTTTTTTTTTAAGTAAGAGTACAGAAAGAGATTGAAAATAGGAACTGAAAACCCGCAAAGCCTCTAGGAGTCCAGGCAACTTCCCATCTCTCATTCCGTATCCATTCGACTCCCACTTTGCCAATTATTCTTTCTGGGTCTTTGGTCACCATGGAGCATGAAATGTAAGTAATCTCTAAATCTCTGTTTCTCAGCCACAAAATGAGATAAGAATCGCAATTAGCTCAAAGTAATATTGTAAAACTGAAAGGAAATGATCCTGGTAACGTGCCTAGCACATTGTCTGGCACACAATAAAAGTATTGCGAGGCACATGGATCATTTGAATACTATGATCCTGGATAGGTCCTCTTCAGTTGAGCAATGCTTTTTATGAGACACAGTAGGAACAAAATATAAACCTAAATCAATCTGGTTTGGAGTTGCAAAATGTTTTCATTCCCCCAAAAGGACAAAAAGTTGGCTTCTGGCAACCAGGGAAGAATGTGCTTGACAGAATTGCTCAGCCAAACTCTAAAGCAGACAGCAAGAGGGATCGTGTGGGACACACACGAGGAGGTTGTGGCCATTGAGTAATGAAATGAGTTCAACGACCTGCGAGCCAAATGTTGTTCCCGTACTAACAGTATTAATGAAACGTCTAAGCAAGGGGTTTGTAGACCTAGTGAATTTCAAATTCAACAAAGGCATTTGACAAATTGTTTGGTTACATCTTTCTGGACAAAATATTGGATTAATAGAAAAGGTGTTTACATCAGATTATAAACTGAATAATTTTAATATTTACTATGTGTCCAAATATCACAATTTATAAGTAATATTGTCGTGTTTTTGCCCATCCTCTTTAAATTAAGATACAGGCATTTTGTACCTTTAAAAATTATGTACTACATTTGTAAGGAAATGTCTCTAAGATGATAAGCAGGTGTTATCACAAGGAAACTAGAGATTTTGTAGATTAAAAATAGGAACAACGCACACTAAACAGCTGAGAAGGAGATTAAGTAAAATTGATATTGAAAATTGAGTGAGAATCGGCCAAGAGGGAACTCTAGACCTAAATCCCTCGATATTTGATACTCTTTACCCTGGGTAAGTTTTATGGCGTGTGTGCTTGTGGTTTTGAGATCTTAGGACGATGCTTTTGGAGTGCAGCAAAGAGAATGCTTGGAAGCCAATTCTTTGGCAGAGGAAGGTCTTTTTTAGGCCATGTGAGGCTTAATGCCTAGTCAGGCAGATGTCTTGGGATTTGCCGTTGGTATCAAAACTATCATGATTTAGAGTGGACAGCATTATCATGAATGAATAACAAAGTTATTTTCTCCACTTTTTTTCTTTAAAGAAAACGCAATCTTAAGATGTATAAGAACATATATTAAAAACACACATAAAAGTGGTCCTTTCTTTATTCTCAAACTCAGTAGGTCCATATTAAAATGACACATCTATCCTGTCCTTTAATGTAAGAAGCTAAAAACCCAGGGAATGGTTTAAGGGAAATTCACTTAGCCAGAAGAACAAAATTTATAAAGGGTTGTATATTTTTATTTTTTGTCTGAGAATAAGAAGACCTTGGGGTCAGCTTAACAATAACAGGCACAAGTTGATGAGGGTGAGGCTTATTCTTTTTTTTCCTTTTCCTTGAAAAAAGACTTTAAAAGAATGAAGAAGGAGACAAGATAGAAGAAAGGAGGAATTTCTTATTCAGAGCTGGGGATCAAACCCAAGGCCTTGAGTAAGCTAGACAGGCACCCGGCCACTGAGCTACATTTTCAGCCCAAAGAGTTTTTTTTTTTTTAATAATAAAAATCCTCTAATAAGCACTTCAGTTGATTCCTCCGTGGCATTACAATTTTCCATCTGAGCTTTCTGTGAACAGTTCGGAGAGCTTTGGGCTGGGGCTGAGAAGACCTTTAGCCCTTAGTTACTAATCAGCTTCATGACCTTGGATAAGTTATTTAGCCTTTCTGGGCCTTACCTTTTTAAAAATTATTTATTTATTGAACAGTGGCAGCTTTGGACAGGTAAAGGACACCTTTCTTTGATTCTGTTGATTTTGTGCTACACTCACATTTGCTAGGGTGATTTCTGTCTCAAGGAGTTGGGGCTACATTTTCTTGCTAGGCTCTTTAATGGCTTCTAATAAGGACTTTATGATTTCACTCAGATAGAAAAATGTAAAATATCTTTTTTTCTCCCTAAAGTCATGTAGCAAACATATATTTCCACTCAAAAGTGAAACTTATTTGTTGATTGAAATTTGATGCTGTAAGAAGAGTATGATCTGATTGTTTTAATTTCTTTATGACCTGCCTTTACATCCACCCAGCTCTGCCATAAGGTGTGGGCTCAGCTAGCAGAAAGTTTCATTTTTATTGCCTGAGAAACACAGAGGGCATTGACAAACTTCTTTAAGCCTCTTAGGGCTAGTGTGTAGTGTGCTTGTGATAATTATTTGTAAGGCTACAAATATATTTGTCCCTCAGTACTCACGAGAGACTGATTCCAGGACTAGCTGCCATCACCAAAATACCCAGATGCTCAAGATTCTTATAAAAATGGCATACTATTTGCATAGAACCTATGCACATTCTTCTGTATATTTTAAATCACACCTAGCTTAGTTATAATGCCGAGCGCAATGTAAATACTTACTGTATTCTGTTCTTTGGGGAATAATGACAAAAGACTGTTCATATTCAACATAGACAATTTTTTTTTCTCAAATAGTTTTGATCAATGGTTGAATTCAGGGAATTTATAGATATCTAACGCAGGTGTCGATTCAGGTCAGTCAACATTTATTGAGCAGCCTTCATCCTGGGAATACAAAGTTCATGCTTCATCAGACTCTGAAGAAACTCTGGAGAAACTTAATGAAGTTCAATGATCTTTCCAAAGATAACTTCATTATGATGTGCCACATGCAAGGAGGGTTGTACACACATAGGCCCAGAGTTGCCCAAAACAGGGCATTCAAGGCAACCTGGGAATTTATGGAAGGCTTCTTGAAGGACAGGGCATTGGAGTTATAAAGAATGAGCAAGAAAACACTCCAGTTAAGATGGTGTCTTAGGCTCTTTTCTGTCACTGTAGTAAACTATCTGAGGCTAAGTAGTTTATAAAGAATAGAAGATTTATTTATTTATTTATTTATTTATTTGCACATGGCTCTGGAGACTGAGAAGCCCAAGAACATGGTACTGATATCTGATCAACATCTGGTAAACACTCTTGCTCTGTGTCACCATAGCGTGCAGAGATGATGAGTCAGAGCAAGGGTGATAGTTCCTGTTTCTATATATATAGTCACCAGTTTCGTCATGGGAACCCCACCCTGATGACGTCAATTAATTCTAATTGTCACCCAAAGTTCCAACCTCCAAATACCATCAATGTGGGAATTTGGAAATAAATTTCTACATATGTAACTTCAAGGACACATATAAACAATAGTAGGCGATCAAGTACAGTTTGGGACATGGGTAAATTTGAATTTGATGTAAGCAACATGTAAATTTTAGCATAAATATATACCAGATGTTGCATGAGGCATACTTATACACACACAAAATTTGTTCGTTGGTTATCTGATATTCAAATTTAATTGGACATTTTGTGTTTTTATTTGCTAAAGCTGGTAACCGCAATTCTAGATGAAGGAAATAGTTTTAATAAAGGTACAGATAGAGAAAATAGCGAAGTGTGGCACTAAAGAGGGTCAAGTCTGAGGCAGAAGAGTGGTAGATGAGGCTAGAGAAAGGTAGAAGCAATGCGGGAAATGGGTATGCCAGGCTATGAAAGTAATTTTTGTTGTCTACTTAATTGGTGAGAGACACCCAGGAGACTAAGCAAACACACTTTTAGGTGTGTCTTGATGCATTATGGGGGCATGAATGTGGGAACAATATCTGATCCTTGGCCTCTTCCCATCTGGCTTTTCCCTTCTCATCTTATTTTTCTCTTGGCTGCTGTGGGAAGAGGAGCTTTCCTCTGCCACCTCTTGTTTCTCTGCCACTGTGATAGTTCTTTGGAGCCAGCTGACCACAGATTGAAACCTCTAAAAACTGTGAGCCAAAAGAAACCTTTCCTACTTCAAGTTGCACAGACACTTGTTCTCAGTAATAAAAAGTTCATAATACATATGCTCAGGAATGTACATTTAATTCTTCTTTGCACCTTGAGAAAACTTAGGAGGCACAGAAGATTGAAGGAGAGTGATTCACTCCGCAGGAACAGACCCCATGAATGTTTGTATCATGGAATTGACCTGTATTTTCTAAACTACCCCATGCCTATTACTTCTAATCACAGTTGTGAAGTCATACCTGGATCTCTATTCCCAAATTCCTCTTTTTCTTCTTCCTGTAGCAAAAGTCCACTACTGTCTTTGAGGAGTTGTGTTTCAGTAATAGGCCTGGGCCGAGAAGTCAGTCGATGTCTGTTAGATGTGCTCTGGGTCCAGCTCTCCGACTTACGGCTCTCTTTTCCTTCCTTCTCTCTCTTTCACTGTTTTGCTATCTTACTGCAGTCAGACCCTACCCTGTGAACCAGTTACCCTGGTTTAAACAGGAAACATGTCAAGTACTTTTATTCCTTTCTCTGGGCCCGAGCCTGGGCTTCTAACTCATTCACCCATGTTTTCTACATTCTATTGTACCTAGCCCTTGAAGAGATGAAGTCTGTGCTGAAGGTATAGCTCAGTAGTGAAGAACCTACCTAACGTGCATGAGGTCCATCCCCAGCACTGAAAAAAAAAAGATAAATCATGGACCAGTGTTATGGTTTGGATATGAACGTCCTCTCAAAAGCCTCATGTATTTGGATGTAGTATGAGCCCTGTGCAATTGGGAGGCAGAGCCAGGCTAAAAGGGGCAGAAGCTTGGGGCTTAACCTGGAGGGGTGTGTGTGCTATCTCTGCCCTTATTTCTGGACTTGACTCTGTTTTGTCGTGCTATAAAGAGCTCTCTCTCTAGCTGTGCCCCACCATGTGTGCTCACCATCGCCCATAAATGGACTGCAATCATCTGAAACCAAATCTTTCCTCTCTTAAATTGTGGATGTCGTGTATTGAGTCAGCCATGAAAAAGTAATGAAGACAGAAATTGGTGTGAGAGAAGTGAGGTCTTCGCTGTGCTTTTACCCAATGGTGGGGTTTAGAAGTCTTTGGAACTGGTTTGTGGAAGGAATCTGGAAACGTTTGAAGATGCCAGCTAGAGAAACTTTAGAATGTTGTAGGTTGAGCTTGGTCAGGGATTCTAGTCACAGCTCAGAAGACCAGAACAATGATAGAAGTGTGGATTGGAAACACCAGACACAAGAAGTTTCAGGCTGGAAGAAGGACTTTATTAACAATTGGTCTAAAAACCACACATACTATCCTGTGGAAGAAAGTGTGTCTGCATTTTACCCTTGTCCAGAGAATTTTTCTGATATAAGACTAGAGTTGGTGGCCTACTTAATCTGGCTGGAGAAATCTCAGAGCAACCCAATGTCATACTGGCACTTGGGTACTCTTGTGGCTTTTAGCTGACTCTATGGTGAAAGGCAGGGGACAAAAAGGCAAGGGAAAATGATGTAAAACGTTTATAGTTTTGCCAGACTGAAAGGGCCTGCAGAAGTGGAGCAGAAGAGGACAGGATGGTTAGAAAGATTAGCATTAAAAAGAAGCCAAGTACTTGAAGAAGGACTATTAAAAAATGCCTTGAGAAGGTGTTAGGAATCAACAAGCCCCAATCCCTTACCAATTAAAGAGTGGAAAGGTAAAGGACCTTGCTTTGCTCCCCTAGAGCATCCTATAGGGCCAAACAGAAAAATGTTTGTTGGAGTTCAACCATCTAAGGACATAGAGGCCTCCACATCAATTGTCCAAGGGGGCCAGGCTAATGCTCAAGCCAGTGGTGGACCTAGGCGACATCCACGCAGTCCCGGCTTTACAGGCTTGCCGAGTACAAGAGTTGTGGGTCCATGGAGGTTTCCACCAACATTTCAGAGGAAGGCCTTGGAAGCCAGGCAGAGTGCCCCAGGGACGGCAGTGCATGAACTTGTATAGGAGAAGGCTAAAGTGCAGTGGAGATCCAGAAAATTTGGAGAAACCAGAAACATGGATCTGAGGAATGCTGTAGGCTATGGGTGCAGCCAGCCCACAGGAGAGAAGATGAAGTTTGAAGCAGGAGGCAACTCAGTGACCAAGCAGAGGGGAGAAGGGCTCACATCTCTGCTGCCGCCACAGTTTACCCTGGGTGTTGTATGCAGAACAATAGGATTTAACCCTTGTCCTGCTGGGCTTAATACTTGCTTTGGTGAAATTGTTTTCTATCCTCCCATTCCTCACTTTGGAATGGGACTGTTCACTCTGTGCCATTATATGTGAGAAGTGTTCACAACTGCTCTTTGATTTTCACATGAGCTTGCAGCTGAGAGTTTATTTTGAATGTCAGAGGAGACTTTGGACTTGGACTTTGTAGCAGTGCTAAAACTGTTAAAAATGTTGGCAACTCTTAGAGAAGCACTAAATGCATTTTGCATAAGAAGGTGTATGTGACTCTTTAGGGGATGTAAGGCTGAATTTTATGGTTTGGATCTTAAGTATCCCTCAAAAAGCTTCTCTTAGTGAGAGCTGTGCGCTGTTGGGAGGAGGGGCGTGGCTAAAAGGGGCAGATGCTTGGGACTTAACCTAGAGGTGTGTGTATGCTAGCTCCGCCCTTATTCCTGGGCTTGGCTCTGTTTTGTCATGCCATAAAGAGCTCATTCTCCAGCTGTGCCCTGGCCATGTGTGTTCTCCATTGCCAGCTGCCTACGAATGGATGAATGGACTGTGACCACCCGAATCTGTGAGCTAAAATAAATCTTTCAGCCATTAAAATGTGGATATTGGGTATTGAGTCACAGCGACGAAAAATAACTTGTACACCCAGCATATTTTCCCTTTTAGGAGGCCTCCTCCAAACTCTTCAGACTGGCCTAGGGTTTGTTTTCTAGCTTTCTAGTCTTCCTTTTTCACTTTTCTGGAGATCTCCCAAATTGAATTTCTAGTTGTTAACTACTGGCTCCCTCAAGTCACTGCTCCAAAGTCCAGGCTGCAGGCCCTAATCTTCCCTTGCACTTGCCATCAACTGGTGAATGTGGTTGGTTCATATCTCCCAACCATGGACACTGCCTAGTGGCTGTCTGTAGCCTAGTCGCCCCTCCTTGTAGCTTGACTTCCTGTTCTAGCTGAAGTGACCCCCCACCCCTGTTACCACAGGGCTTCTGTGACCCTGAACATGCCTATCTGGTTGTACTCTTGCCTAGTTGTCGTTTGGAAACCCTTGCCCTTTTCAGGTGACGCACCAATCTATAAGTGCCAGCCCACCTCTCCCCTAGTCTGGAGTAATCAACCAGCTCCTCATGCCTACAGGAAAAAACACATGTCCAGCATGACCAGGAAGGCCTTCTCTAATCTAGTCTCTGCCTCCCTCTCTAGCCTCAGCTCTATCAGCTTTTCTCTGTCCCTAATACATTACATTATGTATTTTTGTCCATAGCAAGTACTATGCAACTTAATCCCACTGTAGTTTCTTTCCAGGATGGTCAACCTTGACTAATTTACTTTCCCCTGGTAAAATTAATTACTCTACAGTTTGTTGCCAACACCATCCCTTAGCATTAATCTCCACATAAAGACATACCATGGTGCATTTATTTAACACCTACCTTCTCTGTTAGAATAAGAGGAGCCAGACATGTTGGCACATGCCTGTAAGCCCAACACTCTGGGAGGCTGAAGCTGGAGAATTGCAAGTTCAAGCCCAGTGGGGACAACTTAGTGACTTAGACTCTGTCTCAAAATAAAAAATCAAAAAAGCTCTGGGGTGCAGCTCAGTACAAAGATTCCAGGCTCAATCTCCATTGATATACAGGTGTGCGCGTGCACACACACACACAGACACACACACACACACACACACACAAGCATGCTTGTGTGTACACATGTGCATGCAAATACAAGGGCCATGCCTTACTCATCTTGGTATGTTTAGAATACCTGGAACCAAATGGGATCTCACTGAACATTTGTTGCCTAATTGAACATATGGATAGAGATCTGAGTGGATGATCACGCAGAAGAAACACACAAAGACACTCTGAACAGGCCAATTAATACATACATTTTCTATTTTCCTATAAGCTAAACATACTAGATATTTAATATGTAGTAGATGTTTTCCCCACTTTTGACTGCCTATATTTGGGGAATCTGCCATGGAATTTATACAACAACACGAGAGGAGAGAGGTCCTGCCTGCTAGGGTGCATTCATGTGTCTCGAACTCAATCAATTCGTATAGACTTTGATTTCAGAATAAATTTAGGGACTTTGAATTTTGAATGAGTGATGAGGTTTGTTTAGGTTTCCTTCTGGCAATGCCAGTGGAGACCAACACTGCCCAGTGGTAACACCATAACCACAGAACTTTCCTTCTGCATGAGTATGGTAGTCCTGAGTGCTATCTCTGTTTCCAGTTCTTTCCTCCAAATACAGGCACAATTGTACTTCTTAGCTGCCTTGTGGTGAGTGATGCCACACGAGCAGTTGTGGCCAATGAGATGGGCTAGAAGAGATGTATGTTACTTTAGGAGTAAGAATCTGGTTGATTGAGTGAGACCTCCCAGAGTTTTCTTTTCCCTCTGGCATGACCACTGGCAGTGTTTGTGATGATGGCTGCTTTACTAGCCTAGGGTCCTCTGTGGTTACACTGAGCAGTCCTCTGTCACTCTAAGGTGGTGATGTGGTTTGAGCAAGTAGACTTAATCTGCCTAAAGATAACATAGCCCGTAACTTTGGTTCCTGTTTACTCATTAGCCTAGTGACTTAGCCTTCTCCATATTCTGTGAAGCAAATCACATCTTCCCAACATGTTTTCTTTCCTAACATAGGCAAGATTGACATCAGTCCTCTGTGTATGAAATATGTCCCCTAATGGGGACATGCTGACACTTGTGACAGAAGCTGGTCACAACGTGATGCCCTAGCTTTAATTTGTAAAAAGAGAGGTTTTTTCTTGCCTCAGATCTGTTTTCAAATTATTACAAACAAGAAGCAGAACATTCACAAGGAAAGAATATTGTCACTAAGTCACCTCTAGAATATGACTGAATCTTTCATCATTTGAAACTTATTTTTCCAAGATAGATGTGAGAGTCAAATGAAAAATGTCATGTGAAATATTCTGCAAGTTACATAGGGCAGTGCGAATGTGGCAGCTTTCCCACGTTCTGGGCTAGGCCTGGGCCAGTCTGCATCACAGAAAGCTGGAGAAGTCTCCTTACGGTAACACTTGAGATTGAATTATTAAGTAATTATTCAGAGGGCACATCACTGCAGCCAGTGTGCAATCTGAGAGGACATTAGGAACCGTACTATAGTCCACCTGTGCACAGGCACCTGGCTTGTTAGAACATCTGCCTGCCTGAGCTGTCCCTGGGATGAGGCTGCGCTCTCTAAGGCTTATAGAAAGGATGTCACACCCAACTGAAGTTTCCCTTGCAAACTCTGGTTTCTTAGGATGACGCAGCTGCTTTTGAATCTCTATGTGACTAAAGGACGGTAGCTGACACTTCAGGTGGTTGCATTGTCTCACGTACTCCTGGCTTACCTTTTGGCCCAGCCAATGGAGAGACAACTAGCAACTTCAGGCCATTTCATCTCGGCTGTGTGTTGGGCCCTGCATTTTCTGCCCCAGCGCTCCCCTTGGCATCACTGTTTGGGACAGCCGCAGATTCCAGTTATTCATGTATATGTAAGCGGAAAGTGTGGGTCAGTTAGCATCCCACAGGGAAACCTTTGAGCCATGGGGCTTGTGGGTCAGTGGATAAATGCTCCTCCTCTATGCCCCTGGCAGAAAATAATGGAGTGTGCTCTATACAGCTTCCCTGAAGGTCCCAGTGAGACTGAGTTCCATGTGCCCATGCTATGGCTTTCCCTCCTTGTTTTCCTTCATTGAGTCCCCATCACAGTTGCCTAGAATCACTGCAGAATAAAGTGTTGCACCCTTTTCCCAGGCTCTACTTTCAAGGCAACCCAGGCTAAGGAAACCACTTGCTTACACAGACCTGGGCCCAAGTATTGGTGTTCTCCGACCTCTTCTATTCTGCTTTCCGTGATCTGTAGTCCCAGAATGTTTTTCTAAAGTTGCCATAATTCCACACTGGCCTTCTTATTTCTCTTTTGTTCGTTGGTTATGTATGTGTATATGTGTACCTGGCACTCGCTCTCTCTCTCTCTCTCTCTCTCTCTCTCTCTCTCTCTCTCTCTCTGTATTTCTCTCACATACACAATGTGGCTGCTGGTACTTTCTTATTAAGGTGTATTATCTTTGCCCCTCAAATGAAAACTACTCAAGACTTAACCATTTCACAGACTGAAAATCATTTTATTGAAGTAATAGTAATAATAATCTGACTGACTTTTTGTTTTTTTCCAAACAAAAAAATTATAGACGTTTGCCATCATTTTTTTGGTATGTTGACACCAAAAAAGCATGAGAACATAATGACAGACTGTGATGGCCTTCAAATGGGCTGATGTTAGCTTTCTGAAGCGTTCTAGTATTGACCTTGGGTTTTCTATTTTTAGGAGGGTCGGCCTTCCTGGGGAGAGACCAGACATCACCTGTGCCCTGTGGACTCCCACGTGGACACTGCTGACCTCTCCTTGTACTCTTTAGCCCCTGTGTCCTTTTTCTTTTCTTCTGAGCATTGTCACCAGAACTGTGCTCTTCAGCTTGAGCAAAAACATAGCATGTTTCTCACCTCATTCTTTCTTCCAGCAAGGCAAAAACATTTCCGAGGTCCTACGCCAAGAAATAAGTTATTTCACCATTTGTTTTCTGAAAGACGAGAATTCAAAGGGCTAAGAGAAATCTATGTTCTCAGCTTCAGAAAACCAAAGACGAAGTAGCAGTCTTTATATTTGTCATCAGTCAGCCGTGTGGTAGCAAAGAAGCTTCTATTCCTTGTATTATTGTGTCTCTGTGTGTGCGCTGGGGCTAGGAGGTTGCCTTGGGTTTCAGGCATCTGGTAAATAACCAAAGGGCGGGGCTTTCACCTGTAGGACGTGGACTCTGCTCCTCAGGCCTACGAGGGCGTGGCCTCCTTTCCTCACCCCAGCCTGGGAATTCTCACTCACTCTGCTATTAGTTGTGTGGCTGTTATTTTTTCCACACCACTATTAGGTAAAAAACGTACTGTATTTTAAAATTTATTTGTAGCTTGACATTTTTGTATTGGCTATGTCTGCCCTGAGTCTATTTAATTTGTTTTAGATTATTTTTCTGTTAATTAGTTTCTTATTTTCTTTTCTATTCTTAAACCCTTTCTTTTGAGCCGTGGTTGTAGCTCAGCCATTAGAATGTTGCCTAGCATACGTTGGGCTCTGGGCTCAGTCTCTCTCTCTTACACAGACACAGACGCACATGCACACACACGCATGCACTCATCACACATTCAAAACAAATCTTGGTTCAGTATTACTTTATGTGACCTTTTGCTTTTTTTTTTTTTCCCCAAGCGCTGAGATTGAACCCAGGGCCTACCTCAGAGACAGGATAGGAAACGGCTCTACCATCGAGCTGAGCTATACTCCCAGCCAATTTCTTGCTATTTAAATTATCTTTATATATTTTAGGTTTTTTCTGCTTCCAATACATTAACCTCTTTTGATTTCAATCCCTTATATTTTTACTATTTTGCTTGATTTTGGTTAATAGCTTAATATGATAAAATTTATTCCTTTCACCATGAATATTACCTTGCCCCCTCTTTACTATCACTTAGCATTACTGGCTACTCCAGGGAAGAAATCGTTTTGTTTCATTTATTCAAATCCAATGTCAGGCCATGACATGTTCTTTGGTTGTGCCTTCCAGGCAGGTGGGTTGCATCTAATGACAATCTTTGTTGAATAATAACTTTTAATGTTTGGCCTTCACTTGCAGGCCTCAGTTCCAGCATTCAGTCCATCTAAGTCCAAATCTCTGTCTCCTTCCTTGGCGCTGTCCTTAGCATCCAATTCCTTTGGTTAGAAAACTCATTGAAGGCCGCAGGATGGTTGTAGTTTTAGGCTATACTTTGTATTTCCATCTGCTTCCATCTTAGAGCCCTCAGGGATTCTATCACTGTCTTAACTTGGCTATATGCTTTAAAAGATGGATTTTAAAATATTGTATTAAAGTGACCTTTCACATAACATAGACAACAGCCATTTTGAATTGTAAAATGTTGTGCCATTTTGTATGTCCTAATGTTTGGCAACCACTGTGTAACATACTTCAAAAATATTTTCATCACCTCAAAGGGAAGATGCACCCACATTCACTTAGGGGCTAGTCTTCCATTTCTCCTCCCTATATTCCTCGGAAAACATTATTCTGCTTTATGTCTTTATGGATTTCCCTATTTTGAATATTTCATGGAAATGAAATCATACAGTTATATGGTTTGTGTCTATTTTCACTTAGCATAAAGCGATGCTTGTCACATTTTTCTAGAATTTTTTCCCATTCTCTGTCAGGAGAAGTCTCAGGACATGTAATACACCATATTACTGGAAGTAGAAGCTCTATAATTGATTATACTTTAACATGACCATCAGTGGGAAATTAGAGGACTTTGCTGAAAATTCCTTTTGACTGACACTAACCACTCAGAGTTCAGAAACTTTAGTGCTTTACTTTTTTTAGTCAACGATAACAGAATTTTTCTAGTATTTGAGCAAGAATTTTCCTTAAACAGTGGGCATTCAAAACATAAATTTATTTTGACTAGGGGTGTAAGGTGATAGCCGAAGAGCTCTTGTTTAGCATGTGTGAGGCCTCAGGTTCAGTCTGCAGCGTTAAGAGGGATGGAAGCAAGGAAAAGAAAGACTCATCTATTGTCTTAGTTTCTTTTGGATCACTGTGACTCAATTACCAGCCACCTAAAAATTTAAGGAGGAAAGATTTATTGTAGTGTACAGTTTCAGAAGGTCACAGTCCATTCACAGGTGGGCAGCTGGAAAATGATGGAAGCACCTAGCAGGGCTGGAGCAGGGGCAGGGCCAGAGCCAGAGATCCAGGGACAAAGATCTTCACAGCATGGTAGTACAGACAGAGACAGGCAGGAAGGGTGGAACCAGCACAGGCCCCTCCAGATTAAGTCCCAAGCACCTGCCCCTTCTAGCCAGGCCCAACCTCCCAACCCTACACTGTATCACAGGAATAGGAGGCTTTTGGGGGACACTCCAGATCCAAACCAGGACACCTATGGTATTTTGTAATAGGAGCACACCAGATGCCAGTAGCATCCTTTCCCCTTTTTTTGTTTATAACAAATAAAAATGTCTCCAGACATTGACAAATGTCCTTTGGGGAAGAAATCAGCCCTGGTTCACTGGTCTAGATGAAAGCATCCTGTGCCTATTGAATAAGATGCCTGAGAAGTCTCTACTGTAATACTTTACCTATTCAGCTGAGGCAAATAAGGGACAAATGCAGCAAATAAAGCCTGTGCATTAGAGAAACTTGTCTCAAAGAGGAATAAACGTACTGCCAGACACGAATACCAGACAGCAAAAGGCAAATAATTGATCTACATCCATTAAGATGACATATATTTACTTCAAAGGTCCAGACTTCAGTGGTAGTGGATCAAAACCAGTCAGGGTCATTCAGTGAAATGAGTGCATTAGGCAATGAAAGAAAATAGTTACCAGCTAATTACAGGGATGATTACCTTCACTGTATACTTCCGCATCCACAATGTTAAATCAAAGAAAGATTGCCCATGATCAAAAGAGAGGGGAAAGACCTTTGCAAATCTACTGTCCCTCTGAACAGGCAATTCCCCACAATAGATAAAAAATTGTGTTCTATCAGTTCAAAAAAAAAACCCCTCTGGAAATTCACTTGATCAGCACCATTTTTCAAAAATAAACAGGTCCCATGTGGTTGCCTCTGGTTATCCTATATTAGAGACACAATTTCATCATTTTGAGGAAGGATCACTACTTCTAAATACTGTTTCTGAGTTCATAAGCATTGATCTTTATGAAAAAATGAGCGGTATATTATTCCATATAATTAGTACTCTATTTTTTCTCATCCAAGAAGCTACTGTTTTCTAAGGTGACATCAAGAGCTTTTAAGAAAATCTTTTTCTCATTATTTTATTAAGTGAAGTTTATTGGATTCATATTTCATATGTATATTGTTTTCTGTGGTACTGGGGATTGCACTCAGTGTCTCACACGTGCTAGGAAAGAGCTCTTCTGCTGAGTTACACCCCCAGCCTCTGTGGGCCAATAATTTATAAAGAGAAGAAACGTATGACTCATAGATCTGGAGATCAGAATGTCCAAGATCAAGGCCCTGGCAGGTTCAGTGTCTGGTGAGGGCCTGCTTGCAGTGCTCGTATGTGGCAGCAGGAGTGAAAGCTATATCCTCACATGATACAAGGAAGAAAGAAAGAAAAAGAGAGCAGGGGTGGAGGAATAGCTTAGCAGTGAAATGCTTGCCTAGAGTGCACAAGGTTTGATTCCCCAGCACCTCATAAGCCAGCTTGGTAGCACATGCCAGTACTCCTAGCACTTGGGAGGCTGAGTCAGGAGAATTGCTGAATGTTTGAGAATAGCCTGGGATCTACAGTGGGTTCAGGACCAGCTTGGGCTGCAGAATGATACCCTTCAGAGAGAGAGAGAGAGAGAGAGAGAGAGAGAGAGAGAGAGAGAGAGAGAGAACGAGGCCTAGTAAAGCCTTTTTTTACAAAGATCTTAATCCCACCCATGGAGAAAGAAAGCTCATGACCTAATCACTTTCTAAAAGCCCTACTCTCTAATATTTTTGGCCTGGAGATTACATGTCCACGTGAATTTCAAGGACACAAATATGTGAGCCATAGCAAATGCATAAAAGCCTGGGAAACACACTATAATGCATGGGGTACTAAACATTGTATAATTCACAGGGTGGGTCCCTACAAGAATCATACTGTCTAAATGTCAACTGAAAAGAAACCTTGATTTACCCTGAAACAGTTACAGAATTTAAGTCTTACTCCCCCATCTTTTTTTTTTTTTTTTTTTTTTTTTTTTTTTTTTTTTTTTTTTTTTTTTTTTTTTTTTTTTTTTTTTTTTTTTTTTTTTTTTTTTTTTTTTTTTTTTTTTTTTTTTTTTTTTTTTTTTGGTATGGAGGATTGAACTCAGCAACTTCACTCCCAGTTATATCCTTAAGTTTTTTTTATTGTTGAATTGGCATGATATCACTAAACTGCCAAGGCTGGGCTCTAGCCTGGCAATCCTGCCACAGCCTTCCAGAGTGCACTACACACAGGCCTGCAGCACCAAACTCAGCTCAATTTGTGAAACTTATCACCTGTATTTTGATTGAAGAATTCTCAAAATAGTAAGTGACAAGAATTCGCTGAAAGAGATAAAAACTGACTAAAAATGTAAATATTCATATCAGTCCTTCTAGGAGAATCACAGGAAATTCCATAGGTTTTTATTTCATTAGCTCTCTTTTTGCACTGAAACGATCAAGGAGAAAAATCTGAAGCCAGAGAATCTTTGGTTCTGCCCTAGGTCATTCTTAGTCAGAAAGAGACTGTCCCCATCACAGCTCCTCCTGTTTCGCCTCCTGCCAAGGTGAACACACCCACTCCTTCTCTCTGAGACTCTACCCATACGGATCTTGATACCTTTCAAGACCTGGCTCATGTTCTCTCGTACAGACAGATGTATTCACTTACTGATATTTGCACATTTATTAAACATGTTGATAATCAGCTAAGTGTCACTGCCATTCCACAGTCCAGGGACAAAGGAAATTCCCCCCAAAGCAGAGAGATCCTTGAGTAATTCATTGTCTGTTGGAAGAATTCTGACTTCTGTTAACACTTCCTATTTTTTGCAACTCATAACCACTATTACTTATTGCTCTTGATTTGACTTCTGTGGCTGATTTTGCTTCTTGAAACAAAGTGTCATTTCAAGTTAGGATTGCTAGATAAAATACAAATAGAACATCTAGTTCAATTTGCATTTCAGATAAACGTTTCATGGGAAATACTTATGTTCTTTTTTTCAATGCTCTTCTGAAATTCAAATTTAATTAGTAGCCTGTATTTTTATTTGTTAAATCTGGCAACCCTGTTTAGGGAAAGAACTCTCTAAGGATGTGTGACACAGGGCTGGCTATGCATCTGTAGCCAAATAGGCATCAGTTGTCATATTCCTTCGAGGTAGGTGAATAACAAAACTATTCTTCTTGTGAAGGTCTGGATAGGTAGTAATTTGTGCCTAACATGTACTCATACTGTAGTTAAATCAGTTGTGTTCTGAAGTAAGGAACAGGCTTCCAGAAAATGACGGTGCTTCCTATATGACTTCTAAAATACCAAATTAGAAAAGGAGAGACTCTGAACTCTAGAATTATTTTCCAGAAAGATAGGGTAAGTGCAAGTTTGCCTCTTGGTCCCTTACATTTCAAACCTGAATTTTCCAGAGAACATTGGTATAGTGTGTCGATAATGTAAAGATACAACTCATTTTAAACTCAATTATTTGAACAAGTAATCACAGAAATTTAACCTCCAATAGTTTTTTTCCCATTTAGCATTTTGCTCTTGATGAATGATTTCTACAGTGAATATTATGACTGAAAATTCCAGGTGCTATTCTGAAATCTTAGCATACAGTAAGTGAATTGACATGACTGCCAAGAAAACAAGTCCCTTGCCAAATTTCACCCACCCTGAGCCCTGCAGTTCAGATTGTATTTGCAATGTCAATTATGTGCACTAGTTTTTTAAGTCTGAAAACTCTTGGCTACCTGCAATTGGCTAGTAAGCATCCTCCATACAGTAAAGTAGTATACACACCGGAACTGCCATCCCACTTCAAAATGCTATGACAATTTCACAACATTTGAGTTTCTTCATACTTGATTTTTGTAGCCAGGAGTCCTGTGTTCTAAATAAATGGGTCCCATTGTTTCGAGAAGGGAATGGGTGTCAGAGAGGAGATTATCCTTTAGGTGGGCTGCTGGAGGGAAGTGACAATGACAGTTTAGACAAGATGGCTCCAAAGGTCTTTTTCAGCTTCCCTGATGGCTCACAGCATTATTCCTTTTAAGATTGAAAGGTATTAATTTCTCGTGTGCCTTGAAGAAATGGAAAGGTTTATTTGTAGTGTTCTAGGTGCTATCTAGGTGGAGAACAGCTAAACTGAATGACTTTCTGGAGTGAAAAAGATGGAAAAGCTTTTCTTAGAATACAGCATACCCTCTATTACCCAACCTAGTTGGATATGTTCATCAATGGAAACTAATTTTCATATCATTTGACAATATTGAGGTATGCTTAATAAAATTGTAGTCAACATATTTTGCCCTTTTTCTGGAAGTTTTCCTAAATGCACATAATAGGAAAACTTGCATAATGCCTTTTCCATGTGCCTGTTGCTAAAATTCAACATCTATCAATGTTTTCCCAGTTATTATTTTATCTACAACTGTGACCTTTTTTGTTCCTAGAGTATTTTAAAACAAATCTCAAACATGATGTTATTTACCCTCAAATACTTAAGTGTGCATCTCTAACTGTCAAGGACATCTTTGTAAGACTAACACGTGTTGTAGGTCAAAATTAAGAGACCACCAAATGTCAATTTAAAAGCCCACCATACATCAGTTAAGGCAAGGTAAGGATCTTTACTTAATGGCTGAGATGTTATCACAACCAGCAGCCAGTCGAACTGTCTCTGGACTCTGGGTGAGTCTTCAGAGAGCAGCCCCAAGCAAGTTCGACACAAAGATTATACAGAGGATTTTACATCATTACATATGTCATACATAGTAACCAATCATAATCCAACACCTAGCCATTGTTCTTGGCTGACTGTCCCCAGCACGAAATACATGACTCTCACAAAATACATGATTCTCATGAAATACGTGATTCTCAGCAGGCTGTCAGGGAGGCAAGGGAGGGGAAAGAGGTGAAGCCTGTTCTTATCACAAGATTCCAGAGCCATCCAGGTAAGTGCACAAGGAAGGCTCCAAGGCGAGGCAGGCGGCCTCACAAGATGAACTCACAGCAAACTGACTTATGAATGTTAACTTACACAGTAAACTCTAATTTACGTGGCAAACACATGACCTGAATAGCATAATCACCACTAAATGGAGTCACTTAAATATATTGGCAGTCTGAGTTACATCATTTCACAGCTTGGTTACAGAAAGTTACAAAATTACAAAAGTATACCTAGTGTTAGATTTTCAGTACACTGTCACACATGTACTTATACCACATATAAAAAATGAAAAATTGCCTTCCTATTAGCCTTCCAATCTGTGTTCATATTTTCCCAGTTATTTTCAAAATAGTATGTTTAACCAGGATTTAAGCAAGTCTCTACACATTGCAATTGATTGATTCTCAAGACTCTTTTATAAAGAGCATAATTTAATGTTTCTCTGTTGGACAATTTAGAAAACATTCTAGAATTTCAGAAATTCTTGAGGATCTTAATATAATAGTTATAGTAATGGTATACATGACATGTATCTATGAGTAACTGCTTATACAGAACTTTCTTTTTAACCAGCAATATTTATTTTTAAATTGAGAAATAGTCATATATATTTTGGGGTATAATGTGATGTTTTGATTTACGTGCATAGTATAGAATAAGTATAGTAAACTAATTGACATATTTATCACCTTATCTTCTTTTGTGGTGAGAATGTTAACAATCTATTCTTTTAGCAATTTTCTAAATGAGAGGCATCAAGCCATAGGAGAAATTATTTGTACACCATGTATCTTATAAAGAGTTAACAAACAACACCTGTAAAGAACTGACACAGCTCAATGACAAAAAAAAAAACTGATTTAAAAATGGGAAAAGGATCTAAACACATATGTTTATCAAAGAAGACGTCTTAAAGGCCAACAGGTGGCTGAGGATGTAATTCAAAGGTACATCCCTGAGTTTGATTCCTAGCACTGCAAATAAATAAACAACAAAAAATCACAATAAAAATTAAAAAGGTCGATAACCATGTGAAAGTGTGCTCAATGTCACTAATCATCAGAGAAACGCAAACCGAAGCCTCAGCAAATTATCATTTTATACCTTTAGTATGGTTATTATTTTTTCACAGTGGTATTGTGAGATATTTAATAACTTCAAGAGAAACACAAAGACAACTGTCAGAATGGTGAGTTCTCTGACAAGCTCTTAACAATTGACAGTTTCAATAGTAGATCCAGCTAAATTTTTGATGATGTTATACTTTTGCAAAGCTTGGTGATTTCTGTGATAAAAATGAAAAGTTGTGTGAAATGAGAAGAGAAGGTGGTGGAATCCAGCCTAATTTCTTTCCTCTTTCTTTCAACCTTTTTTTTTTTTTTTTTTTTTGAAACAGGGTCTCACTCTGTGGCCCAGGCTGATTCTGAACTCACGATGGAGACCAGGCTGGCCTTGAACTCATGGCAATCTTTCTGCCTCAGCATCCAGAGTGCTGGGATTATATGAGTGTGAACTTGGGTATTTAGAGCTCAATTTAGCACTTGCTATGTAAGCGCTTTAACCACTGAGCTATTCCTCCAGCCCTCCCCTCTAATTTCAAGGTTTCAGAAACTGCTCATTGTCAAACTGTTATGTACATATAATTAGTAATTGTTAAATAATAATTAATAAAATACTTTTTCAGTTTATACATATTTTTTCAAACTCAACTTTTAAGATATAGATACTTTACAGCTTGTTTGGGTGTGTGTACTTAAACAAAACAAACAAAACTGTTAAATATTTCTTTTTTCCTAGGACTGCCATGAAAAAAATTACTCAGTCAGTAGGGATATTATGTTGAGAAGTTGGAGAAACTTCTATGAGACAAAATTTTTAAAAAGCCTGTCAACCATCTTTGTAAAATTTCCTTTTTAAATCATTAATGACTTTCTGTTAAGGCACAGTGAAGAAGAAAGGTGTTTATTTGCTTGAGTTTTCAGTGTATACTTTTTGTTCCTCACATCCTGCTTTCTTGACCTTGACCCAATCCCTCAGCCAATTTTACTTCCTCAGATTTCTAATCCCATGCAGCTCTTCACTTTCCTTGGAACCTTCTGGAACCTCCATGACCATTTGACATATTCAGACTGCAGCCTGTTATTTTTTGCTCTCAGTTCTTTAAAAATTATAATGAAAATTTTTATTTTTTAGATTTTATTTTATATACATGAATTTCAAATTCCATAACACATTAAAGACATGGGGCTTGGGGAATCAATGCTCATCCAATGCCCCACCCCCTGCTATTTTTCAGATATTCTTCCCTTTTTTAGGAGTCCTTTGCCCCTCTTTCTACCCTGGCACCTGTATTGGGACCTTTTTATGTCATTTTTTTTTGTGGACTTCATAAGAGAGACAGCCCTCTATTGTCAGTTTTTGTGTTTTGTCTGCTTCACTGAGCATTTTTGACAAAAGGTGGTCCCATTTTCTTTCAAATATTTCATCTCTGTCTTCCTTTATGGATGCATAATATTCCATCGTGTATAGGTACCACATCTTTTTTAACCATTCCTCTGTTGATGAGCAGGTAGGTTGTTTCCAGGATTTGGCTATTATAAATAGTGTTACCTTAAATATGGATATACATGTGTCTTTTTGGTGTGTTGCGTTTCTTTCTTTTGGAAATATGCCTGTAAAGCGGAGGTTGGATCAAATAAGATTTGTATTTTCAGCTAAGAAATCCCCAGAGTGCTTTCCATAATGGTTAAACCAGATTGCATTCTAGTGTGGTTATTATTTAAAAAAAACAAGAGAGCCGGGCCTCGTGACATGGGCCTGTGATCTCTGTACTCTGGAACAGCTGAGGCAGGAGGATTACAATTTTGAGCTCAGCATGGGTGCCTTAGTGACTGGGGGGGTACCTTAGTGATATAGCGAGATTCTGCCTTAAAATCAAAACTAAAAAAATGGTTTGGGGATGCAGCTCAGTGCAAAAGTCCTGAGGTTACTGCCCAGCACTACAAAATATAAATAAATAAATCAACAAGCAAGAGATAACAAAATTGGTGAGGTAGTGGTGAAAATGATCCTCATACACTGCTAGTGGAAATAAAAGTTAGCACAGCCACCATGGAAAAAAATTATAGATGGTACTCAAAAAATTAAAAATCGAACTGTCACATCATTCAGCAATCCAATTTCTGGCTATGTATCTAAAGGGAATAAAATCAGTATGTCAAGAGACACCTGCATGCCCATGTTTGTTACAGTATTATTTACAATAGCGAAGAGGTAAAAACAACTTAAGGGTCAATGGGTGAGTGAATAAAGAAAATATGACTTACATATATGCACGAATATTACAAAGTAATAAAAATGTAATCCTATCATGAGAACAAGGAAAAAAACTAGAGGACATAAAACAGATTCTGTATGAGCTCATATGTGGAATCCAAAAGAGAAGCAGAGAACAGAATGGTGGTGGCCAGGGCTGGTGGGGGAAGTAGAATATGTTGGTCAAATAGTACAGACTTCCGATTGTGACATGTACATGTTTTGAAGACCTAAGGTACAGCCCAGCGATGACAGTGATTGGTATGGTACTGTCCACGGGCAATTTGCTGAGAGCCGATCTTAGGCATTGCTGGGTTGTACATGCACACACAGGCACACTCACACATACACACAAATGGTAGTTACATGCTGACTAGTGTGTTAGCTAACTGTGATATTTCACTTTAAAATATTTTTGTATAACAAATCACTTCATTGTACTCCTTGAATATACACAATTTTAACTGTCAATTATAAATTCAATAAAGCTAAAATAATGAAAACTAAAAACTATATATGTTTTTATGTTTGATTGCCTATCGGCCTTTTGGCTAAGATCAGGTGGAGTCAGTTTTCATGTCTGATAGTGCCGGCCTTCAGCCTCCTTCGTTTTTGTCCCCTCCCCACCCGGTATGCCTGGACATTTTCAGGTGAAGTTGTCTTTATTTTCATATTCTTTGTGAAAAACCCAAATAAATCATTGGCAAAACTTTTGCAAATGATGAGAGATTTTAATAAAGTAACAGGTTATGAAATACACATGTCAAAATTAAAGTCCTCCACTAAGAGAGAAACAGTGTCATATTCAAAGTTGTAATGAAATTTAAAAATGTACATAAAATACCTAGGCAAGGGTATCAAATGTATGATCAAGATATGACATATGTGCACAATTCCCCAAAACAACTATTATTATATAATATGAACACATACTCATATACTAAAAAAAAACTATGTAAAAGGTTAACAATATATATCCAAATCCAATATGAGGAAAATTGTACAACTGTTTGGAAATACAAAAAAGTATATTTGAACAAGTAAAAAGAAAACCTCCAGTGTGTATCTTCTTGGGTAGAGCCAACATCATAAACAAGTTAGTTCTTCCCAGGTTAATTCTATAAATTGGAAGAGCTGTCTAGAATTCATCCATCAACTCTTTCGAAGACCACCTCAGCTGCTGAGAGCTGCTTCTATTCTTCCAGAAATCAATTGTTTCCAACTTCTTCCTCTTCTTTTCCCCTTTTTCAGGCACAGATCCTGTCAACCTGCCTGCTTGCTTCCTGTGTGAGGTAAGCTGTGCCCAGCTCCTGCATCTTGGCAGAGCTGTGAGCACAGAAGGCTCAGTCCTGTGGGATTAGACGCATGACCCTGGATCTCATGCTTTCGGCATAGGCTGCTCTCTACCCCGGAGAGCATCACCTCAAAGCTACTCAGGTGCTGACACCTGGCTGAAGAGTGGCAATTTATGGTGCCCCTAACTAGCCTTTTTTTCCTATGGAATATTTTCTTCTCTGTGTATGTGGGTACCTCCTGGCCCGAAAAACACAATGACATATCTTATGAAAACACTCTGTCTCTATGTCATAGTCAAGTGATTGGCCACAATCCCCTCAAACAAATGATCATCAATGGATTTCTTAAGCACATTGATTTTGTGACATATATCCATATAGGTTACATATAGATATAACACATATACATAGTACATACACATATATTTCCTTTTATCTGTGGTTTCATGTTCCACATGTTTTCAATGATCTGTAATCAACTAAGGTTGGAAAATTCCGGAAAGAAATAATTCTTAAAGTTTGAAACTGTGTATTTTTCTGAATAATGTGGTGACAGACATCTCATGCTGTCCCACTGTATCCCACCTAGGCCATGAATCACCTCTTTGTTTGAGGTATCCATGCTACATACAGCATCCGCGTCTTAGCCACACAGTAGCTGTCTTGGTAATCAGGTCCAATATGCCAATAGAGCCTTGCTTGTATTCAAATGATCCTTAGGTAGCAGCCGAACATTATAGCACAATCATCCACCCCACTTCATCCCACCACACAGGTGCGGTGTCGCTAGATCATCCGGACAACATCCTGTAGCAAGATGTTGAGCAAGACAGAGAACGGATTGTTGTTACAGTCTTATTACTGTAATTGCTCTATTTTATTAAAAGTTACTGTTGCTAATCTCTTCCTGTGCCTAATTTGAAAATCAAGCTTTATCTTAAGTACATTTGAGTAGGAAAAATAGTATTTATACAGTTCAGTACTAACTGCAGTGTCAAGCATCTGCTGGGAATCTTAGAACATATTCCTCTCTCTCTCTCTCTCTCTCTCTCTCTCTCTCTCTCTCTCTCTCTCTCTCCCCCAAGGAGGGACTACCAAACACATGACATATTATTATATACTATACTAATTTTTTATATGTCATACTTCAGAGATGCACTCATGTTTTCTACTTTCTGCAATGCTAACACGTTTCAAGGTTTTGCAGTATATTGCTCATTTTCTATTATACTTCACTTACTTTTATAGCTGTTTATAATTAAGCCTCTAATGATTAAAACATGCGTAGTAAAAATTATTTTTCATAAACACAAAGAGCTTTTCCCTGTGTTCAGACACCCACCAACTGTCCCCCAGTTTCCATTCTGACACCGTCTCCCTGCAGTGAAGACTACCCCCCACTTCAGACAGGCTACAAACTGGTGATTCTTGTGACTTCCCCTTAAAGCTCAGCAATTTTCAAGAGAGGCTCAGAAAGATCACAGAAAGGCATTTCACATGCTTATATTTCTGATTTGTTGTAAGTTATACATATGAAAAGCCAGATGAAGGGGTACATAGGAAAGGGTAGGGAGTGCCAAGGATCCAGGAGCTTCTGTCATCATAGAGTTGGGGTGTGCCATCCTACTGGCACATGGATGTGCTTATCAACTGGGAAGCTCTCTGAACTCCATTGTTGAAAAGATTTTATGGAATTTTCATTACATGGGCTTAGCTTATTAAATCACTGAGCATCATTGATTAATTCAATCTTCATTTCTTCACCCCTGCCTAGAGGATGGGGAAATAGGCTTAAAATTTCTAAGCTTTTGATAAAACTCGTGACCCATCCTCCCAGCCAGGAATATGTTTTGTAGGAAAAGTTACATTTCTTATCTTATTATCATGGTCACCGGACTCTTGATTGCAGTCATCATGTGGAAGCTGCCAGATGTAAATACCTGCTTATAATAAGACACAGATTATTTTACCTCGTCTACATAAGTAATTGATTATGCATTAGTAAAGTCATATTATGAGATTAGGATTATTTAAAGCAGAAAAATTCACTGACAATAGCTATTCAACAATCAATAATTAGTGCACAGTGGGTCTCTAATATTAATTAATTGATTTTTAATTTCCTCCTTATTAAAAAATTGAATAGTCTTATCATGATATTCTCAGGCAGTATCAGTTCCGATTTTCTCTTGTTGCTGAGTTGAATGTTACGCTATTTGCCCTTTATCTGTCTGTCTGTCCCATTCAGTTCCTACCATGTTATAAGTTGAATGTTTTCCTCCTTGTTTAGGACTCTATGACTTGGAGAAATACTCTGTCTTAAGATAAACAGTGGAAAGAAGGGCTTCTTTTACTTCAACCTTCTCTGTGAAACGTTTGGGGGTGAGTTCTGTCTTTTGAAAGCTTGATGAGTCCATATATCCTGGAACCAGCCCCTATGTGTTGTGCTGTGCCCCATCTCCCACCTGTGTTATGACAAGCGACTCAGCAGGAAAAGCTATCTATGCCTGTGTTCCTTTGATAGAAAGTGTCATTTTTCTATCCATTTCCTCTGTTTCTCAAAAAACCAGTCCAGGTCATCCTGAAAGCTTTCAGACTTTAAGGTAAGTATGAGTACCTATTTGTTATCTGGCTTGTTTCTTGTCAGTTCTGTTCCAGTACCTAATGAGTCCTCTGGCCTTGTGATGAGAATTATTCTTGGCATCTTAAACCAGCCTATGGACTTTTGAGTTGGATCTTGATTCTCTAGCCCAACATCCTGTGAAGGACCTTGAACTGGACTGAAGTGGGCTCTTTCCCCTCTTAGGCTTCTTGATAATATAATTCCCTCCTCAGAGCTCCTTGGGAGCAAAAGCAAGGTCTTGACCCACTGAAGAGTCTTCTATTGCCTTCTTGTTGGCCCAAAGAAGGGAATGTGGACACTTTCAGATTAGGATCCAAGCTGCTGAGAGATAGTTCACTGTGAACAAACCAGTCTTGTAATAATTCCAATTGAACAGTATTAAAAGGCAGTCCTGGCTGCAGTGGCTGGGCCCTTTTATCATTTTATTCTACAATGTATGTTTAAAAAAGATTAACAGGGTCAGTGGGGAAAAGAAACTGGTAAGTTGTAAATTCTAACTAGCTTAATTTTAAGACAAAATTGCTCCCCTACATCAAACTTTTAGAATTAAAAAATAAAGAAAAAGAAAAGCAAAACATGATACTATCTGTGAGCTCTGTTCTGCACGGCTTGCCTCTTTATTGAAATCTCCTGTGGCATCATAAGAGAGTCTGAAACATCCATTAATGAAAAGCTGGAAAGCAAGAAAGAAGTAATAATGATATTTTATCTCTTTGGCAGACTTCTAATGAAAAAATGAAAGGAAAGATGTTCATTTTAATTGATGAAAGAAATATGAGTTTCATGCACTTGAAAAGGCAAATAAACACAGCTCAGGGCAGACAGCATTCCTCTGCCTGTACTGGTCAGTGTGTTGATTGTCATTTCCTTGGAACATCAGTTTGGTTTCTTGTGATTATCCTTTTTCATCTTTAGTTCTCCTAGGATTAACATAATTTTAAAATTTATGATGGTGTATTTCTAACAGCGGGCCCAATGCAGAGTTGGTGTTCAATAAATTACATTCAAATGGATGAGTAAAATATAATGCATTATCCCTTCCTACAGGGGTTTATCACCTCAGGAAATAGAAACACACACACACAAAAAAAAACCCAAATGATGCTTCCTATTATTTTATTCACTGTTAATCATTCACTGTTATTATTCGGTGCAAATTTGGCGCTGTTTGTGAGTCCAAAAGGTGATCAAAGATGACTCTTTTCAGCACCAGCCTGTGTCCATGCTTTCCAATGCTGGTTCCCTCTCAGGTTAGCCCTTGTTCAGTTTGCCTTGTACGCTCACCTTTCTCCATGGTCAATTAGCCCTTATTTGTCCCCGGCCCCAGTCACCCTGGTAGAAACGGTGGTTCCTCCTGGACGTCGTGCAGAATTGCTTGGGGTAACTTATTTCACCTTGCTATTTGTTCCAGGGTCACACTCAGAATTACAGTTGGGGTGTTTCTGGGATGCCTTCCCTGATGGAGTGTGACCCCATGATGGAAGAGGCAGCCTCTGTGCTGTTCTTCTCTTCCCCAGGGCTCAGCATAGCAGGTGTTCCAGAAACACTGATGTAATACATAGGCACCGTGTCAGTGCCAGTCCATTTTCTGTTGTTATACATAATATTTGAATATTACAATGAGTTCCCCAAAAGCCCACAAGCTGAGAACCAAGCCTTCAATGTAATGAGCCTGTTGAATGACATTTTGGAAAACTGTAATACCCTTATGACAGATTCCCAAGGTTACACAAACAACTGGGCATGGTTGCTAAGGGGGACTCTGGATCCTCCTCTGTTTGTTGAAGGTCTCACCATTGCCACCACAGCTCTTTGGGTGCCAGCCTCAACAGCTCCTACCGCTGACACACTGGGGTTGCTTAACTACAGTTGGTTGTCTTTTGGGGGTGGGGTGAGAACGTGTGAAAGAAGTAGTAAGAGTGTTTTATCTCTGGCAGTCTTCTAAAGAAAGAAATTTTAAAAAAAAGATGTTGTGTTTCATTGATGAAAAAAAGTAGTAAGAATGCTTCATATCCTTAAAAGATGTAAGTGGGATGGAACCTGGGGCCTTGTACCTACTAGACAAGTGTTCTACCACTCAGCTACATCCCCATAGTTGGCTCTTTTCATCATTTGCAAGAGTCGAGAAATGTATGCGTCTTTAGGTGCTGGATTTACCACGTCAGGGAGAGGGCTTCCTCACAGGAGAACGGAAAGGTAAGTGGCTAGAAGGAAGGTGACTCAAGAACCTGCCCAAAGCACAGGACTATTGTGTCGTGGCTCAAAATTTGTCTCTGAATCGTTTTTATTAACATTACTACTTTAAACTGGCACATTATACATATTTGTGGGATACGGTGAGATAATTTTGAGACCTGCACTTTTTTTTTTTAACCTCCCTAGCTCTTTCTTTGTTACTTTGCTTTCCTCGCCTGTAAACCGGGACGAGGGCTGAAGAGGAATGAGGGGTGAAGCATTTGCCCAGTGTTTGGGAAGCACTTGGCCAGAGCTGTGACTTCCCCACACCCAAGGTTGGCTGGGGAGCTGGAGGACGCACTCTGACCCGCCGTCCTCCCCGCCCCCAGGCTGCGCAGGACACCAGGGAAGCCCGCTGGAAAATACCATGCAAAAGGCCACAGCGTGGTGACCTTAGGGGAGGATCTCCGAAGCCTACCACGTCTGGGCCGGTCGCGGGCCCTGCCCACACCGGCGGCGTGCTGGCCGCGGGCGGGGCGGCGGGGCGGGCCGGGCGCTCTGGCAGCGATATAGCTGTTCGGCCCGGCGCGGTGAGGGGCAGTGCGCAGCGAGGACAGAGGCCCAAGCGACCAGATCGGCGGGCAGCACCGGCGGCTCGGAGCAGGGCAAGCACCATGAGCTACAAATGCGACGTGGTCGTGGTGGGGGGCGGCATCTCAGGTCAGTCGGGGCGGCGCGCTGTCCTCTCCTGGCGCGCTCGGACAGGTGGTCGCCCGGGAGGCTCCGGGGCGGGGGTGTCAGTAGGTCTCAAGCGCCACACACTGAATCCTCCAGCGGGGCAGGGTGAGCGGGTGGGGATCTGGCGCCTTCCCGCGCAGAACTGGCAGCCTGTTGGAGGTCTGAGGTCAGAAGGCTGCGTTTGCTGGAATTTTCCCAGTGCGGAGAAAGGGGGTGGGGAAGCAGGAGACACCTGTTGGGGGCAGTTGCAAAGGTCAGTCATATCCTCCAGCTTGTCCTAGACACCCCCTACCCCCACCCCCCAACACACACACACACCTCGCTTGGAGCAGGAAGGTACCATGGTGTGTTGTTATATTGGCATGAGGAAAGAGGCCTTGAACAGGAGGAAGGAGTTGAACTCTGGCCAATTACCAGAGACCTTCCAGGTTTCCTGGGTTCTTTATGGCTCTCCGTCACAGGTCTGCTTTATCTGTAGAGCCTTCTGGGCAAATGTCTCTTCTGTTATTTCCCATCCCCCATTACCACACCTGATGCACAGGGTGGCCAGGCTGCAACAAGGCCCTTTAGTCTAGCCCATATTTGGGAAAGATGGGGACAGAGTCTATTCTTTCAGCACAGGGAGCTGTGGACAGAGTGAGGGCCTCAAAGCCCAGAAGCCAGGAGAGCTGTTGTCCCTGGGAGAACTCGTCCCTGGGGAGGGTCAGGCACATCACATGGGGGAGGGAACTAGTGGGAGTAAGCAGTGCTCCCACCACCGTGGGGGTGCTTTGGCCAAATCCCAGCCCACCTGGTATTTGAGTAGTAATTAGGACACCACCAGAATCCAGAGATATGTGGCCTAAGACCTGTCCTCATCCAATCTTAAGTAAGAACAGGGACTGGCCTTCCTCCCTGTGAGGAGGGCAGGACACAGGTGGCCCCTCTATGCGTAGAGAGGAAGCCAGGATTAGATGTTGGGAGCAGCCCTCGATCCTGTGCTTCTACCTTCAGTCTAGTCCATCCCATCTGATCCACGTCTCCTGCTGCTACCTCTGTCTAGTGCTACATCCGGGGCCTGGTACTGGAGGTGCGCACATGCGTAAGCACAGCATCCTCAGGTCAGCCAAGGCTATCAATAGACCCAGTTTTCTTGGAGTATTTTTGATATCTTTTCTCCCAGAGTAACATGCATTTTAAGCCATACCTATCTGACTATTTTAGAAAATATTACTAAGCGCCTGTTGATACTGCCTTGCCCCTATCTTTTGGAAACTGAAGGTTCTTTCCTCAGGCTTCTAAATGTGTTGGGGGTGGGGGGAGGATGGGGGTGTGGGGGTGTGGTGCTGGGGTTTGAGGCCCAGATCTTCACACTGAGCTAGAACTCTAGCCAGTTTTTAGTTCTGATTTTGAGACAGGGTCTAAGTCACTAAGTTGTCCAAGTTAGGTTCAAACTTTTGATCCTCCTGCCTCAGCCTCCCAGAGTTCTGGAATTATTGGGCCCTACTATAAAGTTCTTTTCTTACCCAAAGTATGTCTCATGGGTTCAGTCTATTTCTCTCATTATTTTATTCTTTCTGATTCATCCTTCAAACCTTCAAGCTTTCTCAAATTATTTGTATTAAACTCATACAGGAGGGCAAATAATGGTTTAGCTGTTTTTAAAGCAGTGTCGGAGACTGGAGGAATACCTCAGGGAGTTTGATTCTTCAGAAATACATAAACTGGGCATGATGGCACATGCCTATAATCCAGCACCCAGGAGGCTGAGACAAGAGGATTGCCTGAGCTGGAGGCCAGCCTGGGCCACATAGTGAGTTCAGGACCAACCTAGACTACAAAGCAAGACCTTGTCTCAAAAATAAATAAAAGCAATGGTGAACCTGTACATTCACCCCCAAACTCTGGTCATAAGAAGAGACTGATGAGCAGACTCGCCTTTCCTCAAAAGCATTGTGTGAAATGTACACTGCTCTAAGAACTTTGAAAGCAGGCCCAGCCATATTCAGTTATATCATCTGCTACATGGAGACAACCCCAGTTAGTTACAACTAGATTATGGGATTATTATAAAGGACAAGCGAGGTAACGTATGTGTAATAGCTTTGAGGAAAACTCTAAAGTGTGGCACCAGGGGACTGGAGACATAGCTCAGTGGTTGAGTGCTTGCCGAGCACGCATGAGGACGTGGGGATCACTGGAAATATAGCTTGGTGGCAGAGTATTCAGTTTCATTTCTAGCACTGTGTCTTAGTTACATTTTCGTTGCTGTGACTCAATACCCGACACCCACAAACTTAGGAAAGGAAAGGTTTATTTTAGCTCACAGTCTCGAAGGTCACAGTCCATTCAGGGGTGGCCGGCAACAATCGAAGTACATGGCAGAGAGAGAGGTGGAGGCAGCTTCCCTGGACCAACAAGAAGACAAGCTGAGGCTAGGTGAGACTAGTCCCAGTCCTCCAGGAAGGCAGGTGCAGCTTATGTATCCTTCCAGGTCTCCACCCAGTAACTAGTCCCTCCTGCATCCAGGTGTGGCCACTACACACCATTAATCCTAACTTAACTGCAATCCACCCCTCCAGACCAGACCCCAATCCACCAACATCACATGGTTCTATTAAAATACATGAGACTTTTGGGAGACACTCCAGATCCTAACCACAACACACTGCAAAGAATAAAAAAAAAAAAAAAAAACATGGCATAAGAGTTTTAATTCATTTATTCAAATAATGAACTTTAGGGGAGGCTGTGGTAGGGAATTAAAAAATCAATTATGTTTCCTTGCCCTGGAAGATTTGTTAATTCATAAAGGGAGCTGGGGTATCCAAGCAAGGAAAACATGAGGGAGTGCAGTTGGACAGGAGGAGTGAGTTTGGGCATTCTATTACTGCACAGCAGGATGACTATAGACAAGATCATGTGTTACATGTTTTAAAAGGTAGAAGAAAGGATTTTGAAGGTTTTAAACACCCAGAGATAATTAATGTAATTAATACAATATAATTAATATAATATAATGAATAAATGTTTGGAGGAAAAAATATGTTTCCAGAGAGTATCAAACTTTGAAATGAATTGGACATGGCACAAGGCAACATCACATTGTAACCCATAAATATGTATAAGTTTTATGTGTCAACTCAAAACAAAAAAGACAATACAAGGTAGATGAAGGCAGTATATGTTACAAGGGGGGATCCATTCTTCATTCATTCATTCAGTGAATGTTTACTTCATTTCCTACATCCTGTCTCCAAAAGAATAAAAAATGAATTATGTCAGCCATTGCCTCTGAGGTCCTCACAAGTAAATGCGGTAGATAAAGTCATCAGCAATTAATGCTAATAATGGCTGATAACTGCTTGTAAAAAATTCTAGGGAAGGTGATTGGATAGAGTACCAAACTCTGAGACAATCTAGGAGCACCTCAAAGAGGAAGTAGCAGTGAATCAAGTCTCATGAAATCAGAATGAATTCACCAGGAGACTAGATGACAAAAGTGTACATTAATCTAAAGAAGAGCTCATATACAGTCACAAATATGTGAAATAATGTGGTAACATGTTTAATAAGCCTTAACTTCAGTGTGAGGAGTTGGGAATGGGGGGATCAGGTGGAAGATAAAACTAAAAAGTTCAGTTGGGATGAATTGTAGGAAGGCTTGCATGTCATTTTCCAAAAGGATGTGTGCTCAATGAAGAGTGCTGGCAGTTCCTCATTTCCAAAGTCATGTGTGCAAAATGACTGGAAATATGGAGACGATGTTGGCAAGAAGGAAGTAAGAGGAGAGAGGGGAAGCTTTGGGAAAAGGCAGGATAGCTAGAGTCGGAGATTCTGGAAAGACGGTCAGGAAAAGAAATCTAGTAGTTGGAAATGTGGGGAAGGAATTGGGCTTACAGAGGTGACCAACAGAGAACTTTTAGTTGAGGCCACTGCCGGGAATAAAACGGCAGAAGGTGAAACATCGAATGGTCTCTCTGAAATGAGAGACCCAGATCACAACTCTTATGGAACTTAAGATGAAAAACAAAGTGAAATAAGGGTAGGACAGGGAGGGAGGAAGGGTAGGGTAGGGGGAGGGACAAAAGGAGAGTGGGAAAGTCCTTGTCACCTTGACAAGATCTGTAGGTGCACAAAATGCTAAACTTCGTTGTAAACTTTAAATTTTGCACTTATACATACCAATAAAAGGGGGAAAAATGGCCACGGCCATGAGTTTACTGTAGAATGTAGAATTTTAGAGTCAGTAGATGATTCTAAGATTTATGCCTGTAAGTCTCTGGATTCCACTGTTTTTTAAACTTTGTTAATGATTAAATTTGGGCCATCCTGGTACTTTCCTGATAATTTTTAAAGCTGTCAGCAAATTTTAATCGCTCCCTTTGGGATGAACAAAGATACACTGGGAGTAGAGATGGTTAATATATAACTTTCTTTTTTGGTGTTTAGAAAATTCCAAGGCAATTGTAGAATAGCCTTTAGAAATGAATGTATACAGTATATAAATGAATCCATATTGAAATCTCTCTACTCAGGGGCATGTCATTTCTGGAGATATAGCAGAGCAAATAGTGTCTCCCACATGAAGCTGGCTGGCACCATGTTGCCTATTTTCCAGGTTTCAATTTTAGTGTTTGGGTTGGTGAAGGCATGGAAACTATCTTTTTCATTTTGGAATTGATCTTGCTTAGTCACCAACATAGAAAAGGGGCAACGTGAGGCTGAAAGGAGAAAATGTTGTGGGCTTGAGAGAAGAGATCCCGGCGTCCGAGGGTGGCACTTAAGCTTGAGGTCCATGTGAGAGTCAGACTCAGCCTTCCAGATCGTAGCCAACACCTTGCAGATGGTCTGTGTAACCAGGAGAGCAAACCAGGCTGCTGGCTAGTGGGGCTTGTCTGGGTAGGAAGCATCTGAGACAGCTTACCAGGAATCATGAGTTGAGGGACACTGGAGACGGATGTGGCCTTACGTGTTATTGACCAAGCCTCCTTCTCACCTGCAGTAAAGAAACATGGAGAATGTCTCTGGGCTCCTGGAACTCACTTGAGTAGTCTAAAAAATAATTACATATCTGTGCTTGGAAATGTATATATCTCAGTCAAGGAGAGAACAGAGAAGCAATACAGCAATGTTAAATCGGCACAGGCTTCAGGGTCCAACTGGTTGTGAATCCCATTTCCTGTACTGACCTGTTGTGTAACTAACCTGATCTGGTCTTCAGATGCCACTTATTTTTCTTCCCATTAGAAAATAAGGTTTAATGATTGATAGAAAGGTAAAAACATTCAAGTAGAAATGCTTTAGAATTTGTACCATGATGTCAGCCCTTCTCAGTGACTAGGAAAAGTAAAAGGCCTCTTCAGTAGGGGGAAAAAAAAGAGAAAGATCAAATTTAGAAAAATCAGGATAGCTGTTTAAAAAATGTTTAAACCAACTTTGATTTAATTTGTTCTCTCTCTCCTTTTTGTAGTCCTGGGTGTTAAATCCAGGATCTTACGCAAGATGAGTGCTGGACCACTGAGTTACACCCTCTGCCCTTACTTCATGTTCCAGATGGATTTGATTCCTTTCTGGATGCATAGTTTAGGATTTAGAAAGAATGCACGTGATGGACCATGCATGGTGCTCACTTACGCCTTTGGCTTGGAGTTACTTAACTCTATTTCTGGAAAATAGATCCTTGCTTGGTTTCTAGGATTTCTCTTTTTCTTATAAACAATTTCAACACATAATTATTACAAGATGCATTTCTCATTGTTGTGCTATAAAATGATTAATAGTCTGTACGCTGTTAGGAAATTACAAAAAATATGTTTTCTATATATAGTTTACTTTTTACAATACAATTTTAATTGTATAGAACTGGAGGAATAGCACAGCAATCAGAGCACTTGCCTAGGAAGAGCAAGACCCTGGGTTTGATTCCTCAGCACCACATAAGCCATAAACTCAGTGTGGTGACACACTCCTGTAATTCTAGCACTCAGGAGGCTGAGGCAAGAGGATTACTTGAGTTCAAGGCCAGCCTGGGCTGCATAGAGAGTTCAGAACTATATTTTTTAAAAAATTATATAAATTGATTGAGGACCATGTGATAATTTGGTGCGTGTGTGTGTGTGTGTGTGTGTGTGTGTGTGTGTGTGTATAATGAACAAGAATAATGAACAAGCATATAATGAACAAGTCAGGGGAGCTAAAATTTCTATGTAAAATGTTTTTGATTAACATGTAATAATTATACATGCTTATGGATTATTTTGTGACATTTCAATACATGTATACAATATATACTGATTATATTACAGTGATTAGCATTTCTATCTTTCTTTCATTACTTAAGTTTGGTGCGTTTGAGTTCCTCTTTTCTAGCTGTTCATAGAATAGTTATTAGCTTATAAAATAATTTTCATTAATGAAAACCCTGTACTCAATTTATCTGACTTTAATGAGATTAATAATTTTAATTTTACTGTTCTGGGGATTGAACCCATGGTCATGTGCATAGTAGGCAAGTGCTCTACCACTGAGCTGTACTACCCTTCCTCATTTTTTATTTTGAGATCGAGTCTCTCAAGTTTCCTGGGCTGACTTTGAATCTTTAGTTCTCCTGCCTCAGCAAGATGCCTAGCTTTTAAAGTTTTTAAAATCAACACATTATAATTGTATATATTGCAGGAGTACAGGTGATTTGATGCATGTGCACAATGTATAATCAGATGAGGATAATTAGCGTTTCCCTCTCCTTAAGTGCTTATTATTTCTTTGTGTTTGGGAGTTTTTTATTTTCTCTCTTACACTTCTTTATAAAACATATACAATTGGAATCTCCAGTTACCCTGCATGCTGTAGAACTCTGGACTATATTTATCCTGTTGGCTGTATTTTGGTACCTGTTATCCAATACCCTTCTCTCCACTTCCTCCCTCCCTATCCTATCCTCTGTTGGCCTCTGTGCTTCCATGACATCAAATGTTGTAGGTTGGACATTTCAGTGACAACATGCAGTTCTTACCTTTTTAAGCCTGGGTCATTTTGTGCAATGTCCTTCAGTTCAATCTTTGGGAGCACAAACAGGTGTCCTCGGGCAGCCACGTGTTCACTCTGTGTGGATTTGGCTCATAGGTGAGCTAGCAAGAGGGTGCAGCCCAGTGGTGGCCTGAGGAGCTGAGGCTCACTGGGCTCAGCGACCCACCAAGTGCTCACTAGGAAAGTTTTGGAATCACCAGCTCCGTCCTTCAGTATAACCCTAGCCCGGCTGCTGTTCCATATCTGACCTGCTCCTCCTTTCAGCCACCTGACTCCCGTCTTAATTGTAATACAAAACAAATGCAAAAATTATATTTGTATTTCATAGTAATAAATAATAAAAGAGATAACATATCAAATATTATCCATCCAAGCAAACTACTAGGAGCTTGAGCTTTCGTGGCAGCTTTATGAGGGTACCGAGTGGCACCGCCATGTTCCTCTGCTTGATTCTCGCACCTGGGACACCTTAGTGGGAGGAACCAGATGGAGGGCAGTGTAGCCACAGCCAGGTGCCACTAAAGCCACAATTTCTGACTCAGAAGAACCAGAAGTCATCCTCAGAAGTCATCAGGGCAGACTGAAGTTGTGGCTGGGCCATTGCCAATGGCCACAATTCTCTGCCCCTGTGGCTGCGTGCTGAAGTCTGGGTTCCTTGCCCTACAGGGGTAATGGAAAAGCATAAGAATTGGAGGCACAGTGCCTACACTGTCCCACAAGTAACTAGCTGTGTCACCTTGGACATAACGGTTAACCTTCCCATGCCTCCATTTTCTCACTTGGAAAATGGAGGTGATACTGATATTTATTTTGTGAAATGTCTGAAAGGCTCAAAAGAGACAATACACATTGAGAGCTTGAAATACGGCTTGGTACTACATCTCATTTATCATATTTTATTCAAACTATCTGATTAAGGATCTGTGAACTTTCACCTGGTTGCAGGCTGCTCAAAATTAGAGACTTTGTGTAATTTCTCTCCCCATCATTTAGCAAAGTGCCCAGGCTACCCTAGAAGCCCTCAGAAATTGGATTAAGCTGGCCCAATTCCTTGACGAGGATCTTGAGCCATTACCAAGAGAAGATAAGCCACACAGATGGAAGCCTTCTGGAAGGATAGAGCTGACCCTGTGCTCCCGGAGGAAGGTGGACAAGGTAGATACTAGACACAGAGGTTTCGGGGATCTGAGACTTGAGTTTAGATACCACCTATTCCCCTAAGAGTGCAGCTTGGGAACATTAGGTCCTTCTTCAATCCCAAGATCCTTACTTATAAAGTGGGAAGATGGTCCTTGAGCTAACCCTGGGATCAGCCAAGAAATGCGGACTTTACTGAAGGGGACTCTGAAAACTTCGAAGACCAAACACACTTCCAGATCCAAAAAGTCAAAATGAAAGGCTAAGGTCAGATGTCTGAAGAGCCAAGGATATTATCCCCACAACAGAATGTTCTGGAGATTGGTTCTGTTTAAACATACCGCACTATCATTCACAAGGGCCTCAAATTTGTTATAGATTTGTTAGAATATTACTAGTGTGTCTGTGCAAAAGTTATTTCCACTAAGCGAAGGGAATCAGAGTGTAAGATTCCTTCCTCATTTTTAATCTGCAAGTGACAAGCTTCTAAGTTTATTTATTTTTTACTTAATAGATCATTGGTGTCTGAAGATGCAAAATATCTTTAGATTTTTATCTACTAATTAACATCACCTGGGTTTGTATTCAAGAACAAACAGGGCAAAGCTGGTTCTAGCTCACAGCTGTTCCTTTTGAATAAACTTACTGTCCTGAGGCACGAGTCTTCAACCTTAGCAGGAAATGTAGTCTGACAAATGATTTGGGGTAGGGGTAAAGTCAGTAATACTTCAGGTGCAGTTTCTCCTTCTTACTTTCCTGTTTACAAAATAGATCCACCTTCCCCCCATCAGTTAACTAAATAAAAATATCAGAAGAAGACCAGCCTCAGTTAGCAGTGTTTCTAAAGTCAGCATGCAATTATTTGCAGAACGAACGTGTGGAAAAAGAGTAAGACCAAGTTCTTAGCCTTATGAAACCTAAAATGCAGTTGGAAATAATAAGATTAGCACATGCAAGCAATAAGGAACAGTGAAAATTATGTGTAATTGAGTTCTGAACTGTGGGATTGAAGTGTTACATTAGATAGAAGCTATCACTGAAAATCCCTGGAGTTGAAGGCAGTCTTATCCAGGGAGTGGAATTTAATTTAACTTAATTAATTAATCAATTTTGCACCTCTGGGGATGGAACCCATGGCCTTGTGTGTACCACAAGCAGGAACTCTACCATTAAGTTACACTCCCAGCTGCAAAGGAATAGAACTTACCAAATCCTGAAGAACAATTCAGGTTTGGGGAGTAGAGAAGACAAGAGAGGTTAAAAATGGGAGGAAAAATTGAAGAAATCAGGCCAGCAATTCCATTAGCATATGATGTGTATATTTGTATGACAGCAGGAAGTCCAGCATGGCTAGAATAAAAGGATAAAAAGATATGAGTAGTAAAATTAGTAGAAAGAAGACAGGATCGGAAAGTGAGATGCTGGAAAGGAAGGTGACCAGAAGTGGTCGGAAACAGGGAGCCATTGCAAATCGATGCCATACACATAGGTTGGTTGTGAGCCTAGCTGCCAACAAAGCCAAGACATGGATGGGAATTCAAGAGCAAGTTAGAGGGATTGGGGGCTTAGTTTACTGCTTATAGTGCTTGCCTACCACACACAAGGCCCTGGGGTCAGTTCCCCAAAACTAAATAAAAATTAGCCCTGTGTGGTGGCGCATGCCTATAATCCCAGCACTCAGAAGGCCGAGGCAGAAAGATTGCTGTGTGTTCAAGGACAGCGTGCGCTATATAGTGAGTTCAGGATCAGACTGGACTACAGAGAGAGAGACTGTTTCAAAAAGAAATAAACAAAGCAACAACAATAAACCAGGTTAGAGGTAACCATTTTATTGTAATAAACTGGATTATCCTTAATGTCCAAGGAAGATTTCAACAGAAAGGGAACAGGCATTACGGTGTATGCCTGTAATCCCAGCATTCTGCTGGACTGAGGCCAGAAGAGTTGCAAATTCAAGCTCAGACTGTGCAATTTAGCAAAACCATGCCTCAAAAAAAAAAAAAAAAAAAAGGTCTGGAGATGTAGCCCTGGGCTTAATTTCCAGTACAGAGAGATAGAGAGAGGGTGACAGAGACAGGAAGAGAGAGAGAGAAAGAAGAAGAGAAGAGGAAAGGAACAGGCCAGAGTGGTTAATAGAGGTCTTCAAAGATGTTTTGCTTTCTTCACTATTTTGCTGAGCTCTTATCCAGAAAAGAAGTACCATAAGCAATAATATTTTCCTGATGATGTTTTATAACTGGACTCAAAGTATTTGACTATATTTACAATTTCCTTTAAAAAACACACTTTCCTTACTAAGGGCAGTGACCCTGCTTAGCAAATAATAAACACATATCTTGGGCAATCTCTAAGCATAGTTCATCCTATTTGTTATATAATAGTGAATAGTTCATCCTACTTGTTACATAAACACTGTCATTGAAACCTTTTGTTTTGTGACAGGAAACACAATCAGAAAGAGTCTTCAGGTAGATTCGGCCTTTTAAATATTAGTCCTCTTAACATTGTCACCATCGGGTGGCATCTTAAATGTCATGTTCTAGTTCCTTTCCACTTTGCTCCTAAAATTTAAGCTCTTAAGATCTTAGTCAGTCATCCTTACCCGGCCTGTTTTGGTGTGGCCTCCTCATCAACCTTCATCGGAATTGCACAATGGTGAAGGTGACCTGACAGGTCCTTCATTTTATGTGCTCTCCTTCCATTGTAAATAATCCTCCCTCTTGATTATCTTCTTCTAATGATTCTTTCGTATTGTGTTAGGGATCCCGACCTCATCTTTTGGAATTGGGGCTACATTTTGTTTCTGTTTGAGAACATAGATTGACAACTTTTGTTTCTATTTTAAATTTTGTCTTTTCTTTCTTTATTGTACTAGGGATGGAGCCCAGGGATGTCACATGGAGTTATATCTCTGATTCATTTAAAAAATTTGTGATATTGAGATAGGCTCTTGCTAAGTTGCTGAGTTGCCCAGGCTAGGCTCACACTTGTGATCCTCATGCCTCAGCCTCCCAGACTGCTGGGATTTACAGGCCTGTGCCACCATGCCTGGCTGCTTGTGCATGTTCTATAGTGTCTTTATAATTTAAAATTACATTCCGTTTTATTGAGTTATTTTCCAATTTTGTACGTTAACACAACCAGTTCTTTGGAAGAGCTTTTGTTATTCAATAGGTCGTCTCTTTCAGAAGAATTAGGGCTGAAATCCCTGCAAAAATCTTGAAGAAGGCCACTGATACAAATGAAAGATGCAATGCTATTTTCTTTTGATTTTATAATTTGAAGAATTTTTTCACAGAGGTGGAGATTTTTTTAATACCACATATTATACAGAGGATACCTATTCATGCTGAAAATGTGTAATTACAGAAAATGTCAAGAAGAGGATGTAAACCGTTCATAATTGAACCCCACGAAAAGCTAGCCACTCTATTGACATGCAAGTCATATATTGTACTTACCGCACTCGCCGCTATCCCTCTTTTAAAATAATATTATGGGCTGAAGGAATGGCTCAGCGGTTAAAGTGCTTTTCTAGCAAACACTTAGGCAAATGCTAAGTACCTGAATTCTACTCCCCAGCATCACATAAGCTGGGCGTGGTGGCACATGCCTGTACTCGCAGCACTTGAGAGGCTGAGACAGGAGGATTGCCATGAGTCCAAGGCCAGCCTGGGCTCTATAGTGAGTTCAGGACCAGCCTGGGCTGCAGAGTGAGACCCTGTGTCAAAAAATTAAATTAAATTAAATTAAATTAAATTATGAATGTTTTGACATGTCTTAAATGCTCTGCTCCTGTATGACCTTGGTAACATTATAATAGCATATCATATGATTGCATTATAACTTGTCTTCCCAGTCACTTATTGCCACACATTTGTGTTATTTCCAAATTTCTGCTATTTTTAAACAAACCCATATGAACCTGAATTGTTGTGCCTAACTCTGATTATTTACACTAGAAATGCCTAGAAATAAATTTTGGGAATCATGTTAAGATTAATAATTATTGCGAAGTTGTCACTTCATGCATGTCTTATAAATTCACTTTATTGTGGAATTTTAATAATGACCATTTCAATATGAAGCCAACCTTTTTCTCACTGGTTGTATATCACAAAGAAACCATGATTAGTTACCAGTTCAGAGTTTTAATTCATTGATATGTAGGTCAATATCTTTGTTTTTGTAAAATCTTAGTGCGAGCAAGTAAGTTTTGTTCCCTGCAACATGTAGTCAAACTGGCTTTTGCAGTAATTACCTTATGTCTACCATTATTTACTAGATTTTTTTTGAGATAGTCTCACTCTGTGTTCCAGGCTGGTCCTGAATTCACTATGTAGCCTAGGATGGCCTAGAGCTCATGGAAATCCTCTTGCTCCAGCCTCCCAAGTGCTAGGATTACATATATATGTGCACTCATGCCCAGCTAGTATGTGGTGCTGGGGGATCAAACCGGGGCTTTGCATTTCCTAGGCTAGCATGCTAGTCGCTGGGCTACGCTCCCAGCCTGGAACATACACTTTATAACACTGTTTAATTTATTGGTCACTATTTATTCTGTGCTTCTCCAAGTTTGGCATCATTAATTAAATGATGTTGTGTTTCAATGTAGAAAAGAAGAAAATAGCTCTGTATCCAGCCATTTTCTATGAGTAATTATTTTTACCCATCTAGATAAGACAGGAATACAGCCTTTGGTCAAGCCAATTGTAACAGCTGATCAAACAGCTGTTTCATATTTTACATTTTAATTTCCTTTCTAGTTTGCATTTAAATCCTATGATAGCTTTTAGTTTATTTGGGAGGACCATAAGATAGGCTTGACTGTTTCAGAATAGTCCTTTTATACTGCACCAGTCAGTCAAAATCAAACAGCCCTTGTGAGCTGTTGTGTATGACAGGTATACATAAAGGTGTGGCTAGAATGAGTTGTTCTCATTTCACAAGATGTGTTTTCCTTCCTTGCTTTTTTTTTTTTTTTTTTTTGGTGTGGAGGAGAAAAATAAATTTATTCAGTTGTTCATGTACTTATTCATCCAGTAAATCCTAATTGAGTGCACTGCTTGCCAAACATTGGACTAGGTGTGAGGATCTGTTGTACACGTGCTTGCCTTTGAGGGGTGCATCAAGCAGAGGGAGGCAGGCACGCACAGGTGAATGCTGAGGGGTGGTGAGTGCTAGGGAAGACGTGTTCATCTGGGTTAGAAGAATCAGGTGAGAAGAAGGTGACTTCACATCAAGGACCTCAGAGACACCGAGGAAAGATTCGACAATAGGATTTATTGGCGAGATTACCAGCCAATTAAAATATTCTTCCCTGGGCTGAGGGTGTTAAAGCACTTGCCTACTATTCGCAAGGCCCTGGGTTAATTTCTCAGCACCATGTAAAAAAGATCAGTTGGGTGTGGTGGCACACACCTGTAATCCCAGCACTCGGGAGGCTGAGGTAGGGGTGCCATGAGTTCTAGGCCAGCCTGGGGTACGTAGTGAGCTCAGGACCAGCCTGGACTACCTAGCAAGACCCTCCCTCAAGAAAACAATCTTCCTTCATATACAGGTTTTAAACAATTAAACTTTAAATGTATGTTTTAAAATAAATAAGGTGTTGAAATTTCAGTTTTGCTCTTTTTCTGTTGGCCTTAAGATGCAGTGTAGGAGATGCACCACTAGGCTGGGGGAGCCTCCTTCAGGACTGCCGAGAGTGTTGACTACTGCTGACTCGCAGCTGAGGCCTCCTCTGGAAGTTGTGCTTGAGGGAAGAGAACTGGCTCAGTCAAGGGCATGCTCATTCCCTGGTAGCATCCTGTAAAAATATGGGAGCGTGAAGGCCCGGCTTCTTTGCTCCAACTCAGCATGAGTCTGAAGGAAAATCTTAGTCTCAGTTTGATTTCCCCATCTGGCCAGTACTTCCCTTCCTTCTTTACATGCACTGAACTCTGGTAAAGCTTCTATCTGCAAATCTCTCTTTGAGACCGATTGCCAGGGACCCTTATCTAGACAGAGAATGATTGAAGAGCATTTTTTGCTGCACATGTCACAAGATATTCCAATGATAAAGCTTCAGTCAGTTGAAAGTGAAAGCCATCAAAGGACACGGCCTTTACCACCGAGCATGTAAGAAGCCAGCAGGGCCTAGGGAGCATGCTTGGCGTCACCTGGTTTGAGTAACCTCTCTTTGGGGCCCTGAGATATGGAGGATAGAGGCTGACTGCTGCACTGGCCCAAACTTGCTCTGACAAATCCAATTCTCTTACCGTTCTGTGGGCTATTCATCCATCCATTCATTTATTCGTCTGAGACAAGGTCTCACTCTGTAGTCCAGGATGGTCTTGAACTCACTATCTAGACTGGCAAACTCACAGCAGTCCTCTTGTCTTAGTCTCTCAAGTGCTGGGATTATAGGGGTGTGCCACCAGCTAAGTTACAGTAGGGTGTGGGGAATCAAACCCACCCCCTCGCACATGCTAGACAAGTGCTTTTAACCTCTAAGCTATGTCCCCAAGCCCCTTTGTGGGCTGTTTCAGAGCCAAGATTCAAGGCCTTTGATCTGGCTCTGCTACAGATATGGATTTATTATTTTTTGGAGAAATTTGTGGCCACGCAACCAAAGGAGAAATCATGAGACAACCCTAAGAAAGACTGGATAGAGAAGGCTGGGGGCTGTCTGTCTACCCTAGGCCACCATTTTGGATCCAGCACACATTTTGGGTTCTTGGAAAAGTAACATTGTAGGTGCATACTTTTATTTCTTCCTTCAATTCTACAGCACTTTTATATAACTTTATAAATGATTTATCATGAGGAATTAGAGATACTGAAAATGGTTGTAAAAATGGACAATAGAATTCCAGATGGATAGGAAGAGAATTAGGTTGTGAGGGAGCTAGCTGGTTGGTGGGTTCAAGTGGAGAGGTGAATAGATCAAAAGTTTTTGTTTGGTTGCTTTGTTCTATTCAATAGCAAACAGAAAGAGAGAGAAGAGAGGAGAGAGGAGAGAGAGAGAGAGAGAGAGAGAGAGAGAGAGAGAGAGAGAACTTTCTCCACTAAACTGGGCCTTATGGAACTAAATTATTACTATGCTGTTTAGTATTTTGTGGACTTTGTTCTCAGAATAGTATTTATGGGCAGTTCTATAGCAGGAAGTTGTGGTGAGATGGTTTTGTTTTATGTTATTTTTTTTTTTGAGACAGTCTCACTATGTATTCAGGCTGCCCTTGAACTTATTATTTAGCCCAGGCTCAGCAAGAATCAGTATGCCTCAGCCTCCTAAGTTCTGAGATTTTAGGTATGTTCCACCATACCTGGATAGTGAGATGGAATCTAATTCTTTCCCCTTCCCCACCCTTGTTTTTAATTCTGTGATCCAGTCTCTTCTATTTACTATCTACTCAAATCTTGGCTGGCAACATGCCATTCTGTCTTTTTGCTGGTAGTCTTTCATTTAGAAAACATTAACTAAAAACCCATTCTATGAAATGGGTTCTAGGAATAAATAATCAGGGTCTTTTTCACTGATGAGACATGATACCTGACACCAATAACTTAGGGGAGGAAAGGTTTATTTCAGCTCACATTTCAGAGGTCACAGCCCATTCATGGTGACATGGTAAAAGAATATGGGGAAAAACAGCTGCTCATGGCTTCTCAAGAGGAAGGAGCAGGACGTGGGGAGAAGCAGGGGCAAGAATATACCCTTCCAGGCCACACCCTCAGTGACCCACCCTTTCGAACCAGGCCCCATCCTCTAATAGCAAGTAAAACTACAGATAATACACAACATCCAAATGCATGAGGCTTTGGGGGGACATCCTAGATCCAAACTGTAACAATTGGGAAATAGTTCCAGCTTCATACACACATAAAATTATGTGAAATCATATTTCCTGTGTCTATTTATCATTGGATTCTGCACAAAAAATGTATTTTTCAAATGAAAGAAGTCTCTTGGCACTGTGGAAAAGCTCACCTGTGGACAAGTCAGAAAGGGTGCTCAGATCACTTTGGTTTTGGTTTCCAGGTGCTCTGTTCTCTGCTAGCTTTGTAAAAATTTTACTTCTATTGGTGTGGTATTTCTGGCCTCAGGAGGGGTACATGAACTAACAGACATGCCTCTTATGTTATCAGAAATTAGGCTACACACAGAAGCAGTCAGCGTCTGAAAGGAAGTCACATGGTCCTACTTGATAAAAAGCAGAACATACAAAATGTGCTGCCTGCATTCTTTTCGTACCGTGTTCCTTTCTCTCCATTGCATATAGAATGTGTCTGAGGGGAAAAGGAGCTTCCAGTGGACAGGTCTGAGAAATGCGGAAAGTATAAAGAGGTTGGGATGACAGGAAGGAAGGGAAGGCAGAAACATTTTGTATGTAGAAGCAAAATCATTTGGGATGTGTGCTTGTTTTATTTCTGGGTTTTATTTTGGGAGCAGGAAATGACGAAAAACTGAAAAATAAGACAGTACTTTTCCCCCTTTTGTGGTCTTTTAAAGATATATTTCAGCAAACATGTATCTTGAATCTGGTTTTCTTTCTCGTACATTAATTCCTTTGAAAGCAAGATTGCTTAAGAGTAAGTTCAAAAATCAGTTTTTCAAGTTAAAAGCATTATAGTGAATTTAAATTTCCAATGAATATATTGTGTAAGATGTCTGAATACCTTTTATTAAAAATAAGGATTTAAAAAAGCATTAGCACTTAAACTTTAAAATAGTCTTCAGATTAATGTGTTCTATATATAAATTTTTAGTGCTTTTAAAACATTTTTCAAATACAATGAAGACTTCAGTACCGTTGAAAAATGATGTCTGAGGCTAATTTTTAAAGCAAGAGCTTATTTAAACTTATTGCTAAAATAATTGCAGTTGTGTAAAGAATAAACAAAATATATACGAAATATAGTAGTATTTGCAATAGCAGTATTTCTAAAGCAGCTTGGTTACATATAATTCTTGTATATCTGAAAGAAAGGCAATGCTAGTCATGTCCCTCCACACATACATTTTTCCTTTAGGTATTATGTGAATGTTTTCTCGTCATTAATATATTAAGTGTGAAAGTTCGGGAGGAGATTAAGGGTGGAAGTAGGTTGAGAAGTTGTTTTAGTTCATGCTGTTGCTAGGTGAATACTGTTTTCTTCATCTTAGGCATCTGGGGCTTGTGGTACAGTGCAGTATCATTGTTGCTTAACAAATAGTGTTTTCCAAAACAGTTCCCACAATCTAAGATGTATCCCAACTTCTCGTGCTATGTATTCATTGGGCGCTCCAAACCGTCACTTCGTCTTGTCTCTCCCATGATACCACAGTTCGCTCTTAAATCTCTAGCTGCTCTTCCAATCTCCATTGCTGGTTCTCTTCCTTTGCCCACTCCAATTTGCTTCATCTCCAGGGTTTCCTGTTTTGGGAAATAGAACCACCTTCAGGCCAGTTTTCAAACCAACAACCTTTACGTGTGTGACAGACATTACAGGCACCCCTTCCACTGTCCCCAACACTCACTTCCCAACTTGCAGGCTTATGGCTTTTGTCTGCTTCTCCTCTTTGCCTTATGGTTTTCTCTGTCCACTAGAGTCTCTCTTAGTTTGTCCTCAGGGCAGGTCAGCAGTGAGCATGGGTTTAATTTTTCCCACTTACTGCTGACAGCCTGTGACTGACACAATTTGATGGAAAAGTAACCCATCTGCCTTACCTCTTACATAGAATACTTGAGGCCTGGTCCATCTCCAGGTGTTCTCACCTTGTGGACATGGTGTCCCTTTTGCCGCTGCCCTCTTTACTGGCTGCTTCCTTCATCTTTCCTTTTTTCAAGTCGCCTCCCAAATAACCTGCTTATGCCTAAATCCTTGTCTCAGAGACTGCTTGTGGACCAAGTCAACCCAAGACACAATTATTGCAAATATGTTCTTCTCTTCTTTTATTATTTCTTAAATCTTATTAGCTCCAGTTCCAAAATATATGACAAATATGTCCACTTCACTGTCTCCAGGCCCCTTCTGGGTCTGGGCTCCCCACGCAGACCACTGTGGGCTTCACAGTCTTCTCATTCATAGCCGTCATTCGGTTCAGCCCTTCTCCAGTCCATTCTGTATAATTTTATTGTTGTGAAAGATACAGAACACAAAATGCACCACTTTAACTGTTTCTAAGTGGACTGTCCAGTTCAGTGACATTAAGTACAATGATATGCAAGTGTCACCACCATCCATCTCCAGAACTTTTCATCTTCCAAGCAGAAACTCTGCACCCCTTAAGCACTCTCTGTTGCTTCCACCCCGAAGCCCCTGACAACCACCATTTTCCTCTCCCTCTCTATGGTTGCTTTGCTGTAGGCTCTTTTGTGAGTGCAGTTATACAACATTTGTCCTTTTGTGTCTGGCACTTAGCACAATGTTGTCAAGGTTCATCTATCCAATTCATTCTTACACTAAGTGAGAACAATGTGTTTCTAATGGGATTTTTTTTAAAGTCTCCAAAGCATATTATTTTCAGAAATGAGGCAACAAACTTATTCAAAGACAAAGCTAATTACTGTATTTGTGGGCCTTTCTGCACCCCACCTCCCCCGACAACCCCTGTTAACAGCCTAGCATGTAGCCTTAAAATATGTCTCCTGAGGTTACTTCTCTGATTTAAACCCTTCAGTCACCTCCTGTGAACCCCAGAATAAAGTCTGAAATGGTGATTGTGGCCCAGACACTGGCAGCCCTGACCCCTGCCTACGTCAGAAGCCTTATTTCCTTCTACTTTCTTCCTTTGGCTCCGCAGCAAACTGGCCACTTTCAAGTTCCTCAGTAATCTACCACAGTCCCTGGCCTTTGCACTTGCTCTTCTCCCACGTGGACTCTCACCCAAGTCTCTTCTCGTCCCTGACTTAAGTCACCTTTGATCATCCTTCTGAATTTATTTTAAATGTCACTCATTTTGGAATACTTCTTTGACAACTCTGTGCAGACTTTGTTGCCTCCCCCAGTTCTGCCTTCTGGTTGCACTTGGCTTGGCCTCTTTTCTGCCTCCTTGGCAAGGCAGGAAGCAGAATGAACCAAGAAGAGAGCTAATGAGGGAGTTATGCCTTCCTGGTCAAGCCGCAGTGATCTGGCTCTTCCAAGCAGGCCCTACCCTCTAACACCACAGGAAATCAATGGATTAACCCAGGATTGAATGACCTTCCAAACAGGAGGCTTTGGGGGACATTCCAGATCCATACCATAACAATAATGCATTTTCTGAGTCTTTGTCCCATTTTTGACATCTATGTCCTCAACAATTACTTGATGGCAGCAGCGGCTCTAACCTACAACAACACAGGCCACACACGGTCCCTTATCTGCATTTCCTAAACACTTAGAACTCTGAAAATTGCAAGTATTTTCTGGGTTTTTCAGCAAAACTTGACCATAACAGATGTAGCAAGTTAGCAACTAGTCATGCTTTCTTATGCTGCAGACATAACCCTGCAGATGATTACAAGTCGTTGTCTCAGTTCTTTCTAGGGTTATTTATAACATATACCCATACACTGTGTTGTGTCTCTCAAATCAAAAAATTTCATTTTTGTGAAATGCATTTGATGACAAGGGCTTCCAATCAGGAAAGTCATTTAAAATATCTACTAGGAAGAAGGCATATACTGGCAAATAAAAATACCCCAAACAGAGCTGTGCCCAGAATAAGTGCTTTGTTTGCTTGTTGGTGCTTTTTTGTTAATGCATACGGTTCATTGTTCTCAGAAAGGTTCTGACTTTTCTTATCAAATTTTAGCAAAAGTTTTGTATGTAGAAGTCCCATTAAAGTGTACTGGTTTTGTGCTCTTGGTATTTGATAACAGCACTTCCATTGTGTACACTTTTCTGTCCCTCTGTATAGGGCCATTGTTCAAACTAAACCCTATATGACACTGAGAGTTTCCCACTCACTAACACTTGGCTGATTCTGGACACATCCATGTGCTAATCTCTGCCAGCCCCAGTCTTTGCTCTGATCCCCAGGAAACCCTTGTTGTATCCATGGGCTGGAGATACTGCAGTTGCCTGTTTCACATACTGCACTGGTTGTTGCTTCTCTATGCTGGGAGGGTTGAGACCTCAGAATCTTCTCGTCTGACCTCTCCAGTGGGAGGCAGTAGTTCCAGAGACATCGGCTTAAAAATCCAACCACTTATCCCATGCAGCCTGGTCTGTAGATTCAATCTTTCAAAAAAAAAAAAATACTGCAGTTACAGCAATTAAGTGCAGCTCAGCATTATTTGTCAATGCAAATAAGCAAAAATATAATTCTACATCAGTCTCTCTGCATAGGCTACCACAAAGATATTCCTTTAATAACTTGACCAGCCATCACTTTAGGTCTTTCTAGTAGACAAGATATAAATGTTATTTGAGATGAGAAGAAAGAGTAACATGTATCTCTCTTTGGGTTCTCCAAGAAGTAGACCATGAGATGAGAATTTGAGCACAAGCCGATTGTTTGGGGCGTGAGCCCAGCGAGCCCCAGTATGAGGGTGAAGGGAGGTGACGGGGCCTGGAGGAACAGGCCAGAGGTTACAGCACTTGCCTAACAAGAGAAAGGCCCTGAGTTTGCTTCCTCACCACATTAACTGGGCATGGTGGCACATACAGTGATCCTAGTACTTGGGAGGTTGAGGCAAGAGGATTTCCTTGAGTTCTGGGCTGGCCTGAGCTACATAGTGAGTTAAAGACCAGCCTGGACTACAGAGCAAGACCCTGCCTCAAATAAATAAATAAATAAATAAATAAATAAATAAATAAATAAATAAATAAAAACAAATATGTGAGGCAATGAAAGAAGGACACGTTTTCAAGCATGGAGCTCAATCTTGCTTGGTAACTGTGGACACTGCAGGATCCTCCTCAGTTATCCCCACTGAGATGTGAGTTGTAGGATTTAATGGCCCCAATAATGTCTGCAACCAGACGAGAGGTCTTTGGCCTCCAAGGAGCAATAGTTCTTATAGTTGTATAAGGGCATTAAGTTGGGAAAATGGATGGACTTCAGCAACATCTGTCACAACAATTCTCATTAAAATTTCTAAAAAACTTGAAGAAGTTGTGATAATAATTAACCATATTTGCTTCCAAAATTTCATCTTACAATTTGTAATAGTTCTGTTGAGATATCATTCGCATACTGTGTAAGTCACTCAGTTAAAGTATCTAATTCATTGCTTTTGAAATCATGTGATCGTCACCCCAAGGTAATTTTTTAACAGAATTTTGCCCCTCGAGAGGAATCCCTGCACCCATAGTAGTCGTTGTGCCCCACTCCCTCATCCTTGGCAGCCTCGAATCTCCCTTCAGTTGCTATAGGTCTGGGCACTATATGAATGGAAACTTACGACATCTGCTTTGTGTTGAGCTTCTTTCACTTAATGTTTTCAAGCTTCATTTGTGTTGTAGCATGTATCAGTAGTCCATTGCTTTTTAAGGGTTAATAATACTTCCTGTGTCGATAAACCATAATTTGTTTATGTTACTATTAGTTTATGGACTTTGAAGTGTTTTCCCTTTTGAGCTATTATAAATGGTGCTGCCACGAACATTTGTATGTAAGTTTTTGCATGGACATGTTTCATTTCTCTTGGGGTAAGAGTGCTGGGTCACTTGTTAATTCTTATGATTAACCTTTTGAGGATCATCTTAAGGTTTAAAAGTTTGATCAGGAGGGTTCATTGGAAGCCTCATAGTGTGGATACACAAAGAACGTCATTATTATGTGTGGACTTTAGGGAAAAGGGCGAGGTTCCTGATTTTCTGGGCTGTCTGCTTCTCAATATGCGTTTTCTAGATGGCTGGGGCAAGTGGTGATCCATTGGATGAAAAATTCAGCTACTCAACTTCTCCAGAAAAAAATACTGCCCCGAGGCTGAGCCAGTTCTGACCTTACTTAGGCTTATACAGGCTAAGTAGAGACGTGGGATCCACAAACCATGCGAACGCCACCACTCCCATCATTGATAAGCTGACTCTGGGCCAGCTTGCATGTTGAATTAATAAGCAAACCTAAATCTCCTCTGTGTATTTAAGCCCAAAGTTCAAATAAGACCTCTTACTGGCAGGGATAAACCCATTCATCAAAGTGATGTTGATCCATCTATTGTTTGAGGTGATTACTCGCTGGATCACGGCCTGACCCTGGGTATTACTGGGGATTAGCAGGAAACCAGGTAAGCTTCTAGAAGTGAAATGCAAGCTAAATGGAATTTCTGACACTTTACTTTTCCATTCACAAATGACACTTGAGACCAGTGAAGGCAAAACATATTAATCACTAAAAATGATTATAGGCTAGAGGAAAGACACAGTGGTTAAAGCACCTGCCTAGCAAGCACAAGGTCCTGAGTTTGATTCCCCAGCACCATATAAAAGCTAGGCCTGGGGGTGCATGGCTGTAATCCCAGCATTGAGGAGGCTGAGATAAGTGGATTGTCCTGAGTCCAAGGCTTGCCTGGGTGACACCAGTGAGTTTAGGACCATCCTGGGCTGCAGAAAGAGACCCTGTCTCAAAGAAAAAAAGACTTATACACACCAAAGATTATGTGAGTATATGTTATATGATATATATATATATATATATATATGCCTATAAAATAAAATGCCCATGAAAACCTGGGCTAAAGAAAATATTTGCATATATTTTAAAGTGTATGTATATATGTGCATAATATTTATATTTACACAAATATATATGCATATAGTTGTAATATTTAATATATAATAATATTTTCCTTAGTCACAGATTTCATGTGAATGTTGGAAGCATGTTTATTAGACCCTAAATCTGCAGTTAAAGATAGTGATGCCAAATTCAATTCCTTAATTGGTGAGCAATAATTACATTGTATTCAGAAGTTTAGAAAGCACAATATATAAGCAATGTTATTAAATTCCAGATTTACAGCGTAATCTAATAGAGATGTATTGGTGGTGTTAAAGAGAAGCAATTAAGGGAAACAGCTCCCTAGCCTTGAAAAAATAGTGTATGTTCTTCTCCCCATTCTCCAGTCTGATCATTAGGTTGTAACTGAAATACACTTCATGAAATACCAAGTAGTTGAATTTGTTTTTATTTGAGTTAATATACAGTTGATTATTGGGAAAGCATTTCTACCAATTTATTTACATCCATTTTTTCCCTGAAAGAGTTAGTAGCATTGTAAACTTCTCTATAAATCACAGATGGACTGTGATTTATAGAGAGGCTCTGCAATTATGCAATTCTAAATGCTTAATTTTATCTCTCCAAAACAGTGTGAATTTATAAAGTTGATCGCTTATGAAAAGAATTTCGGAAATGGTCCAATAAATGAAATTGTTCACATATTGTCATCATGACTAAATAGAGGTTTTGGAACTAATATTCTCTCTCTCTCTCTCTCTCTCTCTGTGTGTGTGTGTGTGTGTGTGTAGTGCTGGATAGAGCCCAATGCTTTGCCCATGCTAAACAGGCACTCCACAATCAAACTATAACATCATCCTGGATAAATCATTTATAAGTTCATTTTAAACTTCTGTTGTTCAGAGACATCTATTTTTAACAGTTAACATTTGAATACATTTTCTTTCAGCCTTTTTTCATATATTTGTTTGGCTATGTGTGCACACACACATACACACACACAGCCAAAAAATATATATTCATATTTGTGGTCTTATAGACGCATTTTATATCTTTTCACTAATATTACAATAAAAGCCTTCCTTATTATTAAAGTCTTCATGAGCATCATTTAAGTAACATCAACTAAAGCATCTCATTTCTTTCTTAACTAATAGTACATTATAGACATTAGACATGTGTGTGTTTTTATTACAAGTGACATTGCACTAAACAGTTTTAGGAATAATTACTTTTTCCATATTTGGTGTTATTTCTTTAAAAATGAATCATAAAGTAATAATTTCTGATGTAAAAATTTGAGGAGCTTAAAGTTTTCAACAAATACTGCCAAATTGCTTTCATAAGAGCATTCCCAATTACTCTCTCAGCCAGCTTTGTTTCATCACACTGTTGGGGGCATTTCAAATCATCCTCTTTTCCAATATTTCCTACACTGAGAAGTAAAATGATCATCTTTTCATTGTTAATTATTAGCAAAGGCAAACATTTTTCTTGTGTCTATAGCTCGATTATATTTTCTGGGAAGGTGATTGATTGCTCTTCCCTTTGTTTCTTGACCAGCAGTTCTTTGTTTTGAATAAACCAGTGTTCATCTATGTTAATATTTCTGAACTGATAGCTAACTAATAGTAGAAACATTTTAACCAAACTGCTGAATATTTCTGCCTGCCTTTGAGAGTCCTTATGCCCTTCTGGTATGTGTATTCTCTTCTGTGAGTCTCCACCCACTTTTGGTATATAGATTACACACCCAGGCACATGGCCAGTAGCCACAAGATGATTCCTGGTGCTACAATTAAACTGGCCTAATCTAGTAAGTGGACTCCCTTGCGCATGTTTTCTGTGTGATATTGCTCTGTGTACAGAGGGCAGCTGGTGGTGCAGCTTAGTAATAGAATGCTGGCCTATCATGTGAAGGCTTTGTTTTCCATCCTTAGCACTGCAGAAAGCAAATAAGTAAGAAATTTAAAAAGTGAAGTTGTATATAAACTTCCAGGGGAGCCTAGTCGTTTCAGAATTTCTACATGACTCATAAATCTCTGCATGTTTTCAGTCATCCCAACAACATCAGTAAATAGTTATAAACTTTGTATTTGAGTCACTTACAAGAGGCAAAAGGTTTTGGGGAAGTATGGCTGCAGGTGGACATGGTAGGAGTAGACCTAAGAGTGTGTGTGGAGACTCCCCCAGAGACACCAAACAGAGTAAAGAGCTCTAGAAACAAAGATGCTCCGACTCAAACATCAACCCTGAGGCACAAAGAAGCACAGGAGGACTTAACATTGCAGCATAACTTTCTAGATTTAGAATTTTGCCCCTAAAGACTTAAAATGTTATATTTTTGCAACTGTGGGAGTGAGTGATGACACTGTCATTTTCGTTTCATTTGGCAAAGAATTTGTCAAGGATCAAAGCCTCTTCAGATCTGGGTTATACTTCCCTTCAACGTGATGGAGTTGGTTTATTCTATGACAGGTGGCTTCACCTTTTAACTTGGAATGCTGATATGACAGATATGACAGTTTGGGGCTATGTCTAAAGCTTGGTAGTACAGAGAATTTGTTTCAAGTATTTCAACACATGTGTGCACACGTGATATTTCACCTGGAGGATAATGTTAAAACATGTTGACTATTTAAGAAATTTCTGTATGTAGCTAGTGGATCAAGTATCTTTATTTTCACCAATTTAACAGTACTGACATAGAATTTAAATGCTGCAGAGGAATTAGCAGTTAATAAAAATTTTAAAATAACTTTAAAATTTCAGGTGCTCAAGTGACCTTCAGCAGAGGAAGCATTTTAATTTTTTGACAAGTACCCAAAATTATACTGTGAATTAAAGGGAACTCTATAGACTTTAAACATGAGATGTGCTGCCGAACTCACATATTTTGAAGCTTGTTTGAAATATTTGTCCAGGTGGAAGACTATATTTTTACATCAGGACTTTAATTTTTTCCCTCAAAATGTTTTGTAACACATTTACAATTAAAAAGACATTTGGAACAGAAAACTGGGGGCTGAGAATTATAAAGGACACCTGTGTGGTCAAGTAGTCACATTGACTTCACAGTAAAATAAATTTGGGGCGGCTGGAGGAGTAGCACAGTGGTTAGACCTCTTGCCTAGCAAGCACAAGACCCCGAGTTTGATTCCCCAGCACCATATAAGGTGCACATCTGTAATCTCAGCAGGAGGCTGGGGTAGGAGGATGAGTTTGAGGCCAACCTGGGTTCCATAGTGAGTTCAGGACCAGCCTGGACTACAGAATGAGAGCCTGTCTCAAAAAAAAAAAAAAAAAAAAAAGAGAAAAGAATTTGGTTGGGGCATGGTGCATATGAGATGATTATTGTATACCACTAAATTTGTATAGCACTAAATTTGTATAGACAAGTCTATATAGATGAGGTATGAAGCTTTAAGAACATGGAATTGAATCAAATCACTGGAAATGAAAAAAACAAGATTGAGAAACCAAGTGTTGGGAATGCCCAATGTTTAGAGAGTGGGAACAAGAAAGACTGAACAAAGAAGTCTAAAAAGGAACAATGGGTTAGAAGGAAAAAACTCATGGAAGTATGTGACAAGGAAGGCATGACCAAAAGCCGCTAAGAGAAGGAATAATTTAAGGACAAAGATTGATCCAAGACTGGTTTTGGCAACATGAAAATCACTGACATCTTTGATAAGAGCAAGCCTAGTGGAATGGCAGAGATAAAGCCTGATTGGAGGGAGGTGGAGAAGTAGAAGCAGAACATATAGAATTGAAAGGAGATAGAGAAGTAGAGGCAAAACATAGAGACTACACTTTTTAAAAATTAAATTGGCTTTTAAAAAAAGTTTTTAAAAAATTTTAACTTAATCTTTTTGGGTTATATGGTTGAACCTAGTGGCTTTTGCATGGTAGCTGCCACTGAGCTACACCCTTAGCCCTAGATTAATCTCAAAGAAGTACTTGATAGGATTTAGACGGGAAGGTCTATAGCTAAAAGGAGACATTGGGCCAAAGTTAAGTTTGTTAGAGGTGAGAGATACCAGTACAAGTTCAGGGTCTTGATGGCAATGATTCAGGAGAGTAGAAATTTATGATTCAGGAGATACAGTGCGTGATTAGAGGATCGAAGCCATGGAGGGGCTAGCATCCAATGAGTCTGGGGGAAGGTTGACTTCCTTTAGAAAGAACACTTCATTCAAGTCATAGAAGGTAAATCAGCATCTACAGGCAGGCACAGGTGTGTAGGTGTCACAGCCAGCACGACAAAAAGCTGAACAGAATCTGGATTGAAGGCACAGTAATGTCTACTCAGGCGGCCTTGTGCAACCATCTCATGGATGGAACAATTTTAGTTCTAATAGCAAGATTTTTATAGTGAAAGGAAAAGAGGAATATGTAATTACAATGGAATGCCTGGGGGATTTTCCAGAAGTGGCTGACATATAGTAAATATTTTTTAAATCAAGATACATCTAAACTTCTATGATTGTGTGAGAGTTGACAGTTCCTTACTGGTGCTCTTAGCCCAGTCAACTGACTCAAGAAGATTACCTAAAACTATGACCTCACTGTTTCTGCCAGTGGCCTTTCCATCTGAGCATTGTAGAATGGCACCATTCCATCTGATAGCGCAGGTCATAAATAACCCCCTGTTCTAATTTGAGGCAGCCTTATTTCTGATTTGGCTTGGGGCTTTATGTATAAAAGAACTATAAACCTCCTGTATTCTCACATATAGGTAGGTTTATTTTGGAAAGATAAACACTTTTTAAATTTTTCTCTGTAAAAAACGAAAGTGGTCTTGTCTATTTTGTGTTGCTACAATAAAATATTTGAGTCTACGTATTTTATAAAGAAGTTTACTTGGCTCACAGTTCTGCTGATTGGAAGATCCAAACAGTATGACACCAGCATTCTAGTGAGGGCCTCCCTGGCTGCGTCACAAAGTGGTGGAGTAGTAGAAAGGAAACAGATTGAACGCAGAAGGGATCAGGTAAGCCAGGAAGCAAGAAATGGGGAGGATTAGGCATACTCTTTTAATAACAACCCTCTCTTCTGGGAATCCACTCCCATCAGACCTAACCTAGTCCTCAAGACCAGTATTTATCCATTCTTGACCCTTGTGACCTAATTAGCTGACTCAATTTTCTTAGGTTCCACAATTTCAATGCTGCTGCACTAGGGGTCAAGCTTTCAGCACGTGAATCTTTGGGGGATGAACCATATCCAAACTACAACACATGATTATTAGATGAAGAGGGATGGGGTGGCTTTGTGTTGAGCAGGAAATTGAAGAAGAAAAAGTATAAAATAGCCACTTTGGACAGTAGAAAATTATGTGTGAGGGTTCAAAAATATTATTCATTTAATTGCATGATGGTTTCTGTCAAGTACAGTGGTCTTAATTTCCAAAAAGAAATGCTACATTACTCTTCCTATGACAATGAAACAAAAATG